>CM060414.1:5864588-6403524 GCA_030545235.1 Helianthus tuberosus | reverse complement strand
AAACCTTCCATAAATAGATATTTAATTTTTATAATACTATATAGATTTTTTTAAATTTTTTATTAATTTAATAATATCATAATTTACTATTATATTTACTTTTAATCTTTAACACATTTTAATTTTTAATGATTTTCTCTTTTTAATATTACCGCTAACCCCCGAACAAAATCAGTACCTATATCTATACCATATAATATCGGTTTCTAGTTTTTTTTAAATGACGTTAATTATCCGTTCCGTTTATTATTAATATAGTATAATGTTTTATAATATTCTGAATTTACCGTCCTAATGTGTTTAATATTATGTACGATTTGATAAAAGTTCTATTTGAACGAGTCATATACATGTGATTTTTTTATCATCACAAACACATCGATACCGGTATCATATTCGTTTTTATAGTTTTCTCAACATGGCGGTATAAAATTCTTTGATCACAAAGTTATTTTCGTAATAAAATATTTTTTTTGATATCGTAAACTATATCGAGTACCGATATAGTAACGAACAAAATCAATACCAACTAAACAACACCGGTACTAGTACGGGTATTCGTTTTTATGGTTTTTCAATGATATGTGTTGATTAGAAGAATTCATCATTGATCCATTCTTTGTATGAGCGATGAGAAGAAAAGAACTTGTACATATTATTAGTGATATTACAAAGAGATTGATCTAACATACTAAGAGCTCAAGTCTTGCACATGTTGCTATGATGCATGTAAAACTCTTTGGTTATTTTATTAATGTGACATCTTAAATGCGAGGAATAACAACTTACTTTAGATTCCTTTTAGGGGTGACATTTTATATGTCGCTGCTAAAGGTGTCGCCCCTAAAACTCTTATTTCTTGTAGTGATGAGCGATGAGAAGAAAAGAACTTGTACATATTATTACAAAGAGATTGATATAACATACTAAGAGCTCAAGTCTTGCACATGTTGCTATGATGCATGTAAAACTCTTTGGTTGTTTTGTTAATGTGACATCTTAAATGCGAGGAATAACAACTTACTTTAGATTAATGTTCGTTCAAAGTACAAATCAATTATTAATAGAAGTAAGCAATATCTACTTATTAGCTAATAACTCAGGCTATATTATGTTTTTTTTTCCTACCGATTTGACTCATTTTTAACCCCCTAAAAAATTACTACATTCGTCACTGATTGGAGAGGATGGTAGCCAGGGGCGGACCTGTAGTGTAAACGGGCGTAGCCCGGGCTACGGGCTCAAGTTTTTACCCGTAGTGTAAACAATTTTTTTTTTCCGATTTTTATACACAGGACACCCCCTGAACAAGCACGAGGACACCCCTAAAATTTTTTTGGGATACCCCTGAGTTGAAGGTGTTCCGCCACTGATGGTAGCCCTCTCTTTTATCGTCATTTATTCAATTTTGTGGAACAAGTGACACGTGGTAGGGTATCCAGTATACATAATATTCTTTTTCATGTTTTTATTATTTAGATTTATAAAATTTGAACTAAACATCAACCTGCTAATATAGTTATATAACTTTATTTTATATGTTATTTTGGTGACTATAACTTAAGTGAAGTTGTTTTTTAACAACAAATTTCTTTTAAACTCTATCTTCTGTAGGACTTGAAACTAAGTGAAGTAGTTAAGTTATTCATATGGCCTTTTATTGCCTTGTCTTTTTTATCTGTTTTAAGAGCAAAATCAATGTCATGAAAACCATATATGATTTCGTTTGGGGAATCAACCGTTCACTGTTCACTACTCGACAATTCCTTTGAGATATCATTGTTAGTATTATTATAACAAAACACACATATCGACATAACGCAAACATCATGTAGCACACGCGTCCGCCTGATTACCAATCTTATATGATGTCTCACTATCGTAGTATGGCTCCATGTGAATTTGTTTATGATTGTGTGTGTGTTCTTAATACGTGTTTCGTTTGATTAAGTTTGATATTATTGTTTTACACACACCCTCCTTAACAATCCTAGCACCGGCCAATTTTAAAAGCACGAACATGAAACCTAAGAAAACACATATATAAAGAAGAATACGTACGTAATTAAGAAACACACACGATGGTGCATGATGTGTGTCGTGTGTATATTCTTTTGTTTTGATGAGATTTAATTACTTTATCAAAAATATATATCAAATGGTAAAGTATCTTTTGACTTAGTGACATTATATATATTATATATATATATATTAATATTAATAATAGTTAATAAATAGTGTTTTAAATATTATAATTAATATATATAGTTTTTATAATAATTTTATTATTTTAATATTATAATAATAATTATTATTTTCTTTACTTTTTAAGTTGGATAAGCTTAGTATCAACTGGTACTGATCGAAAAATACCGGTACGGTCCGGTTCGTTATCGGTGCATGAAGGTAAAAAACCTTCACCAACCTGTACAGAAAACGCAAAAAGTCGGTACCGAATTGATTTTGAAATTTTTTTTAGTTTGGGAAATTCGGTACTGATACCCGGTATCATTTGCTTATCCTTAATCAGGGTACTGTACGAACAACAATGGTATCGTACAACTTTTTTTATTGATTTTCTTCAACTTTTAACGATTTCTTTTTTTTAGTTTCAGGGTTAGGGATGAGCTCGGTTGCCAACCGTTATCGAACCGGTTCTGGGTACCGAAAACACCGGTTACGGTACCGGTATATGAAGGTAAAAAACCGGTAGTGAACCTGGTACCAGGAACGGCAAAAAGTCGATACCGAATTGGTACTTAGGATCTTTCGGTTCGCGAAATTCGGGTACCGGTACTCATTACCATTTACTCATCTCTGACCATGGGTTTCATACGAAAAACATCATTACCGTACAACTTTTTTTGTTGATTTTCTTTCGGTTATCTTTTAGTGTTTTTTTTACATTTTCTTTTTATTCTTGTCAGCGATTTCGCACGCAACGCGCTTGTAGTGATTTTAAAAAACATGTAAACACAGACTAAATAACAAAAGAAGTTCGCCATAACGCGGCGTATGTGATAAACCTAGTTTAAAATTAAAATCTAATCTCAACAATTTAACGAGATCAACCACTGATAATTATTAAAATAATTTGTTATTATATATATAGGGTGAAGATGATTTCATAACTCTAAATATTTACGGAACTTGCAGAACTCTTTATAGTCACTTATTTTATTTTATTAAATTTTATTTTATTTTATTAATAATGGGTATAAAAGTAAATTTACATGTCCAAATTATCACATGTTTTTATATCTCCTCATTTATCTTCATTTCTTGTTTTTTTACTGATTTTATCGGACGACTTTTTGAATTTCTCTTTCTGTTAGTTGGTTACTTATATTGAAATTGACAATTTGATCAACCACTCCTAAATAAACAATGTGCAAAATCTGTGGTTCGAAAAAAGTAGCCATGTCTTTTTTCATATTTTTTTAGTTTTGTTTTACAGATCATTTTTAGGTAAAAAAAAAAACCTTTTCATTTCGTATGATTTTTATATGCTTGAAGACTACTAATACGATTCTATATTTTTAGTTACAATTTATGCATGTCTTTTATTTACAAGGAAGTATAATTCTTTATATGTATTTGTGAAGCTACTTTTTACATATATGTATTTGAATAGTTTACACTATATTTACTTGTGAAGCTACTTTTTTTCATATATGTATTTGAACTAGTTTATTTATCCACCGCGCGTTGCGGCGGCACCATACGCGTGATAAATTGTAGATTACAATCAATTAACCCGACTCATTTCAAAACTAAATTTACATTGAAACATAGAGTAATCCGAATTCATACTGTTGAATGAAAAATATATTATATTTGACCCGACTTGTTTCCAAACAAAATTTATGTTTATGTCGAAACGTAGACCAACTCAAAACAAACATAAAATCTACATGTGCGTTAGCGTCGTACACGCCGTGATAAAGTATAGACTCCTATAGATCCGACTCGTATCCAAACTAAATTTATGTCGAAACGTATAGTAACTTAAATCTATATTGTCAAATGAAAATGTATTATATTTAACCCGATTTGTTTTCAAACAAAATGCAACACAAAAGATACATTAAAAGTAAATAGTTTATATAATTGACTCCACTGATATAAAATAAAAGATCACATTAAAGTGTATTCCATTTAGAAAACCCTTTTAAGTAAGATTCTAAAATAGTATTTAATAAGGATGAAAAAAAATGAATAAAGATAAACCTCACATCACCAAAAACACACACGTGTCTTCCATTTAGAAAAAAACAAAAACAAAAAAGAGAGATGAAAAGGGTAGGATAAAAGATAAATTAGATTAATATATAGGAAGAATGTAATTCAAACATGTGACTTGAGGTTAAAAGGAGACAAATGAAGAGAACCGTAGTCACCGACATTTCTCTTTAATATATAGTTAACTAGGTGATGTCCTGTTCGCGTTGCGGTGCGATGGCCTAACAATTCTCAACCAATTAAAAAAACAGTATTATAGTTTTGATAGAAAATAAAAAGTAGAGTAAAATGCACGGATAGTCCCTGTGGTTTGGTGAAAATTTCATCTTTAGTCCCCAACTTTTTAAAATTACACTCTTAGTCCCTGTGGTTTGACAAGTTGTTACTCGGATAGTCCCACAAAGCGGATGGAGGTTAGTTTTTTTGGTTAAATGTGTGTGAAATGACAAGGACTATCCGAGTAACAACTTGTCAAACCACAGGGACTATCCGAGTAACCTTCATCCGCTTTAGGGACTATTTGAGTAACAACTTGTCAAACCACGGGGACTAAGAGTGTAATTTTTAAAAGTTGGGGACTAAAGGTGAAATTTCACCAAACCACAGGGACTATCCGTGCATTTTACTCTAAAAAGTAAAAAAAATGTTAAGCAGCTTTTTGATACGATTTTTAGCTAGGGCAAAGTCATATTTTTATTTTTACTTGGGGGAAAATCATTTTTTTCCGAGGGTAAAATCCTAATTTTTAGCTAGGGGAAAATCATATTTTTCGTTTTCATGGGGGGCAAAAACGTAATTTTGAATTGAGGGGTGATATCGTAATTTTGAACCGAGTGGAAATCCGTAAATTTTAGCTGGGGGCAAAAGCATAAATTTATTTTGCACTGGGGGGCAAATACGTAATTTTAAACTGTGGGCAAAACCGTAATTTTAAAGTAAGTATAAAATAATAAACTGGTGTAAATTCGTAATTTTGAGCTGGGAGGAGGGGGGGGGGGGTGGGGGGAACAAAATTTTATTTTTAACCGGGGCGAAAACGTAATTTAGGCTAAGGGTAAAAGCGTATTTTTTACAAAGGGCAAAATCGTAATTTTTAACTCGGTGGCAAAAAGGGTAAATGTATTTTGAAGCTGGGGAAAAAACTGTATTTTTTAACGGGTGGCAAAACTTTAACTTTAAAGTGGGTATAAAATAATAAACTGGTTGGTCTAATGGGTATTGTTCGCCGCCCATTTGAACCAATGGCAGAGAAACACAATTCCGGGGCAAAACCGTAATTTTAAAGCGTGTATAAAATAATAAATTGGTTGGTCCAATAAGGAAGGGGCGGCCCGCTCATTTCAGCCAATGGCTACAAAGCACTATTCCCGCCTAGGAATTGTATATGTTGAAAATAGTTTACACGTATGTAAATATTGATATGTTTACATATATGGTATATGTAGTTGATGTTCGACAAATGTGCAACTTTATATACTCATATGTATTTTATTTATTTATTTTTGAACATGTGTAATTGAATAAGTTACATATGTGCAGTGTCCTGTTTAGTTTATGTAAATAAACTAGTTGATGTCACGCCCGTGTTGCGGAGCGATGGCCGAATAGTTCTCAATAAATTAAAAAAACACTATTATAATTTTGCTAGGAAAAAAAACTAAAACGATGATAAGACCGTAATTTGGGCTCAGGGCAAAACTGTAACTTTTCAGGACTAATGAGCGAGTGTTAGTCAGCTCCTTTAGACGAAAAAAAATAAATCGAGTCAACCAATTAAAACAAAAAACTTTTATAGTTTTGCTGGAAAAATTAAAACGATGGGGGAAAACGTAACTTTGAACTGAGGGGGAAATCATAATTTTGTTTCAGGGAAAAAA
Source organism: Helianthus tuberosus (assembly GCA_030545235.1). NCBI lineage: Eukaryota > Viridiplantae > Streptophyta > Magnoliopsida > Asterales > Asteraceae > Helianthus > Helianthus tuberosus. Next base: position 6,397,405 of record CM060414.1, on the reverse strand, counting down.
TCGTTAATTAAATGGACCAATGGGGTTGAGGGCAAAATCGTAACTTGGCTGTGTGAGAAAAAAAAAACTAATGGCAAAACTGTAAATTTAAACGAGGCAAAATCGTAATTTTGAACCGAGGACAAAATTGAAATTTTTAGCTGTGAGCAAAAGCGTAAATTTATTTTTAAATGGGGATAAAAACATAATTTTCAACAAATGGCAATATCGTTATTATAAGGAAAAAAAAAACCTAATGGCAAAACTGTAAATTTAAACGGGGCAAAATCGTAATGTTGAACCGGAGGGCCAAAATTGAAAATTTTTAGCTGGGAGCAAAAGCGTAAATTTTATTTTTAAGTGAGGGTAAAAGCATAATTTTGAACTGATGGTAAAATCGTAATTTTAAAACAGGATAAAATCGTAAATTTGTTGGGCCAATAGGGGAATGCCATACATGACTATAAATATAAACAGAGCAAAATCGTAATTTGGCAAAAAAAAATTGTGAGTGGCATGTGGCCGCCCAAATCAACCAATCCAATCAAAATACTATTGCCGGACATGGGTTTTGTTATCGTAGATAATTTACACATACCTACTTTTTTTTATTTACACACATGTAATTGACCTATTTACATATGTGTTAATTCAAACATATGTGTTAAATCAATAGCACATGTTTTTAACTATTTATTCCTCATGTTCTACTCAATAAAATTACATTCATGTTACACATATGTATCTGTTTTAAACCCACAACCAAAAAAACGAATATAGCTTTTTCACGTAAAAGTCTCTCAAACATTATTTTGGCATCTTAAAGCCTCTAAACATGTCAATAAAGAATTACAAAAAGGTCACTCAACCCAATTTTGATCTATTAAGTACTTGTGAAAAAAAATATGGTTTTATGATATTAACCTTTTTTTTCTTAGTCTTCAGGATGGTGTCCGATGGGTTTAAATGTTATCCATGACTCCGCCTTGATATTCCATGTTTTAGGGTGGTTCATAAAGGTGTTATTAGACCATGTTTAGTGGGAGGAGAAGATAATGTCCCCACCTTGGGGGGTTTTGCGTCATGTGTCGGTCCAGTCAGCATATGGGCATTATCAGGCGTGTTTGGGTGTTTTTTTGGGGGGAAAAACGCCAAAAAACCCTCCACTGCGGGTGCTCTTAGTTTCCTTTTTGTTTTTGGTGGGTTTTTACATTTTCTTATTGGTCAGTGGAAGCAAGAATAGACCTAGATACGTTCTAGGTTCTAGCAAATGTATGCTCTGGGATAAAACACACATAAAATTGTATGCACACTTGCACACACTTTAAAAAGAAAAAAAAAATTGATATTATTGAATGATAAAAACCAACACATCAGTGCCTATTGGTTTCACTAATCTTCTGTCAACACTTCAAATTGATTTTGGTGGTCCTTTTGGGAATGACATTTTAGCTGGGGGCATGTACTAATGCTTTGAGATTGGATGTTATTGTGAGTTCTTATGATTAAATCTTGGTTTTTTATGTTGCTGTTTTGTCTATTGATGAATTATGGATGTTAATGTTATTCTAAAGGAGTATGACATGCTTCAAGAAGTTAATTTGGTCCTTGTGTATGTCGTTAGTGAAAGTTTGCATTGGTATACTACTTATACTATATACGGGTCAAGGGTGTTAAGGGTGGGGGCGTCATCTTTCACCCCTCTTCCACATATGTCTTTCTTATCCGTCTCATCCCACAACTTTATTTAGCTTAATTAGCTGATTTATACGCTACAAATCGCTAATGCATCCCGCACCCTCACCTTCAGCATCAGCCGTGACGCACACCCCTTAGCGATAGGAATTTGGGTGGTACTGCGTTGCCACATCCTCCATCTCCTTCACTTAAACCACTCCCCCACTTTTAAAGGTTTTTTTTTTTTTTTTTTTTAACGGCAAATTTGGATCACTGGCGGACCGCTGAGTATCATCGGGGCACCAGCAGAACCATCCTATCATATTCATCTCCACTAGGCAATGCCTATACACCAATTCAGGAGGAAACCCAATAAATATGGGAAAAATCCCTTTGTGGGAATCGAACTCATGACCTATTGGTCCTAAAGCCTTATCTCACCCACAAGATGTCACTAGGTTATAAAGCCATGGATTTATGGGTTGTTACTAGTGTTTCTATTTTGATGTCCTAGTGATGTATTGGAGATGGTTTTTTCAAGATTTGGTACTTTTGTGCACAATTATGAAGAAATCATTTTGGTTGATGATATGGAATTGGCATGGAGTGGATATTTTAAGTGTATAAAGATGATGCTGTTTTTATTCTCTGACAGGTTCTTAACATGTGTGGGTATGGTTGTCTAGTATTGATAGGAATGTTAACCGAATGATTTGATGGCTTGCATGACCCGTTTGTTTCTAGACTTGGTATCGTTGTTTGGTATTTGGTATTTTACTTATAGGCTTGGTTCATATTGTCATCCTTTTAAAGCAATAAAGCCGAAGGTCCTTTTTGTATTATTTTATTATTTACACTAGGTTAGATCGTATGTTACACGCGGTAGTACAATAAAAACAATATAATTATCTAACCTGGAAAAAAAAACTTTATATAGCTTACGTATTTTTATTACCATGTGACCTCACACAATTAACTTAAATTTATCACAAAAACAGTCTACTTAAATAGTATAATTAAAATACGATTATAGTCAGTATATTACACGGGTTGAATAATAAAAGATATGTAATACACACACACACACACATATATATATATATATATTATAACGGTAATTATGTATTACATTATAGGGGAATGATCCACTAAAAAGTGGATTTTGCCTAAGTAGCCTAAGAAGGATTGTGATGATGACATGTGGCACTCCTAATAAGTAGGAATGAAGGGCATTTTGGTCCTTATAAATAGGAGTGAAAATGACATGTGGCACCCCTTTTGTTTTTTAAAAATACAACAAAAAAATTTAGTACAAAAAAATCTAGCACAAAAAAACTAGTACAAAAAAATCTAACACAAAAAATCTAGTACAAAAAATATAGCACAAAAACTGTAGTACAAAAAAATATAGTACAAAAAAATATAGCACGAAAAAATTCAGCAAAAAAAAGTAGTACAAAAAAATCCAGCACAAAAAGTTGAGGAAAAAATATTTAAGACAAAAATTCAGCACAAAAATTTAGCACAAAAAAATGTTATACAACATAGAAATACAACACATTTAAGTGGGTTTTTTTAGTCTTCATATTTTATATTGCAATATGGTACTTAAATTAAAGATAAAAAGACACTCGAATTTACGGTGAAATTTTTATGAAAAAATAATGTCGTATAAAAAAGTTATGGACGTTTAAAAAATGAAGGTGGAATATGCATGTGCCTTGCATGTGGAGAGAGAAAGTCCATAAATAGGATTTTCCCAAGATACCCTTGCACTCCTCCTTTCTCCTACCCTTTCATCTTAACCATTGATTTGAAAAATGAATGGTTAAGATTTCTTCTCCTCAGGGAAAATTAACTTTTTATTTGATCTTACCCCTTACATTATATACAACAATTTTTATAAATTATATTATTTTTATTGTTGTGTATCTTTTAAATATAATTTTTATCTAGAGTAATGAAAATAATATTGTCGGTATGTCATAAATCAATTTTATTATTCTTATTAACAATTGTTATGTAAATTTAATTAATAATTAGTTATTATAAAATTATGATCAGAGTTAACGGTTTATATATGAGGAATACAATATTTTCATAATTAATGGTTAAAATATTGTGTCACAACTGACTAAAAACAAGAAATTAATTATATTACTAAGAATGTCTTTCCTATTTTATAAAACATTTATTTATGGCATGGTCTATTCGCACACGCCATTTGTCTTTTTACACATCCAAAGCGCCGCGCTATGGCCAAAGAGGGGCTTTTTTATCTTTTCATTCTTCTTTTATTTTCACAACGCGTTATAATATTTTATGGCGTCTATGTTTTCTTTTGGCGTTAATTGTATTTATTAAACTTTTTGGCGTTGAATTAATTGTTTTTGTATCACATATATAATTTTTTGGCGTTATATCATTTTCTGGTTAATTTTTTTGGCGTTTGTGGCGTTTTGTATAATAATTCACTACGAGTAATTAATATTTGCATAAGATTAAAATAAGTCCAATTTTTCTTTTTGGCGTTTAGTGAATTTTTTGGCGTTTTAATACCCTTTACAAGGTGCTTTTCCAGCAGCTGTTCTCTCAGTTTTCATTCTACTTGCGTTTTGGTGTTTGTAGTTTTTGGCGTTTTATATAATAATGTATTTTATTTATAGAGAATTAGATAACAAAACAACATATAACTTGATATCAAAACAATATAAAATGTAAACAAAAATAATTAAAAATGGTAATCTAATTTTTCTTTCCAATCTTCAATGTCATCAGCCTCTTCCTTCTTGAATTTGTTTTTGGCTTTTTGAACCTTTTTTGAATAATTTAGCTAGATGCCAACTTTCCTTCATAAACCCTGTCTTTTTCAGAAGAAGCTGCTTAGTGGCATCCTGTTTTTTGGTGTGATATTCTTCTTTGGTGGCATGTCATTAAAGATCAACTCTTGCTTGATGCTATTTGTAATAATGGAGTCCAAAATAGCATTTTACACTTGTGTTGAACCCTTTATTCCATCCATATAATCATCAAGAAGAAAGCTCACATGATGGCATATCACTGTCATCAGTCTCTTTTTCTTGAATATTTGTCCATCTCATTCAGCAAAATATTATTGAGTTAACCCCCTTAGAAAAAGGATCCATTTCAGTGAAAGCTTTGCCATCTGTGGCGTTTTAAAGGGAGTGGTTTCTAGAGGATATGACGTTTTTTGTGTTTTTCTGGGTGTGATTAATTTCATTGTGTATAGACCCCTCTCTTATAGGAGTTTTTTGGCGCGTAGTTTAGGCGGGACTTTTTATTGTAATAAATCATAGTAATAAAGTAACTTTCTTTTCAGTTACTGTTTTTGTATTTACTATGTTGATCAGCTTTTATCAGTTTTATAGGTTATAGACGTCCCATCTTCTAAGTTTGGCGTTTTATTGTTTAATGCTATTTTTGGCGTTTTATTACTAATTTTTGTATAATAATTTCATCTAAGTTATTTTGTGTTGTTTCATCTTCCTGTAATATTCAACGCGTTTTATTACTAATTTTTGGCGTTTTGTTTTTAATGGCGTTTTATTTTTTTGTATGGCGTTTTATCATTTGATGGCGTGTTGAATATGAGCGGTAAAAGACCCTTTTACCCTTAATGAAGCGCGTCCCACATAATAATATTGATGTTATTTACGAAAACGCCACCACGCAATCTAGTCCATGGATTGTTTTGATCGGACGATCCATACGCGTTTTATCACCGTTCTCACACTTTTCACCGTTTTCTCTAAATCCTGACTCTATATATATATATATATATATATATATATATATATATATATATATATATATAGGATTAGGTTCAAGAGTGAACAACTTCTTAAGAGTGAATTAATCTTGGTCCTTGATCATTTTTTACATTAAAAGGGTAAGATTGACATTAGAGAAATATTTTTAACTAAAATTCCTTAATTTTCTTCTCTCTCTCTCTCTCATTTTTAATTAGTCCTCCATTATTTTAATTATAAGAGATTGAAGAGCTTTAAAACAAATCACGTAATACAAATCTAATATATATATCCGTAAAAACGTTTCCAAGCATATATATAATTGTGAACTAATAGTCAATGAAGTATGTTAGCCCAATTTTGATTAGGGTGTAAAAGATGCCAGTGGATTCTATCTCTGTTACCATTTCCATACTCATTTATGAAAATCAACTAACTAAATATTAAGTTGTCAAAATAAAGTGTGAGTTAAATAGTAATTTGTTTATTTTTCATGTTCGTATAAAATAAAATAAAAATAAATAATTGCCAAGAACCAATTCCACTAACTCACTTATATATAAATCACGAAATTCAATTTACCTTTTTTGCAACATTATTGGAGATGATAAAAAGAATATATATATATTTGTTTTAAAAAATAACTTCTTAGTAAATAAAATAAGAATGATAAAATGTTATATGGAAGGATACTCGAATACAAGTACGATGGGAAATAAACGTAAATGCAAAAATACCGGATGTAACATATATACACATATGCATGTTACGAATTTACATACATGTGACTTGTTTCGTTTTCATTAATTTCATAATTTTTATATAAATATACCCGTGTGCATGCATAATATACTATATGATGTTAATATACACATATATAACCATTTCTAAATATAATACACAGATGTATAAAAGTCAGTACACATGTGTATAAACTAACAGTTGTGTATCTTGTATAAACTGATAGTTAGCGAGACTGTACACATATGTATAAATGAACAATTATGTATCTTGTATAAACCGATAGTTAGCGAGACTGTACACATGTGTATAAACTAAAATATGTGTATCTTGTATAAACAGATACTAACGAGACTGTACACATGCGTATACACTAACAACTGTGTATCTTGTATAAAAGGAAACTAGTGAGATCTTAGGGATATTGATTATATTGTTTAATAAATGCATTTTACAAATGACGAAAATATCCTTATGTCAATTATTTTAAAGGGAAGTTATAACATTATAATTACAATCTTGCCATTGTTTAAAAATCTCTAGATGATGTAATCGAATGGCCCAAATTAGTTCACACAGTTCACTCTCAACCTAGTGTTCACTCTAGAACCCTACCATATATATAGTGAAAGTGTAATGTACAATGTGCCTTATCGTACGAGCGTACGAGATGTGAATTCCGCACGTTATAACCACCATAACGAAAACCCGCATGTTGCAAAATACCAAAGTCAATAAAAATCAACAAGTTGTAACTGCATCTCGTACGCATCATATGTTAATACAAATTGTTTGTTAACCAACCCTTGTATATATATATACACTAGTGGGGAACCCGCGCGTTGCGGCGGAGTCGACACGATTAATCCTAAGGTGCCAATAGACCGAGGACACGTTAATCAACGGACACAAGTAACAACAAGAATTTCATCTACTATAAGGGTCTGTTTGGTACGCGGTAATGGAATGGACGTTGGAATGGAATGGATGAGGGAATAGAATAGACAAGGGAAAGAAATGGATCATTACCATTCCATTGTCCTGTTTGGTTACTCTTTTGTGAATGGAATGAATCATTAATTTGTGATGTTTGGTAGGCGGGAAAAGACGAAGCACTGGAATGCAATTCATCAAAAAGACAAAAATACCCCACCCTCAAAATAAAGAAAATTTACCATTTTTCACAACATTATCAAATAAAACAACACAAAAAAGGATTATATTATAAAAAATTAAATCCTTTTAACTTATAAAATTTAAGATCATCAAAAAGTTTCCTGGCTAAAAAAACCTCAAATATAATTCAAAATTTGCCAACTAAAAAAAATAAAATTAATACATAAGTCGTCATACATCACGCGCTACCAGCAAGTATATTCTTTACCCATCCAAAATAAAGTCACACAAATTCACCCATGTGATAACTTGACATCGTGATCTATTCTTGAACCACAAGAACACAAGCGTTTTAATCTCATCCTTGAGCCTTGCCACGCATGCATGCTTCTAGTTAAAAATCACATTGTTCCTACTTTTCCACAAGGACTAAATCGTCGTTTGCATTACCGTGTACACCGCTTTCCGCCACCTTGCGTCTCACCTGATATGGGCATGAAAATTGACCAGGTCTTTTACGTTCAAGTATAAAAAATGAACTAATTTTGCACCATTCAGTCACAAAATTCCATACATCTTGAGCAAATCTGCAAAAAAAAAAAAAAAAAAAAAAAAAAAACTAAATGAACCGTCGACTCGGCTTCTTCGTCACAAATTTTGCAGTGCACAGTCTCCAGTAACATGTTTCTTCGAACCAGATTCACAGCAGATGGCACCCGATCCATAGCCACCCGATCTTCGTCAGGAGCTTTCTCAACAGCTATGAAGTTTTGCAGCACAAAGGCCTTCTTTAGAGGAAACCAAAATGAAGCTCATGGAACCCTCACCCAACTGACGCAATCCGTTTTCCATCGTAAAACTTTCTTTTTGACACGTTATCAAAACCCACCAAATTTGCAGCCTATATCAAGGCTTGCAGTCAAGCGTACACAACCAAGTGAAGTTAGCTTAACCCCGGATGGCAATAAGTTACACAGCTAATTCAACCGTTGTAACTGATATCTTATTTTAAGCCCTAATTATTGTACCACATAAACGAACCCCTCTTATTATCAACAACCAGATATTTAAACAGAAGTATAGATTAAAATGGTCTTGTTGGGGATTGTGTAGATAAAAGAGAGATGTTATAATAATACAGAGAACCAAGAATTAGATCATAAAAAGAAAATCTTAACCTGGGGTGAATTCATTTGACCAGGGAATCCATCATTTCTTGTGGTTTGACCATCTCTCATACTTAGACTGCCTCTAGATAATCCAACAAGCCCATAATTTGGTGAAGTTACAATATTTCCTTGGGCCTGGGCATGTTTCAAGGCATGTTGCTGCGGTGATGCCAAATATAACTGATGTTGATTCTGCATATTGAGCTTTTGTACTTGCAAACCCATATTAGGGTGTAAATCGTCCATTCCCTGTGAAGCAAATTCACACCAAACATCAAAATACTTTTAGAAATCAAATTATAACATTGTATGGAAGAAATGCAAACCATGTTGTCTTACACTCAAAGGTGTGACAACCGTCACTTTTCCGTACATTCCGTACACGAAATGAACAGTAATTTGTGCTTAAATGACTGTGCATGATCTGGTTTACCAGAAAAATAAATTTCTGAATTCCATGCAAGTGAATTCATGCATGATATATGCTACAAGAATTACTTTATGATAGCGTTGCGTCAAAAATATTAGTAAACTCACCGGTAAGACACATCGTGTCAACAGAACTGCAGAAAGCAGTCAGACATTAGAATTGGAGCCTAGGTGTAGGTCCAACGTCAAGAATGCATTAAAACCCAAGAGTACATACAAGGGTTTTAATATAGGAATTCCGGAAGCTAAATTACGCACTAAATAGCACCCGAAACGCACTTTAAGCGCATAATTTATTTAAATTCAGCTATAATCAGCAATATGACACTGTAATATTATGCAGAAATGATGATTTATCATCCAGAATACTTCCCTAAGTGTCGGGAATTGAAAGTGTCACAAAAGATACTTGAAAGACACTAAACGGTGCAATTAAGCACTTAAACGAACCGGTATTTAACCAAACAACCGGACTTTACCCGGAACACAAAAATATTGCTAGAAGCAATGTTTTTATTTTTTCTAAGCTAGTTAGGGTACCCGAACACCCTAACACACTAGATAATTAATAACACACCATAACACCTAAATCTAACACTTAACATGTAACTAGTTTAACTAACTAGAATTGTAACTTGAAGTTAAAACTCAACTAGCACCCCCCCCCCCCTTATGTTGGGCCGGTTACAACATGGGGACTCACCAACATGATTCTTTGATTTTTATATTAGATTATGTCTTTGTACAAATGAAGCATAAGATCCCATGGACAAACTTATGTTGGTGGATATAAGAACAACTCCTCTAGATCACCATCTTCATTTTACACTTCACACTCAACAACCAACTCTCTCTCCCTCCTTTCTCTAGTTCGGCCGAAGCCAAGCACCACCCTCACCACCATCATACAAGCCTCATCATCCATTCTAAAGGCATCCAAGGGTGTAAGTGTTCATGCAAGCAAGCTTGGTGTGTTCGGAAGTTGAAGGACCACTCTCATTTTCTTTTATCCACCACTTTTACGCTTTGAAACTCCCATAGCCTTGTGCTAGTAGTAAGTGTTCTAAATCTTCATCTTGTTCTTGTCTTTGGTGTTTAATAGATGATAAGAATCATAAAAGTTAAGAAACTTTAAAGATCATGAACAAATGTTGAACATGATGTGTTAAAAGGTGGATAAAGAGAAGATATATGTGTAAAACATGATAAATCTGAGTAATACAAACACTAATCTGCTGTAAATAATATATGTTATGATATAAATCGTTATTAGGACAAATGGTGATCGTATGTGTGCGTTTTAGTAACCTTTAAACTAAAAACAGCATGCTGAGTTATATTTTCAGCCGACTTTAACTGGCTGTAACAGGACCTTAATGAAACGAAAAATGTATTTTCTGAAGTCTAGGTTCATGTATTATGAAATACAGTTCTAATGGCACAGGAATCATAATTTTTGGACTCCGTTTACTATTTTTAAAGTGTCTTTTCGTAACAGCAGCTAGAGCTGCATTTTTGCTGCTGAAAATGTGCGTCATGTTTTCTGTCATAACTTGTATTATGTGTGGAGTCTGATCACGAAATTTATACCATAGTTGACCACTGATGTATTTGTAATTCTTCCACTGGAATTTCGTAAATCGGACTCACAATGAATTTTTAATGAATTATTTCGTAAACTGCAATCAGAAAGCGACAAGTCTGATTGCAGTCCGGAAAATGAATTCTTATAAAATATTGGTAATGAACTGGACCCCGATATTTTTACACAATAATTTTTGGATCGTTTAAGACGTTCTGTAAAAATTTGGGAATTTTTGAAATAAGTTAACCATTTTATTTAAATGTCCGAAAACAGCCCAGTTCATATATATTAAAGCTGAAACGACATAAGTAGTAATTTGCGTGTCTAAATGTCGGGTAGGTTATTTGAGAACGATCTAACGTGTTATATGTTAAATAAAATGATATAAGTAAGTCACTTAGTTAAAAATATAAATTATTTTTAACACAAAAATACATACATAAAAGATAGTGACTGGTACTTGCACGTTACAAGTCTAGTGACTAACGATAATAAAACACGTTTAGGTCACGACGCTCTATGAGCAAAATCCGGTGAAGTTTACGACGCAAGGAACGCAAAGTTGTGAGTTCATGCTCCCCCTTTTCTTTAACTGTTTTTGGTTTTATAACTCTCGGGGGTGAAATACAAGTTACAAATATTACAATTTTTACAAATGGTAAAAATACAAGAAGCACTCTTGGTGAGAACGAGTACCGAGTGCAATACGATTTGAGAATACAAAAAAATACGAGAAGCACTCTTGGTGAGAACGAGTACCGAGTATGATGTGCTTTAAGAAATGCCTAGAAAATACTAGATCATGTGAGCTTAAACTAGATATTGAGATGCCATTAATACTTAATTAGGGACGAGGGTTAGATCTAATGGGTACGGCCGAGCCCCACTCATGGTCCTTATGTGGCCTCTTGAGTGCTTCGGTGTCCCAGTCGAGGGAAATCGACACAGTCGAGGGTAATCGACACAGTCGAGGGTAATCGACACAGTCAAGGGAAATCGACACAGTTAAAGGAGCCAATACTAATGCTTCCTATGTTCTCACATGCCTTGAGGGAGAAAATACTAATGCTCCCTATGTCCTCACATGCCTTGAGGGAGAAAATACTAATGCTCCTTATGTCCTCACATGCCTTGAGGGAGAAAATACTAATGCTCCCTATGTCCTCACATGCCTTAATGTCTTTGCACAAACATTCATTTAGTACGTGGTATATACAAGATACATACCATGTTTTCATACAAGGTATGCAGAACGCATGAACTCACTCAACTTTATGTTGATGTTTTCCAAAATTACATGTATTTCAGGTGACAGGATGGATCTTGGGCGCAAGTGTCGTAACTAGGAGTAAACTACAAGTTTAGATGTCATCCACTTTTGTTGAATTGTAACCTAGATGAAGGTTTTGTTTTAAAAGTTAAGTAACAAGTGTTTGTAATACTCAAAATTTTATGAATGGATGAACATCGTTTTGATCATGTAGTTGTTTATTACGATTGAATGCAATGATATTAAACCAGTCACACCTCATACGCTTCCGCAAAAGACAGGGTGTGACAAAAGGCTAACCCTTTAATGGAAGAGCAGTATCACCTTGATTCAATCCTGAAATGATGGGGATGCGAATAATGAAAATTCATTTGTATCATCTAATAAAGGGTTGAGTTTTGTATCATCATTTTTTTTTTATTATGACGTTCTTTTTTTTAAAGTTCTAGTCCAGCCTCTTAACATAGTTGTGTAAATGAGTGCTCACCGATATAAATCCATGACGCAAGGTGAAGTAGCGATTCTAGATACCGATTCTTCACTACCTCCAAGTCGAAGACTCAAAAAACCACCCCCAAAGTTTCCTTGAATCCCACTTTGACTCTGATTGAAATCGGCATTGTTTCAAGTGTGAACAAATGCAAATTCTCAAAGATTACAGTTGGAGTTCCAACTTTAACAACCACATCAACAAGATTAAGTTCACTTCATTCAAAATTAACAAATATAAAGAACATTTAAACATCAGAAAGCTTTTAACATGGAAAGCCAAATACAACTCTGGTGAAAAAGTTCTATCTTTAAGAATCAATATAAGAAAATTGAACATAAATTTGCACTCAAAAACAATTAGCTCTGAATGTCAAATTTCTAATTTAGTATATAAGATCTAACCAATACGTATCATTATTAACAAATAGAATGTAAATAAATTGAAGATCGATCAAACTAAACTTTTAATAATTACATCGAAATAGTAGGCACTTATAGATAATAACCTAAACTTCACATGGGGCAAACACAACTTTAGTTAAGACCATGGGGTGTGGGGGTCGTCCCCCCCCCCCCTCTTCTCGTCGCCCTCGTCCCACACCGCCCCTCTCGTCGCGGCGCAACCGACTTGTTTTGGACGTTTGGGACGAGCTCAATGTGGGCCACCACATATATATATAGAGAGAGAGAGAGAGAGAGTTATTTTTTTGTTTTAATTATTTAACTAAATAAAAAAAATAATAATAAAAAAAGGGAGGGAGGACTATCCTCCACACCCTTGGGTAGTCCCCAAGAGGATGGTCCTTCATCCATGCTGACGTGGCGGATAGTCCCTAAAGGGACTACCCAAACCACACCCCATGGTCTAACACCTAAATGACAGAAATATGTCACAATCGGTGGTCACTTCAAGAAATTTAAGCTTGGTTGGTTTCATGTGATAAAAAAAAACAAGATAAACTTATGTTAGAAAAATTTACCTTTTCTTTTCAGCAGCGAGGAGCTTTGCCTGAAGACGTTGACTCTTCCTCATAACCAGATTGTGGAGGACTCCGGGGCTTTGGCCGCGCCTTGCTTGATAGATGCTCATAGAATTTCTACAAACAATCAACAAAAAAAAAATCAGCAAGTCTTATTAAATAAAAAGATTAATCAGTTAAACTACATAAAACACAGTTCCTAATTATCTCATCTACTTTTCAATTATAAGTGCCTACTATTTGGCAGCTTTTGTTTGACAATTTTGTTCTTAACTAATTGATCTGTGTATTTGGTTAAACCTTTCCTCTTATACCTCTTTTCAACTGCCTTCTTTAGTCCTCTTGTTTGTTTGTCTTTAATTTTGGACCACACAATTTATTAATATATATTTTTTGACTATCAGATCAACCATTTTAGCGAAAGCTCAGTTGCGTCTAGCTAAGCTCGATTAGTTAAGACAAACATAAAACCCACAGTATCTTATCATCAAAAGCAAAACATAATGAAATCATGAAAAATGAGCACTTTAAGCTTTCCAAATCAGCTTCCCTAAACACCAGTTGCAAAAAGCAAAACAATGAAACTCGTAAATTAAATTCAACGTCATGGTCGGTGATCAGCGAGCATTTTGGGATTTCCAAGAACTGAAAGAAGTCAACATAAAATAAAATTAGCTTCATCAAAACTTAAATTAAAATTAACTTACAGATTGATGCATAGTATTTTACAGGGATGCATAGTATTTTAGAGTTTCCAAATCAACTTCCCTAAAATTGAAAGAAGGAAACAGAAGAATCAGATTATTGAAGCAATATAGAACTAAAGAAGTACTTTTAGCCTATGATGAACCAAATCAAACCTGGACATAAAGCAGTAGACATCGTGTGTTGCAGGTGATGGAGAGGAACGGGATGCCGAATGACGATTCCATTGGAGATAGGGTTTGTAAATGAGCAGATCTGAAGCGTCTAGAGTAAATGGCACGTCTTAATAACCGAGGACGGAGGTTCATTCGCCAAATCCTCAGTAAATGAACCGTCGTATTCAATTCCAATCATTTAAACATCCTTGTTTCTGCTGATGATTTCTGTGTGGGCGAACATACATTGAATTGGGGGCAAAATTGAGAGAAAGGGATGAAAGATTAGGAATAAGCCATGACTCTTCATCTCCCGTCTTACAAATTGTGAGTGAAATTACATCTTTGTCCTAAGGAGATGCTTTTTGTGAGTGAAATTACATCTTTGTCCTAAGGAGATGCTTTATATAGTATATATAGATATATAGATAGTGGAAGGTTCAAATGAGAAGAATTTTTTTGTAAGAAGAAAAAAGAAGAAGTTTCAACCAATAAGAATGCTTCATTTTACTTCATTTAATATTTGCATTTAATTTTAATATAAGGGTATATTGGTAAACTTACATAAATCATTAATTTGTATTCTTCTCCTTTAATAACTAACTAAATTAAATTTGTAACTCATTTTCAAAATATATACTTTTTCAAAATTAAAAAAACCACTTAATTTATAGTGTAGAATAAATTTGTAGTTGTGTAGGATAAATTACGAGTTGTGTAGGATATATTTCGAGGTGTGTAGGATAAATTTCTACTGTGTAGGATAAAATTCTATAATGTGTAAGGTATATGTAGGAAAATTATGATATGTGTAGGTTTTGTAGATTATATGTAGGATAATTAATGATTAGTTGACTAATTAATTAAAGAGAGAGAAAATTAATGATACGAGTTATAAATGAAATAGTATTTTACTAATATGCCCTTTCTTCTTTTTCTTCTCACATTAAATTTCTTCTCAAATGAACATTCCCCTAGATAGATATATATCATAAAATAATTAATATGACATATAAACTATGATAAAAAATAATAACGAAGCTGAGTCCAAGTTTCTAAAACTCTTCACACATTAAGTTTGAACTTTAGAAATAAAGTTTCATATAAGTTAATATCAAGCTCTCATAAGTTAAATGAGTCGGATCGAATTTAACAACGTCGGACTCAGATGGTATACACCAAAATTCCTCATTAAAATGATTCACATTTAAAAAGGAGATGATTAAAAAACCAAAATTTGTAGAAATTGCGATATTTCATACCAATAGGCTGAGACGACGGATTTTAGGGCCAATGGTTGGCCCAATTCATCAAATATAAATTATTCTCTTAATTAAGGCCTAACTTTCATCCTCTACAACTCTATAGACCACATTGAAAAGTTTGCAACGGCTCCATATTATTCTAATAGCGATTCAAGTGACTTTTCTTAAGTCTTAGTCTACAACTCAATAGAGTTGTTGTATTCATTTTGGGAAGCTCAACATATATTAGTGTCAATGGCATAAACCCCATCCTAGACATCCTTAAAATCGTATAATTAACTTGTTTATCTAAACAACTCATACAGGTTGTAAACCACGAGTTTGCATTGGAGCAGTGGCGAAGCTTGAGATTTCCGACCGGGGGGTCGAAAAAGTTATACCAAAAATTTCTATAAAACTGGGGGTCAAAAACGTATATATCCAAAATTTCTATACGAAAACTAACTACTCTCCACTACTGAGCGAAAAGTTCGGGGGGTCGGCCGCCCCCACAAAGCTACGCCCTTGCCTTGGAGGATGTAAATGAGTTGTAATCAAGTAAAAGGCGGGCCGGTTAAACAGTTTGGCCATAAAATATACTTTTATTCGAATTTTAATAGACTGACAGATTGATATGTCAAACAAAACACGTCATTTGTTAAACTATTTAGACATAACAACCTAGCTAGTATTTGGTTATTTTTTGTTTCATATTTCCTGATTATTTTTAGAGTTAAGTGCCATTTATGTTCCTGTGGTTTGTCTACTTTTAACATTTCAGACCAAATTTCAAAATTGTACCATTTTCATCTTTGACATCCTAGAAACGTGTCATTTCAGTCCAAAACACTTTACCCAGTTAAAAAACTCAATTAGCTCAGAGGTAAAATTGTCATTTTACATAAATTTTGTGGGCTAATGAGTTTTGAAATGGTCATTTTACATAAAATGACTATTTATCCCTAAGCTAACTGAGTTTTTTAATTGGGGTTAGGTTTTTGAACTTAAATAACACGTTTCGAGAATGTTAGAGAGGAAAATGATACAATTTTGAAATTTGGATACATAAATCACAGGGACGTGCATGTCACTTAACTCTTATTTTTATTTCGAGTTATGTTAGAATGTGTAAAACTAAATTAGAGTAAATGAAAGATGGGCATTTAATATCAAGTTATCATCGCGTCCGCAGGCGCGGGGCTGACGGGGGAATGTCTTTGACATGAACCCGGTGACCACTGGTCCAGTACAGAAAGTCACCTTCAAAAAAAAAAAAAAAAAAAACATATGAAAAATATATACAATTGTTTGTCGCTATGTTTGCCACTTGTTACTGTACCCCATGCATTCATGTTTGTATAATTTAGCCAATGTGACATTTTGCTAAGAAAAGGAATATAGTAAACAGTAGACTGACAAAACATGGCTCGTTTGTTGTTATCTGCAGGGAAGTAAAGTCTTTATTAAGGTTTGTTTTCAATAATGTTGTCAATGATTGCATATATCCTCAAAAGAATCTGGAGAGCAACAATGCATGCATGCCTTTCATTTGTAATTATCATCAATAAAAAATTTCTCAGCATAATGTACAAGATGATGCAATAAGAACATTCAAGAGAATTACGACGTTTAGTGAATAACAAGTTATTTTAGACCATTAAAATTAAAACGTATATACCAAAAAATTTCTATACGAAAGCTACATACATAACACTACTGAGCGAAAAGTTCGGAGGGTCAGGCGTCTCCGGCCCCTTCTAAGGTGCGCCACTGCCCAGTGCCCACATCCTTTTTCACTCTAGAGAGGAGGGGTGTGTGAATATTAACTCCCATAAAAAAACATTCTTTTTTCGTAGACATGTTTTGATGCCATTTGCAAATTATGTAATTTTTTTACCCTCATAAGAACATAATGTGATATAGTTGATGAAATCATTTTTTAGACTGCACAGTATGCTAGCCCCCCCCCCCCCCCTCATTTCGGTTCGTATTATTAACCGAAAATTGTCGATTATTTTTGGAGTGTAAAGCATTGGATTTTGTGAACATATATATTGCCTTAACCAACAGTGGCGAAGTATAGAAGGGGTGGGGAGGGGCGCCCGACCCCCTGAACTTTTCGCTCAGTAGTGTTATATATATAGTTTTCGTATAGAAATTGTTTGGTGTATACGTTTTCGACCCCCCGGTTCTATAGAAAATTTTTGGTATATACGTTTTCGACCTCCCCGTCATTCGGGTCAAGCTTCGCCACTGTTAACCAACGAACAGGAAAAAGGCCTTGCTTGTATTTGTTTGCAGCCCTAGTTTTAACTAAAATCCATCTTTCTACTTTCACATGTTATGATTACAATTCATAACTGAAACAGCCATTCAACCGAAAAGAGATTACAATTTCTGCAAACTCTTCGCCCATGAACTCATCGGTCAAAATACTACCAATCTCGATGAAACCGAGCCACTTAACGCTTCTCACTTGTCTCCATCTTTTAAAAGACGCTTCTCAACAAAAGAATTTAAGACGAAACTCTCACCTGTGAAACAAGAAACAACTCTTGAGGTTGCTAATGAAAACACACCAATGAAAAAACCGTTGGTGATTAACAAGTTAAATATTGAAACACCGGAGATCAGTGGCTACTAAAGATAACAAGCCTAAGAGCATGGTTAACCAGAAAACAATGGAAAGCAGTTTATTCGCAAAAAGGATTCTGGATTTCTCGTGATGAAGAAAACGCGTTTTTTGGATTCTGATAGTGGTCCTTCCGCAAAGGTACATTTTCATAACTGTTTTAACATATGATATATATTTAACGAAGCTACTTAACGTACAAGACCACCTTATCGTGCGAAACATACGCCATCATCTCAACCGCACATTTGACCTACCCTAGGCTTTCAATTGAACGGGGTGGCACACTAGTGATTAACTTGACACAATTACGCACGTTATAATCAGTGCCGTCTCCGAGAAATCTCAAAACATTTTAGGCCTGGTGCGAGTAAAAATAAATCGGGACCATATAATATAAACCCAATAATCATACATAAAACACCATAATATGGCAAGAATTGTTATAACAATCATCAAAACAAAAGTATCATACCAAAATAATCTAAATTTACCTACTAAAGCGAATCGTGCGGCTCTCCTAACATTTTTGGAAGCAAAGCATTCGATCAAGTCTTCATAATCCATATGTAACACCTCGAAAATTCACGTCCTATAATATGTTGACACGTGTCATAAGTTTGACCGTGTGAAAGAATGTTATGAAAGGACTAAAGTTGACAAACATCAAAAGTATATGAAAATACGAGTTCTAAATGTCAACAGTGAATAAATATATTGTACATTAACCCTGCATGATGTTTATATCACCAAACGAATAAATCATGGATCATACGAAGCTAAAAGTGAGAGATTACAAACCACAAGGGTTAAATGTGTCAACATGTTTAAGTTATACCTCTGAGTGACCTTTTGACAAACCCGAAGCTTTGTAACGGTTAATTATGCTCACTAGAATGCACGATATAAATTTCATAAAGTTTCGTTATCGTATGAGAAAGTTATGATCAAATTCGTATGCGAGGGGTTAAAGCGTTAACGTTGAAAGTTATGACTTTTCGGGTTAACCAGAAATGTCCAGGGACTTGGCAAAGTGGGTACAAGTCTTAAGGCCCTTGTAGATAAATAAGGAGGGGTCAAAGTGCAAAAATAAGCTAAGTTGCCCTTTCGAAAGGCCAAGAGACAATTATGCGGAAAATGGAAAATGTGAAAGCTGATAACAGGGCCCAGGCGGGCCGCGTAAGACCTTAAGGTCTTTTACGCGGGCCGCGTTAACCGCCCAGATGCAGAAAGTTCGAGCAGCAGCCTGCAAACGCGCTAAACCGACCTTTAACAGATATTATTGCAACATGGGCGACCCCTAAACAGTCCTAGGCACTTAGGGACACATGTTGGTGAGTTGTGGTCAGGGGTAGACCTGCTTGTCAACAATTTGTGGTGAAAAATTCACTATAAAAGGCCCATGAGTTGCAACCATTGTTCTTCACACATTCTCTTGCATTCCTGATCACTTCTGGAGCTCAAAACTTCTCTCAAGTGATCTCTGGTCGTTCATAGGACTCTTGTAAGTATACTTAACCTTTCTTAATTAAGTTTTAGCTTAGTTTTAGCTTAAAAGTCAAACCGTCGTAATTAACGGTTGCCTTCAAGATTAATCACTAATGGTCCAGTGATTAGTCGAATTGAAAGTAGTTATAAGTTGGTAATTATATGGGTAATAAACCATTAAAAGGGTTCCCCCTGATTCACACTCTAACTATGTCAAATGTCGGGTCAAACTTGTGATTAAAAAGTCAACAGGATACTTAAATTCTAAATTATGCATAATTAGCAATGTAGAACATATACAACCTGTTTGATCATTATTATAACTTGGTAATTAGTGTAAGAACATGTCTAAACATGTTCAACCCGACAATTTACTGTTTAGACCCGGTTCGGAACCGAAAGTCGCAAAGCTTTGACTTTTGCTTTGACTTCAGTTCTGACCCATTTTGGTATGATTTAGAAATACCTAAGAGTTTCATTTGGACCAGGTTACATGCTAGTATAACCCTCTGTGATTATACACCATGGTTCATTAGATAACCGATTAATACGCATGATTCCGTTAATTGCTCATATGTTGACCATTATGCCCTTATTACCTTAAAACGTGATTTTTGGAAATGTAAAAGAGTAGAAACTTTAATTGCTGATATATAAACTTGTATACAAAGTTTGACATCAGTTTGAGGTATAGATTAAGAGTTATGCTCGTTAGCGTAAAATGAAAGCTTTATGTTAATTAAACGGCGTAATTAACGTATAGCCTAGTTAAGCCTACTTTTTGATATCAAACTTATTACCCACTGATGTAATATATTATTTTGGGATTTTTGAAGATTTTTAATTAATTTTAGGCTGAGCATAACTAATAGTCGTAGGCTTAATCCGGTAATTGTCGGTTTTGCCCTTACGGGCCATAAAACTGAGTTTTACATATCTAATCAACTCCAAACCTTTTGCTACTGATCACATATGATAAATAAATTATTTTTAGCCTTCTGGAATAATAAAAATATCAGCCTTATGTATCGAACCCGGAAATGGCTTTAATCGCCTTTTTAAGCGTTTTTAACGCATAGTATGCACTAGAATTATTTTAAACATACAAGGGTTGATAGCTACTGATATTTGAGGCAAATTATAATATTTTAACAGTAAGCAAAGGTTGTTAAACTCAGACTTCAGTTTTGAGCTTTTCGGCTTATGTGAAATTACCAAAATGCCCCTACGGTGCATAGTTTGGTTATAATTGATAAATTTCATATATATACTTCACCCTACTGATATAACTTAGCAAATTGATTATATTTGCTGATTACATCAGACCTATAACTCAGGATACTACTTAAACTCTTTTATCACCTTATAAATGACCAAACTACCCCTACGAGGCATAGTTTGTGTTTAAATTCATTTCGGGCATAATAAATGATATCTTACTGATGTCACAACATATTTGAAGTATATTAACTTAGGAAACCTGTAAATGGCTCATATGAATACCCGTCACGCTTATTACGCGATCGGTTCGGTTTATGTAACTAGTTTACATAGATTAGCCGAAACGGGTTAAACCTTATCGGTTTTATCTCAAAATCCAGAATGTGTATGAAATACCCATATTAAACAAGTCTCTGAACTTGTCGGGTCTAAATCACATTCTATCCGGTCTTCGCTTAATCGTGCGTACGAACCGTATCTTGAAACTAACCGGTCTAAGCTTAAGCTTAACTAAAGACCCGTTAGGACTCTAATAGGTTATTATAAACCTTCGTTCCAGATTAGGAGGACCAGTAAAAGCTACTTGCATTTTGCTTATTGTGATTATTACATTGCTCAGGTAAATACTTTTAACTTATTTTCCCTATACGGGCTTGGGTTACGGTATATAGAATACCGCTTGATCGGGCATCAAATCTTCCATCGTTGGGTGGTTAATTGAATAATTTGATCGGCTCGTTTAAACAGTCTTGTTACTTAAAGCCTTTGGGGGGGTTAATGACCATGTCCTGGATATCCTTGGCATCATTTTACGAAATGGCCACGACTTAAGCGCGGGGTGTAGGCGTACACCCGTCAGTGCACAAAAGAATAATGTGGTGTGTCTATTGATCTTTAACCCGGATACGATCCGGGCTACTGAACGCACAAGGAACATGTAATTCGTTCACAAGATTATATATTTAAATAATTCTCCCAAGTTAAATAAAATGTTTATGCCACGTGCATCCAAATAAATTTTCAATCATTTTCCAAAATGAGTCAGTTGATTGTATTTACCAGTGTAAACTGACGTATTTTCCTAAAAAGATTAAATGCAGGTACTAAGCGTAATTGGCTGGGATTTCTCCTTAGCATCAATAGAAGTCTCGCAAGCTTAAGATGCCTAAAGTTTGTTGAACTATTGTTTCCATTTTATTTTCGATCCGTCTGTGGATAAACTTCCGAATATTGTGACATTTGATATTACAATATTAAATTCGGATGAATTATATCTTACAATTTGCTTCCGCTGTGCATATTAAATATTGTGTTGTTTGACTATTATGTTGCCAACCACGTCACGATACTCCCCTACCGGGCCCACCGGTGACACGTGGAAATCCGGGGTGTGACAGGTTGGTATCAGAGCCAACACTGAGTGAATTAAACACTAGCCTTTTGTGTTTAATCTCAGTTACACAATTGCACATATCTAAACTTTCGAGTCTAGACAAATAACATAGGACAAATTCCAACTTGTTTGATTTTGTTGTCCTTTACTTTATTATATATATATTCTTGTCGTTATCTCATGTTGTATTGACAGGATTTAAAATGCCTCCAAGATTCTTCTGAAGAAGAGGACGAGGAAAGGGGCCAATCACCGCCCCCAATGACAACGAGGCAGGACCTTCGCATGTGCGAGCTCCTTCTACTACCGAGAGTGACGATCCATGACAGAATCGGAGAAACCTTTTCGAACCGGCTAGGCGGTCGGTTTCGCACAGTTCAACACCTCCTGTTCATAACTCCTATGGGCCACACTCGGAAAATGAGCCCAACAACCCCCAACCGTCCTACATACCTTGACAGCGATCTTTATCGCACCACTCCTTTGGTGACCCTACACCTGCTTTTAGGGGCCGGTTTAACCCGGCGAATTATATACAAGAACCAGTGGGTTTTAACCCATTGGGACCGGAGGACCACTTCTCGGGAGACAACGCTATGGATATGGACGAGGACACGGACCCCGTCGAGCCAGCGAGTGGTACGCCGAACCATCCCATCGAGATCTCGGATGGATCTTCTTTCCACGGATCACCCTATGGTGGTCCAGACAGCTTTCAGGCTATGTTTACCAGGCACGAATGGTATTATACACCTCCTCGCCATTCACCGCCTCAGCAGCAGCAGCAACAGGATCCCTCTGTGGATTCACGGTTTGTGGCAGTCACGCCACCACCTCCTCCGCCACCAGTTCAGCCGGCACCTCCACAACCGCCGAGGCGTAGGAGAACCGGAGCGCGTATGTCTTCGCGAGCAGGAGACTTTCATTTTAGTTATCCTCGGCAGTCAAGTGGCAGCCATTATCCGCCACATCAAGAAGATCCACAAATGGGTGGACCTTCGCAACCAGTTGTACAGCAACCACCACCTATGGGTTTTGATAACCCGATCCCAGCATACACGGGTTCGATGGCGTACAACCCGTTTGAACCGCCGTCTCACACCAACTACGGTTACGGTGAAGCTGACCCCTACATGGTAGCGGCGAATTATAACGCCTTTAACCCAGAAGGACCCTATGGCGCTCCTTTTGGAGTTGGGTACCCAACTCATGGGTACCAGATACCTGCCAGACCAATTATACGGACGTAATCGCAGCCGCCATGATTTTCTCCCCCAGAACGGGAGGAAATTCTTCAGAGACTGGATCAGGTTGAACGAGACTTTCACCGCGAATGCAGGGAGAGACAGAGCTTCTTCCAAGGATTGACAAGCTTGATCAAAGGGAAGAGCAAGAAGGACCACTGAATCCTCCGATTGTTATTAAGCCCCTGCGTGGGCAAGTCTTGCAGTGTAAACCCCTGCGTGGGTATGCTTGTTTGTTTTGGCCCCTGCGTGGGTCTATCCTTCTGTTAACCCCTGCGAGGGTATGTTATTTGTGTAAGTCCATGCGTGGACTATTATGATATTAAGCCCCTACGTGGGTATGTTTGTTATTAAGCCCCTACGAGGGTATGTATGTTGTTTGAACCCCTGCGTGGGTAAGTTTGTTTATTAAAGAGTCCCGTTTAGGGCGACGTGTAACCTTTTAATAAATTAATGGAATGTTATGTTTATAAATTTCATTTTTGCTTTTATCGGCATAAATATTATATATGAAATAAATAAATCAAAATCATTCCTTTTTGATAATAAGCTGCCTATTTAAATATTGAATAAGAATCTTAAGAGTGAAACCTAGCCTGAGTGTCCTTATAAAGACCTGGCCATAATTGTAAGACCTGTTTAAAAGATTCAAATCCCTGTTAACATCTGTAAACATGTTAACACTCCTGGCAGATGTGAATTGTTAAAATCACACACGTCATTATAAAAAGGATTCTTTAGAAGATTCCTAACCCAACTAAATGATCTCTGAATCATGGGTTAAATCATCAATTAAGATGATCATATTTTAACCATACGTGGTAATATGGTGCCTACGGGCCCTGCTCATTTCCATATGAGCCAAAAGACAGTGGTAGTGATGACTCCCTGTCAGATAAAGGTATTGAACTAGGTTCAAACCTCGATGCCTTGATTCTCTGAAATCATGGCTTATATCATCCTAAGAGATGATCATATTATAAACATCCCTTAGAAGGGAAGTGCCTACGGGCTATAGTTAATGTCCTCTGAGACTAAAGACAGTGGTAGCTATGGCTCCCTGTCAGAAAAGGTAATGAACTATGATTCAAACCTTAAAGCCGTAATTCTCTGAAAACATGGCTTATGATTTAAAATGTCCATGTGACTAGGCCTTATGTGCTAATATATATTGTTATTGTCTATAATTAGGATAAATTATAATTGAAATCCTAATTAAATACGATTAATAAATTAACCAAATATAGTCTCTGTTTACCATGGTTAATGAATTACCCTAAGAGGCAATTCCATAATAAACTCCCAAATAAACTATTGTCCTTGTTTTCTGTAACAGTTCAATTAAAATGGCTAACTCAGACGAAATTAATAGCCATCCAGTGGAGAACATTGATAACGCCCGGATTAATCTAACGGGTGCTGAATTAAAAGCGTTGGTCGACGACGCAGTTACAAAGGCATTGGAGCGGCAGTACGAAGAGTATAGTGGGACTCGGAGTAGGACCCTATCTACTCCGCATTCGAAGCCACCTTCCAAGAAGGATGAACCCAAGAAGGATGATGATAGACTTTCCTCAAACCACCACAGTGCTCCATCTCAGCAGGTTGTACTTAATCAAGGGCCCCGTGACAAGGGATGCTCTTATAAATATTTTGTTTCCTGCAAACCCCGGGATTTCACTGGGGAGAAGGGAGCCATTGACTGTATGACGTGGCTGGATGAGATGGATACAGTTGTAGATATCAGCGGATGCGCTGAGAAGGATGTGGTCAAGTATGTGTCGCAATCTTTTAAGGGTGAAGCTTTAGCCTGGTGGAGATCTCTGATTCAAGCCACCGGGAAAATCCCATTGTACAGCATGTCATGGGATCAATTTGTTGCCCTCATCAGGGAAAATTACTGCCCCCAGCATGAGGTTGAGAAGATAGAGTCTGATTTTCTATCATTGGTTATGACAAACCTTGACTGTCAAGCTTACCTCACGAGCTTCAACACAATGTCCCGGTTGGTTCCATATCTGGTGACCCCGGAACCAAAAAGAATAGCTCGTTTTATCGGTGGTTTAGCCCCCGAGATAAAGGCAAGCGTGAAGGCTTCTCGGCCAGCTACTTTTAGATCTGTAGCTGACATATCTTTGTCCCTCACCTTGGATGCGGTCAGGCAAAGATCGCTGAGGAATAAGGATGCTGAGAAGAGAAAGCGTGAAGATGATAGTTCAAGGAGATCGAACAAGAAGCACCGTGGGAACGGTGACAACAAGAAAGGGTCTGAGTCAAGGAAAGATGGGCATCACTCTGGTGAGAAGCCCAAGTGCAAGATTTGCAAGAAACAACACTTTGGAAAGTGCAGACTCGATTCAAACTCGCAAAGAACTTTTGCTTGCGGGATATGCAAGTCCAAGGATCACAAGACCTTGGATTGCAAACAGCTGAAGGACGCAACGTGCTACCGTTGCAATGAGAAAGGGCACATTAAAACCAACTGCCCTAAATATGCCAAGAAGCCTGAAGAGGTGAAGAAGACTAATGCTAGAGTCTTCAGAATGGACGCAAAGGAAGCGGTTCTAGACGACAATGTGATTACAGGTACTTTCCTTGTAAATGATGTCTATGCAAGAGTACTTTTTGATTCAGGCGCTGATTAGTCTTTCGTTGATAATAAGTTTTGCAAATTGCTGAATTTACCTGTCAAAACCTTAAGTGTAAACTATGAGGTGGAGTTAGCAGATGGCACCATAGAAACCGTCTCTACTGTGTTAGATGGATGTGTTATATCCATTAAGAACCACTCTTTTCCTCTATCCCTACTTCCCTTTAAATTGGCCGGTTTTGACATAGTTTTGGGTATGGACTGGTTATCTCATAACCAGGCCCAAATTGTCTGCAACAGAAAGTAAGTGGTAATTAAGACTCCGTCTGGTGAATCACTTACCATTCGGGGAGATACCCAATATGGATTGCCTGAGCAAGTGACTATGCTCAAGGCTTCCAAGTGTTTAAAGAAGGGTTGTGCCATCTACATGGCACAGGTGATTATTGATGAGCCTAAACCAAAGATTGAAGACATCCCAATCATTTCTGAATACCCTGAAGTTTTTTCGGAAGAACTACCTGGTTTGCCACCAGATAGGCAAGTGGAATTCAGGATTGATATCATCCCTGGAGCAGCACCAGTTGCTAGAGCACCTTACAGGTTAGCACCCACAGAAATGAAGGAATTAAGGACGCAACTGGATGAATTGCTGGCCAAAGGTTTCATTAAACCTAGTTCGTCTCCTTGGGGAGCACCTGTCTTATTTGTCAAGAAGAAGGATGGATCGATGCGTCTGTGCATCGATTATCGTGAGCTTAATAAGGTCACGATCAAGAATAGATATCCTTTGCCCAGGATCGACGATTTGTTCGATCAATTACAAGGAGCAAGTTATTTCTCGAAGATTGACTTGAGGTCAGGATACCATCAACTGAAGGTTAGAGATGAAGACGTGCACAAAACAGCATTTAGGACTCGTTACGGTCATTACGAGTTCCTAGTGATGCCTTTTGGGCTCACTAATGCACCGGCCGCGTTCATGGATCTCATGAATCGCGTTTGCAAGCCATACTTAGATAAATTCGTCATCGTTTTCATCGACGACATTCTTATCTACTCAAAGAACCAAGCTGACCACGAGAAACACCTTCGCTGTATTCTCAAACTCCTACATCGTGAGAAACTCTATGCCAAATTCTCTAAGTGTGAATTTTGGCTTCGAGAAGTCCAATTCCTTAGACATGTGGTTAGTGACCGTGGTATCCAAGTGGATCCCGCTAAGGTAGAAGCAGTTATGAACTGGCAAGAGCCAAAGACGCCTACAGAGATTCGTAGCTTCCTGGGATTGGCAGGATATTACAGACGTTTCATTGAAAATTTTTCAAGGATTGCTGCACCCCTAACTTCCTTCACTAAGAAGAAAGTAAAGTTCGTTTGGGGCCCCAAGCAGCAAGAATCCTTTGAAATTCTGAAGCAAAAGTTGAGCAACGCCCCAGTACTGACATTGCCAGATGGAATAGAAGAATTCGTGGTTTACTGCGATGCATCGCACACTGGCATGGGGTGTGTGCTTATGCAGAAAGGCAACGTTATTGCCTATGCATCACGACAGTTAAAGGTGCATGAAAAGAATTACATAACCCATGACTTGGAGTTGGGTGTCGTTGTATTCGCACTAAAACTGTGGAGGCATTATTTATATGGAATCAAGTGTGTGATCTATTCTGATCACAAGAGCCTCCAGCATCTGTTTAACCAGAAAGATTTAAACATGAGGCAACGCCGTTGGATGGAGACTTTAAATGATTATGATTGTGAAATCAGATACCATCCCGGCAAGGCGAATGTAGTCGCTGATGCCTTGAGTCGAAAGGAAAGGGTGAAACCCATCCGAATCAATGCCAAGCGCATGGAGATAAAGAACAGTTTAACTGAAAGGTTGTTAGCTGCACAGAAGGAAGCTGGGTTGGAAGCTAACTATCCTAATGAAAAGCTAGGAGTAACTGAGGAGCAGTTATCTCTTTGCAAAGACGAAGTTCTGAGATTGAATGGACGAATATGGGTTCCAGTCTATGGAGGACTTCGAGATGTCATCCTCCAGGAAGCCCATAGTTCCAAATACTCCGTTCACCCTGGAGCTGATAAGATGTACCAGGATCTAAGGGCAAATTATTGGTGGATAGGCTTGAAAAAGTCTGTAGCCACCTATGTAGCTAAATGCTTGACATGTGCGCAAGTCAAAGCCGAGCATCAAAAGCCGTCAGGTTTGCTTCAACAGCCTGAACTTCCTACGTGGAAGTGGGAAACGGTAACTATGGATTTTATCACCAAGTTACCCAAAACAAGGAAAGGAAATGATACAATATGGGTTATAGTTGATAGACTGACTAAGTCAGCACATTTCTTACCCATCAAGGAGACTTATAGCTCCGACATGTTAGCCCAGTTATACGTGGATAAGATTGTAGCTTTACATGGCATACCTGTGTCTATTATCTCTGACAGAGATACTAGATACACGTCTCATTTTTGGAAAAGCTTCCAACAATCTTTGGGCACACGTTTGAACTTTAGTACGGCTTACCATCCTTAGACAGACGGCCAGAGTGAGCGTACTATTAAAACGTTGGAAGACATGCTACGTGCATGTGTGATCGATTTGGGAGGTAGTTGGGATAACCACCTGCCGTTAATCGAATTCTCCTACAACAATAGCTACCACACCAGCATCAAGGCTGCGCCTTTTGAGGCATTATACGGTAGAAAGTGTAGAACGCCTGTTTGTTGGGCGGAAGTTGGAGATGTCCAATTATCAGGACCGGAGATAGTGTTCGAAACGACGGACAAGATTGTCCAGATTCGTGACCGTCTCAAAGCTTCCCGAGATAGGCAAAAGAGTTACGCAGATCCAAAGCGTAAAGCTATGGAATTTGAAGTAGGCGACAAAGTGTTGCTTAAAGTATCACCCTGGAAGGGGGTGATGCGATTTGGTAAGAAAGGCAAGTTAAGCCCGAGATACATAGGACCTTTCGAGGTTATCGAACGTGTCGGGTCAGTTGCCTATAAGCTAAACTTACCTGAAGAGCTCAGTGGAATTCACAATGTATTCCACATCTGCAATCTGAAGAAGTGCTTCGCTGACGAATCACTGGTTATACCACATACAGATGTGCATATAGATGAGAGCTTAAAATTTGTGGAAAAACCATTGTCGATTGAAGATCGACAGGTTAAGAAGCTTCGAAGGAAGCATGTGCCTATTGTAAAGGTAAAATGGGATGCCCGTAGAGGTCCCGAATATACGTGGGAAGTTGAATCCACGATGAAAGAAAAGTACCCATATTTGTTTCAGTAAATCTCGGGTCGAGATTTATTTTAAGGGGGTGAGGATGTAACACCTCGAAAATTCACGTCCTATAATATGTTGACACGTGTCATAAGTTTGACCGTGTGAAAGAATGTTATGAAAGGACTAAAGTTGACAAACATCAAAAGTATATGAAAATACGAGTTCTAAATGTCAACAGTGAATAAATATATTGTACATTAACCCTGCATGATGTTTATATCACCAAACGAATAAATCATGGATCATACGAAGCTAAAAGTGAGAGATTACAAACCACAAGGGTTAAATGTGTCAACATGTTTAAGTTATACCTCTGAGTGACCTTTTGACAAACCCGAAGCTTTGTAACGGTTAATTATGCTCACTAGAATGCACGATATAAATTTCATAAAGTTTCGTTATCGTATGAGAAAGTTATGATCAAATTCGTATGCGAGGGGTTAAAGCGTTAACGTTGAAAGTTATGACTTTTCGGGTTAACCAGAAATGTCCAGGGACTTGGCAAAGTAGGTACAAGTCTTAAGGCCCTTGTAGATAAATAAGGAGGGGTCAAAGTGCAAAAATAAGCTAAGTTTCCCTTTCGAAAGGCCAAGAGACAATTATGCGGAAAATGGAAAATGTGAAAGCTGATAACAGGGCCCAGGCGGGCCGCGTAAGACCTTAAGGTCTTTTACGCGGGCCGCGTTAACCGCCCAGATGCAGAAAGTTCGAGCAGCAGCCTGCAAACGCGCTAAACCGACCTTTAACAGATATTATTGCAACATGGGCGACCCCTAAACAGTCCTAGGCACTTAGGGACACATGTTGGTGAGTTGTGGTCAGGGGTAGACCTGCTTGTCAACAATTTGTGGTGAAAAATTCACTATAAAAGGGCCATGAGTTGCAACCATTGTTCTTCACACCTTCTCTTGCATTCCTGATCACTTCTGGAGCTCAAAACTTCTCTCAAGTGATCTCTGGTCGTTCATAGGACTCTTGTAAGTATACTTAACCTTTCTTAATTAAGTTTTAGCTTAGTTTTAGCTTAAAAGTCAAACCGTCGTAATTAACGGTTGCCTTCAAGATTAATCACTAATGGTCCAGTGATTAGTCGAATTGAAAGTAGTTATAAGTTGGTAATTATGTGGGTAATAAACCCTTAAAAGGGTTCCCCCTGATTCCCACTCTAACTATGTCAAATGTCGGGTCAAACTTGCGATTAAAAAGTCAACAGGATACTTAAATTCTAAATTATTCATAATTAGCAATGTAGAACATATACAACCTGTTTGATCATTATTATAACTTGGTAATTAGTGTAAGAACATGTCTAAACATGTTCAACCCGACAATTTACTGTTTAGACCCGGTTCGGAACCGAAAGTCGCAAAGCTTTGACTTTTGCTTTGACTTCAGTTCTGACCCATTTTGGTATGATTTAGAAATACCTAAGAGTTTCATTTGGACCAGGTTACATGCTAGTATAACCCTCTGTGATTATACACCATGGTTCATTAGATAACCGATTAATACGCATGATTCCGTTAATTGCTCATATGTTGACCATTATGCCCTTATTACCTTAAAACGTGATTTTTGGAAATGTAAAAGAGTAGAAACTTTAATTGCTGATATATAAACTTGTATGCAAAGTTTGACATCAGTTTGAGGTATAGATTAAGAGTTATGCTCGTTAGCGTAAAATGAAAGCTTTATGTTAATTAAACGGCATAATTAACGTATAGCCTAGTTAAGCCTACTTTTTGATATCAAACTTATTACCCACTGATGTAATATATTATTTTGGGATTTTTGAATATTTTTAATTAATTTTAGGCTGAGCATAACTAATAGTCGTAGGCTTAATCCGGTAATTGTCGGTTTTGCCCTTACGGGCCATAAAACTGAGTTTTACATATCTAATCAACTCGAAACCTTTTGCTACTGATCACATATGATAAATAAATTATTTTTAGCCTTCTGGAATAATAAAAATATCAGCCTTATGTATCGAACCCGAAAATGGCTTTAATCGCCTTTTTAAGCGTTTTTAACGCATAGTATGCACTAGAATTATTTTAAACATACAAGGGTTGATACCTACTGATATTTGAGGCAAATTATAATATTTTAACAGTAAGCAAAGGTTGTTAAACTCAGACTTCAGTTTTGAGCTTTTCGGCTTATGTGAAATTACCAAAATGCCCCTACGGTGCATAGTTTGGTTATAATTGATAAATTTCATATATATACTTTACCCTACTGATATAACTTAGCAAATTGATTATCTTTGCTGATTACATCAGACCTGTAACTCAGGATACTACTTAAACTCTTTTATCACCTTATAAATGACCAAACTACCCCTACGAGGCATAGTTTGTGTTTAAATTCATTTCGGGCATAATAAATGATATCTTACTGATGTCACAACATATTTGAAGTATATTAACTTAGGAAACCTGTAAATGGCTCATATGAATACCCGTCACGCTTATTACGCGATCGATTCGGTTTATGTAACTAGTTTACATAGATTAGCCGAAACGGGTTAAACCTTATCAGTTTTATCTCAAAATCCAGAATGTGTATGAAATACCCATATTAAACAAGTCTCTGAACTTGTCGGGTCTAAATCACATTCTATCCGGTCTTCGCTTAATAATGCGTACGAACCGTATCTTGAAACTAACCGGTCTAAGCTTAAGCTTAACTAAAGACCCGTTAGGATTCTAATAGGTTATTATAAACCTTCGTTCCAGATTAGGAGGACCAGTAAAAGCTACTTGCATTTTGCTTATTGTGATTATTACATTGCTCAGGTAAATACTTTTAACTTATTTTCCCTATACGGGCTTGGGTTACGGTATATAGAATACCGCTTGATCGGGCATCAAATCTTCCATCGTTGGGTGGTTAATTGAATAATTTGATTGGCTCGTTTAAACAGTCTTGTTACTTAAAGCCTTTGGGGGGTTAATGACCATGTCCCGGATATCCTTGGCATCATTTTACGAAATGGCCACGACTTAAGCGCGGGGTGTAGGCGTACACCCGTCAGTGCACAAAAGAATAATGTGGTGTGTCTATTGATCTTTAACCCGGATACGATCCGGGCTACTGAACGCACAAGGAACATGTAATTCGTTCACAAGATTATATATTTAAATAATTCTCCCAAGTTAAATAAAATGTTTATGCCACGTGCATCCAAATAAATTTTCAATCATTTTCCAAAATGAGTCCGTTGATTGTATTTACCAGTGTAAACTGACGTATTTTCCTAAAAAGATTAAATGCAGGTACTAAGCGTAATTGGCTGGGATTTCTCCTTAGCATCAATAGAAGTCTCGCAAGCTTAAGATGCCTAAAGTCTGTTGAACTATTGTTTCCATTTTATTTTCGATCCGTCTGTGGATAAACTTCCGAATATTGTGACATTTGATATTACAATATTAAATTCGGATGAATTATATCTTACAATTTGCTTCCGCTGTGCATATTAAATATTGTGTTGTTTGACTATTATGTTGCCAACCACGTCACGATACTCCCCTACCGGGCCCACCGGTGACACGTGGAAATCCGGGGTGTGACACCATAGTCTCAAATATGTCATTTTCAATAGATATATCGCTAATCCATTGAGTCTTTCTTGGGACATACTCGATCGTAAGTAGGTCTTCAACAACTTCAACTTTGAAAAGTTTATTTCTGTTGATGCTACTGTTATCAGAATAGTCAACAGCACTCTATATGCAATTAATGCATTAGGAAAAAAACCAATCTGTTTCAGCCTGTTGTAAGTATCAAAAGGGCTAATAATATGACTAGGTAGAAATGTCTCAAACAATTTCAACTCCTGATAAAGTTCATCAGCATCAACATCGGATTCTTCTTTATACTTTGATGCTTCATGAAGGCGATAACAACGAGACTTAAGATCTTTTTCATCAAGTCCTCTCAACTTTTTAGGAAACAAAAAGCCAAATATTCTTTCATATAGTTGGTATTGTTCGAATATTGTTTCAAGAGAAGCAATCAACTTGGCCACTTCATCACTAGCAATAGCGCTGGTATCGTAGATGATGGCTTGTATGTGACGTTGTGTATTATCTGATATGTTTTGATATCCTGCTCATCACTTTTGTTTACAATTCAAGGGCCCAACAAGTTACAGCCCTATAACAATAACTAGGTTAAATTTTTCAAAGGCCCATAACAAATACATAACATATAGAATTTTTTTTTAAAACTTTGGGCCCTCAGGATATTTGGGCTTGGGTCCATCGCCCTACTTGCCCCTACCCATCACCGGCCCTGGTTATAATGCATAATTACGCATAGGTTGGGTTAAACTCTAATTACGCACGTTATTTTCATAATTACTCACGTTATAATGCATGATTACGCACGTTATTACATAATTACGCACATCATAATCCATAATTGCATACATTATAAAAAAATGAAAACCCGCATGCCACCAAACATGAAAATTACGCATGAGTTATTTCAAAACCCTAATTAGGTGATCGGAGTGTCGCGCTCCGGTCAAAGATAATATTTATAAGCCCTAATTACCCTTAACAAATAGCTAGTGGTAGTAAGGGGTCGAACCACGAAGAGTATGTGGTTTGCGAGTGGACTTGATTGAACTTAAACAAAGGTCACAATTTATGAAGCTTGCTAAATGATTTTTATGGTTTTGTTTAATTGAGAAGTTTGTGAACTACATAAAGAAATTGATTAAATTACTTAATGATGAAAAATTAACGATTGCAAGAAACTTTGAATAATAAGACAATAAGGAATAACAAGGTTCACACCCGGTTTCAACAAATGTACCACTTAGGGTTACTATGCGTTTCAATTTGATTTACTTCAATTAATTCATTAATGGGTCAACAATCATAAAGCTTAGGTGCCAATCGCTATCAACGTTATAGACAACGGACCACGATGCACTTCTTTACCTTAGACTAGCAAAATCCTATCAAAAGACAAGGCATAAATACGTGTATTCATTTCACAAAGTCAAATTTAATCATTCACTCGACAATTCGCAAATTCAATACAAGCGTAGGACAATTGTCTAAAGATTCAAATGTAATTCAAGTTGTCACAAATCAAACATCAAAACATAATAAACCCTAAATCTTACAAAAGTCTACACCGGGGTGAAACCTCCAAGGAATTAGCCGCTCATAGTGAACAAGGCTTGATCAACGGATGCTTGGAACTCAATTTGGATCATCTTGAAGCTTGAAGAATGGAGGAATGGTTAATGGTTAGGGTTTTGGTGAGAGATGAATGAATGGAGGGTTGAAGGATGATTGCAATGGTGA
Source organism: Helianthus tuberosus (assembly GCA_030545235.1). Classification (NCBI taxonomy): domain Eukaryota; kingdom Viridiplantae; phylum Streptophyta; class Magnoliopsida; order Asterales; family Asteraceae; genus Helianthus; species Helianthus tuberosus. The sequence goes on along the minus strand of CM060414.1, from coordinate 6,362,906 downwards.
TGAACTAGGTTTTTGGATTCGGTTGATTCGGATGATGATGGATGTTGTGTATGGATTAGAGGTGAAGATGATGATGATCCTGTTCTTGGCTCTAAGAATGGTTATTCAAACTCTCAACAACTGTAACTTACGAGTTAATGCCCCCTGGACCAATGGAAATCGTTCTTGATAACAAAAACTCCAAAATTCGCATTTCGGCAAACCAAGGCCCGTCGTCGACGGGCCTGACCCCGTCGGCGACGCCCTCTCAAAAGCTGAAAATCAGCCGACGCCTTGTTTGACTGGATACGGCCAATGTTACCGGACGGGTCTTTCTAGAGCCCGTCCCGGACGGCCTGGAGCCCGTCGGCGACGGCCTCTTCAACTCCACTTCTCCAATTTCTTCATTTTGCACTCCCGGTTGATCCGTAACACGTCCCGGTTGTCCAGTTTTCGTCCCGGTGACTCGTAAAGCTCCCAAAAAGCTCCTTAAACTCCATCAAACCTGCAAAACACATTTTCAATTAAGAGTAGACTATTCGGAATTAAAACTCATATAAAAACATCAAGTTACACGATTACGAACACCGGTTTTCAACCACGTATCATTAGGCATGTTATATACATAATCACACATGTTGTAAAAAAATAAGGAATGGCACGCGTATCTCCTTCTCGCGTATCTTCGCACGATAAGGTATTATTGTATTCTACACTTTCTCCAGATTTAACAACGCACAAATACCATTATGTCATTTCTTGATGCTTGCATTTTTGTTCACAAAATAACTGTTTTTTTTTTGTTGCTTTTTACAGAATTAACAAAAGCGTTGGTTTGAAGTCGATCACTGAAAAGCTCATGTAACTACACAAACTAACTTGCTCAAGGTTAGTCATTTTTGTTAGGCGTTTTATCTCCATCTTTTACTCGTGTTTGATTTTTGAACAGGTGTCGATTAATGGTGGTCAGATTTCGGTTTTAAGTTGCCCGATTGTGGGTTTTATGGTGAAACAGTGGAGGAAATTTGGTTATCTGGATTTAAGATGTTATGTTTTTTAGAGTTCATGCTGGATTAAGATTAATTATTGAAGGATGTTTTTGTTGAAGATTGATGTTCATATTTTAATGTTTATTTTTAGGGTTGTAAACGAATCGAACATTCAACGAACAATTCGTGAACCGTTCGACGGGAAGTTCGTTTCTGTTCGTTCGTTTAATAAATAAACGAACATAAATATGAAATTTCGTTCGACTAGTTAAAGGAACGAACATGAACAGAGGTCCCGTTCGTTCAATTGTGTTCGTGAACGTTCGGTAAGGTGTTCGTGAGCATTCATTCATTTGCGTTTGTTTGTGTTTTAATTAAAGACTTTTGTACTTTCATATATTTTATCTATATTTTTCATATTATTTAATTTTTATTGATTTTATTAACCTAACAATTAAACTCGGAAACCTTATTTCCATCTTGTTTATGCATCATTCCCCTTATCTTTCTCATTGTTTATATCGAAGAATACGATCGACATCGGTTCCATAATTAAGGCTTCAAATTTCAGTGCTACTCTTTGGGCCACCCATCTTTAGCCTTCATCATCACGTTCGCCAAATTTATTTGTGTTCGTGAACCGTTCGTGAACACACTCATTTCCTTAATGAATGAACACGAACATAAAATCCCGTTCGATAAATGTTCATGAACACATTTATTTCCTTAACAAACGAATATGAACAAGGTCTTGTATATGTTCCTTCGGTTCGTTTACAGACCTATTTATTTTGCCAAAAGATAGTAAAAATTATATGTTTGTCATCAACAAAAAAAATATTATATGTTTGTCAACAACAAACATAATGTTTGTCATCATTTGTTGTAATTTACGTTCTATAACTCCAAAACTAGAAATAAAATGTTGACTTATAGCATGTAGTTGTGTAAATGAGCTGAGCTCAGAACTCTTACTAGTTAAGCACTTAATGATAAGTTGCCAAACAACCTAACCTAAACTTTACAAACTGAGCTTACGTATTCTAGTTGTAAATCATTGTATCATCCATAATTAAGTAAATAACTATTATAGAATTCGTAACTTTTTGAAAAGCTTATAACTTAATAAAGTTCCAAAAAAACGTTAATATTACTGCTTTATTGCACGATATATCAATATCTTCATTAAATAATCATATATATGATACATAAAAATAATGATTTTTATAGAAACAATATATTACATTAATAGAATATTTGGATGCCAAATTAATTCACTAACACTATATGTATATTCACACACGTATAAACAAACTATTTTCATCAACACAAAGAAGAAATTATGAATCAAATGAAGTTCTTCATCGTTCTTGTCCTTCTCACGGCCATATTTGCATTGGCAACTAAAGGTATAATTTATGTGTTGTTCATTATAAGTACTAATAAGATTTATCTTTTCTCTTCGAATGCTAATCAATAAATTTTTTTTATTTTTTTTTTAATAATTATAGTACTATGTCATTCCACACGAAAAAGGCAATTACAAAGCAATGGCCGGTAGTCGGGCAACAAGTTGCGCCGCCACCCCCTTTTGAATAGAAAACCCAATTCTACTAAATACAAAGTTTGAAACCTTTAGCGACGAAGAATTACTATTAACGACTTTTTGAACCCGATTCAAAAGTCGCACAGCGTCAGGAGCGAGACCACCAAAGGTATCAAACGCAAACGGGACAAACACATGTTGATTCTCCAGGCAGGCTTTCTCATGTTTTGTCACTTTGCTCGCCTCTGCCTTGAGCACCGCTTGCCCTACGACAAAGCCCTTGTCCTTGAGCCCGACAAGGGGGGAGACTCCAGTTAGATCTACACAAGCGTGTTTCCCCCCTTCCCATCCAAACACAAGGATGTCCGCCGGGCGTAAAGTGGACCTCCCCTCTAAGGGGTCAGTCAGGAAATTTACTGGAGCCTCCTTTTTGGCAGAGATCCCAGCCCGCTTAAGAACATCATATAACACATCTCTCACCCAATCATGCCGATATTTAAACCCTGGTAGCTCTTTACAGTGGATCGCGTGCTCGCCGAAAGAATCCAAACACGCTTTACGGCATACCGGACATGGCTCGTCAACTGGGAACAAAGGAATCATCAGTCGGTATCTAAGGATAGCACGGTATTCCACAGCCGACATGTGTTGCCCCAATCCTTCAATAGGTGCGACAGACAGAAAATCCTGAGCATGTGGGGCACGTAGACATTCAAACACAGCTCTTTGCCGAGGGGATAAAACAAACTTCTCTTCAAACCTCTTGACAATTTCGCCATATAAGGCATTCGCCAGAATTTTCTGGGATTTAGGAGGGGCGGTGTCTTTAATGTAGAAACCACCAATATCAAGGTCGGGAAGAGAACTATGCAAAAGGTCCAACGCACTCCTATAATCGGAGTCTAAAACATCCCCACCACATTCTCGGAGTATATGGTCTTGTAAACCCCAAGATTGGGCCCTTGAAGCCACGAAAGCATATGAAGAGGCATCCTCGGCCGTACAAATCCCTAAGCCTCCGAACCGGGTCGGGAGAGAAGCCAACCTCCACTGGAGATCTCCAAAAAAGGCACCCCCACAAACAACAATATCCTCTAATGCTCCCCGAAGGCCTTTATCGAAAACAGAGACAGCTCCCCCGACCAAAGAAGGTTGACACGTTCGAAGACCAAACAGTAATTTTTTAATAAAGGTTGACACGTTCGAAGGCCTTTATTAAAAAATTAGAAATCAAAAGTACTGGTTTTAGTCAAAAGTACTGGTTTTAGTCAAAAGTACTTGATGATTGAAGATAAAAGAAAGTAGTTCTACAAGTAGAAAGAGATGATAAATGAACCTGAACTCGACGGGTAAACTCGAAACTTAAAAAAATGGGATGGGTAATCTGGTAGTTTAAACAAATTTGTGTGTGTATGAGACATGTATGGTTTTAGAAGATAACCCGTCCAATTAAGCGAAACACGCATATCTATTTACCTGAACTACAACGGTAAGCATTTTCTTTTTTTACTAATATAAAAGTTTGGTAAGGAATGTATTTTGAAGTTCCAATGTTTAATAAGGTAACATGTTGTTTAGGACACGGTTTTTCAATTAGGTAGAATACACATCTCAAACTTGTAGTTATATAAAGATATTGTTTAAAATCACTCCATGAATTATGTTAGGGTTATTGAATTATAGATTTCAAGGTAAATATTGGTTTCTTAAATAGGAAATAATACATAACTCGTATTGTTTATTAGATGGAACATGCGTTGTTATTTACAACTATTTTCTTTTGCACGTTGCGGCGAGAATTTGCTATATGCACAAAACAATAAAGTTATGTATGTTTGGTATATAAAAATACTCTATTTTGAATACAACTCTATTTCAATATATATATATATATACACACCTAAATGTCGAGAAAAAAATAAATAAATACCACTGTGTATTCTAGCTTTTTAAAAAAACATTACCACCAAAAGTTATTAAAAAATTAAATGAGTTAAAAAGATTTATAAGATAACTAATGACATTAAAACTTAAAATGCACTGATGAGACCTGTCTATATAATTTAATATACATATATAACATGTGAAAATATGTTATTGTCAGGTTCAGAGGCTAGCTGGGATGGGAGAAAATATTGCACCTATGTGGGGTGCAAACTTGGGTCAAGTGATGGGTTTTGTACAGAGGAATGCACCCATCGTGGTTGGACCCATGGTCAGTGTTTGTACATTGCGGGTGGTTTCGGTGATACGGGCAAATGTTGTTGTTGGACGCCTTGAACCCGAGCATTCTTTGGTTTTCGTCTTTGAAATATATATGTGACACGCGGCATGTTGTTTTTTTTAATGATTGAATGAAGAGTTATATTTTCAATTCTCATTTTAAGAATATTCTAGACAATATTTAAATATTTAAAAAGAATATTATGCATCTAATTTGCTACTTCTCTAATGCATGTTAACAAACGTAAGTACACTATAAGTTAAATGAGTTCACGTAAACGGGTCAGGCACACTGTGAGATGCTTGTTTAACTAATGAGAGACTGAACTTGAGATTGGCTTGTGTGAAGCTCTATTTCTAAAGCTTGAGCTCGATTTCAGATTTGTAAGTGGTTTTTCAATTAGCTCGGTTCAACCTCACCTCCTTTATTATTTATTTATTTATTAATTGTATATAAATGTGTATTTTATAACATAATATATGTTATTTAAGTTATATATATTATAATTTTGTATATAATAATAAATATTATGTAAGTATATATTAATAGGGTAGGAGTTGGCTACAAAGTCCAAAAATCCTAAATGTTTAAAAAGTAATAAAATACCATAATGCCAGCTATAAAACACACTCAAAACCTACAAATAACATAGTGAATATTATTAAAACACCATATATGTGAGTTTTGTTTTGAATTTTGGATAATAAAGTTCTAATTATCAAATGGTTGACATTATTGTGTTTTATTTTAATTATTATGTTGTGTTTTATATTCGTAGTTGTACGATGGTGTGTTTGAAGTTTTTATGGACTGTTAGAGTTCTAATACAGTGTTTTATTAATATTCATTTTTTGTTTGTGGGTTTTGAGTATGTTTTATGGCTCACATTATGATGTTTTACGACTTTTTATACTTCTTAGAAATTTTAGACTTTGTAGCCGAACTCCACCCTATATTAATATATTATATAAAAATTATATAAATATGCTTGTTTACACTCAGCCTACAATGTTCAGGCTCAGGCTCGTTTCTAAACGAGCTTATTTTTTTAATTCAAGCTCGAGCTTGTATAACATGGGCTCATTTTAATCTTTAGGAATCTTATATTAAGTAGCTCACAAACAACTTGCCTCATTTATACCTTAGATAATCGGGTTTTAGTCAAGGTCTGTTACATCTGATTTTGTTAGAAAGAACTAAATCAAAGTATCAAAGTAATCAACAGAACCTACAAGTCAAAATTTTGATGTATATTTTGGAAATGAGGATATATTATAGGGTGTAAGGACGACAAGTTATTGAAGAAATAATTTTTTTTTGAGCGGCCAACAGAATCAATCTCGAGTACTCTCGGGGCATCCATTAGATCAAACGGAGTACTCCGAGAGTAACCTGAGTCCATCACCAATTCCGGGAAAAACCCGGTAACCCACCCACCCGTAGGCACGACAATGAAATTACCGGTAAAACCCGTTTAGCTCAAGGATTGAACTTAGGATTCCCTAGGTCTTCTATTATTGCCCACCAATGCCTCACGCTACACCAAGTGGGAGTTGAACCTGCATCTCCCAAGAGAAATGCAAGTCTTCCACCACTTGATATAGAGATCATTGCCTAAAGAAAAGAAGTGGTCGTCGATGGATCCGGTAGAATCAGGGAAGTTTTGTGAAGTCGTTTGTTTCTTCATATAAGAAGTGAGAAACAACAATTTGAGATTGGAATTGGGTGGATTTAGAAAGGATTGCAAAGAAGAACGAGAAAGAGTATGATGGCGGTGGATTAAGGGTGTGAATTACTATGTAACAACCCTCGGTAAAACCGACACTCTCATAATATGTCTAACACCCTATTATATATTAGAATGTCCTAATATGTTTTATATTACACCCCGTATGTGAAAATCGAGCCCTAGTTATGTTATAATTATAAAATAAATCAAAAATAAGAAAAATGGAGTTGAGGCGGGCCGCGTAAACCCACCCCATCCTATTACGCGGGCGGTATCAAGGCTAGTATTGACTGCGCTAATTTCATTAGTTGAAACGGGCCGCGTAAGTGTTCATATAAGTTGACGCGGGCCGCGACAGATCATGAAACGCGGAAGCATCCGGTGCTGACACGTGTCAACATCGTGGCGAGTCTAGTAGCTGACCCAGCTAAGTGTCACACCCCGATTTTCACGTGTCACCGGTGGGCCCGGTGGGGAGTATCGTGACGTGGTTGGCAACATAATAGTCAAACAACACAATATTTAATATGCATAGCGGAAGCAATTTAAAAAAAAATATAATTCAACCGAATATGATATTGTAATATCATATCTCACAACTGTCGATTGTTTATCCACAGACGGATCGAAAATAAAATGGAAACAATAGTTCAACAGACTTTAGGCATCTAAGCTTGCGAGACTCTTTAATGATGCTAGGAGTAGCCAGCCGATTCCGATTAGTACCTGCACTTAGCCTTTTTGGAAAATACGTCAGTTTTCACTGGTAAATACAATCAACCGACTCATTTTGAAAATGATTTAAAATTGGTTTGGATGCACATGGCATAAATGTTTTATAATTTGATTAAAATGCACAGAGGCAAAATTAACCTTTTATAACTTGGGATAATTATTTGTATATAATACTTGTAAACGAATTACATGTTTCTCCGCGTTCAGTAGCCCGATCCGTAGACCGGGTTAAAGATCAATAGACCCACCACATTAAATAAATGAGACACAGACGGGTGTACGCCTACACCCGCGTGCTGGGGTCGTGGCCATTTCGTAAAATGATGCCAGGGATATCCGGGACATGGTCATTAACCCCCCAAAGGCTTTAAGCAAACAAAACATTTCAAAACAGAGCATATCAATGATTTAACCTCTATTCGATTAAAGATTCAATGCTGGACCAAGCGGTATTCTATATACCGTACCCCAAGCCCGTATAGGGAAAATAAGTTAAAAGTATTTACCTGAGCTAAATATAAATTCAATCCCAGCCGTATCAAATCAGCAAGTACAGATAGCTTTTACTGGGCTCCTAAATCTGGAACGAAGGTTTATAATAACCTATTAGAATCCTAACGGGTCTTTAGTTAAGCTTAAGCTTAGACCGGCTAGTTTCAGAGATACGGTTCGTACGCACGATTAAGCGATGACCGGATAGAATGTGATTTAGACCCTACAAGTTCAGAGACTTGTTTAATATGGGTATTTCATGCACACTCTGGATTTTGAGATAAAACCGATAAGGTTTGACCCGTTTCGGCTAATTTATGTAAACTAGTTACATAAACCGAACCGAACGCGCAAAAGGCGTGACGGGTAATCATAAGAGTCCTAACCAGGTTTCCTAAGTTAATATGCCTCAAATATGTTGTGACATCAGTAAGATGTCTTTTATTATGCCCGAAACGAATTTAAACACAAACTATGCCCCGAAGGGGTAGTTTGGTCATTTTCAAGTTTATAAAAGAGTTTAAGTATTAACTTGAGTTACTGGTCTGATGTAATCAGCAAAAATTACTCCATTTAATAAATTATAACAGTAGGGTAAAGTATATATGTGAAATTTATCAATTATAACCAAACTATGCACCGTAGGGGCATTTTGGTAATTTCACATAAGGCGAAAAGCTCAAAACTGAAGTCTGAGTTTAACAACCTTTGCTTACTGTTAAAATATTATAATTTACCTCAAATATCAGTAGGTATCACCCTTGGTATGTTTAAATACTCTTAGTACATACTATGCGTTAAAAACGCTTAATTAGGCGATTAAAAGCCGTTTACGGGTTCGATACATAAAGCTGATATTTTTACCATTCCAGAAGGCTTAAAATAAATTATTTATCATTTAAGATCAGTAGCAAAAGGTTTGGAGTCGTTTAGATATGTAAAGCCCATTTTATGGCCCGTAAGGGCAAAACCGACAAGTACCGGGTTAAGCCTACGACTATGAGTTATGCTCAGCCTAAAATTAATTAAAAATATTCAAAAATCCCAAAATAATATATTACATCAGTGGGTAAAGAGTTTAGTATCAAAAAGTATGTTTAAATAGGCTATACGCTAAATACGCCGTTTAATTAACATAAAGCTTTCAATTTACGCTAATGAGCATAACTCTCAAACTACACCTCAAACTGATGTCAAACTTTGGGTACAAGTTTATATATCAGTGACTAAGGTTTCTACTCTTTTACATTTCCAAAAATCACGTTTTATGATGAAAAGGGCATAATGGTCAACATATGGGCAATTAACGGAATCATGCGTATAAATTGGTTAACTAATGAACCATGGTGTATAATCACAGAGGATTATACTAGCATGTAACCTGGTCTAAATAGAGCTCTAAGGTATTTCTAAATCATACCATAACAGGTCAGAACTGAAGTCAAAGCAAAAGTCAAAGCTTTGCGACTTTCGGTTCCGAACCGGGTCTAAACAGGAAATTGTCGGGTTGAACATGTTTAGACGTGTTCTTACACTAATTACCAAGTTATATTAATGATCAAACAGGTTGTATGTGTTCTACATTGCTAATTATGCATAAATTTGAAATTAATTATCCTGTTGACTTTTTATTAACCAGTTTGACCCGACATTTGACCTAGTTAGAGTGGGAATCAGAGGGTGCCCTTTTAAGGGTTTAATGCCCACATAATATAACAAAATTTGCATCGATAAAATTTTACCGAGCCTCGTGTTGACTGCGTTGACCAGCAGTTGACCACGTTTGACCGATGTTGACCAGGTTTGACCGAACCCAAAACTGAACCGAGGCACTAACATGACTCAAAACTTCCCCTTGACCAGTTTTGACCACGTTTGACCTATGTTGACCAGGTCAGAAGTCGAGCCCGAGAGCGTCCCGAACTTAAATTTTTCACCCGAGTCGAAAGTGGTTCGATGGACTCTACAGGTCACTAGGAGTCCAAAAATATATTTTTCATCGAAAACTTATGGCTGGAAATCGCCAGAACCATGTCAGAAGTCGAGCCCGAGAGCGTCCCGAACTTAAATTTTTCACCCGAGTCGAAAGTGGTTCGATGGACTCTACAGGTCACTAGGAGTCCAAAAATATATTTTTCATCGAAAACTTATGGCTGGAAATCGCCAGAATCATGTCAGGAGTCGAGATTTCGCCGGAGAATAGAATTTCTTGAAACTTTGCAGGAATGCTCCTAAAGTCCCGATCGAAGCATCTGCAAAGTCAAAAGTTCAAAACGGACTCGCCGGAATTTGACCGGAATGTCGCCGGAGTTGCCATAGAGCTCAAACCGCTAAGAATTAGCTAAAACTAACCACACCACGCGATCCGGAACGTCGGATATAGTCGAAAAAGTGTACTCTTGGCCGGAAAACGGCCGCCGGAAAAGTCGCCGGTCGCCGGAAAGTTTCTAGAGAGAGAGAGAGTTTTAGAGAGAGAAAGAGATGTGAAATAATGATTTTTATTTATTTATTTTTTTTAAATCATTTATATAGTGGAGGTTTCGTGGGCTTGGGCCCAAGGCCCACAAGCCCGTCTTCGCACCCGAACATCATGGAAGCATCGTAGAGCATAATATTTATACTAAAATACGCAAATTATGATCGGTAGTCGATGTTTGCGTGTTCGTTCGTCGGTTGCGTAAAAATCGCGAGAAATCAAATCGTTGACGTTTTTAACCCCTCGTATACGAATATTGCCATGACTTTCTCATACCTTAACGAACCTTGTGAAATTTTTATCACACATTCTTGTGAGTATAATTAAGCATTACAAAGCTTCGGGTTCGCTAAAAGGTCACTCAGAGGTATACCTTTAAACATGTTGACACATTTAACCCCTGTAGTTTGTAATTCCTCACTTTCTTTCACAATTGGCTTCGTACGATCCATGATTTATTCGGTTGAGGTTATGAACATCATGTAGGGTTACTGTAAAGTATATTTATCCCTTGTTGACATTTTGAACCCTTATATTCACATACTTTCCATGTTTGTCAACTTTAGTCCCTGTAAATATAATTTCACACGTTCAAGCTTATGACACGTGTCAATACATTATAGGACGTGAATTTTCGAGGTGTTACATCCTCACCCCCTTAAAAGAAATCTCGACCTCGAGATTTGCTAAAATGATGGAAGTACTTTTTGTCGCATAATGGACTTAACTTCCATAACATATCTGGAGTCTTTCCAAGCTCCTAAAGTGACTCCTATCTTAGGTACATATATCCTTTTTGGAGCTTCTTAACCTGTCGATCCTCAATCGATACAGGATGCTCATCACATCATAAATTTGCATAACATTATGTGATAGGGCTTCTTGACTTATTTGCGAAACACACCTCTCAGTCACTAGTGTGTAATGTATTGCGAGCTCCACCAGGCTCCTTAAATGGGTTTTAGCTTATAAGCTACCTGATCTTGATACATTCGATTCCCTTCGAATGATTCTATATATTCAACGCTTAACTAGCCTGATAATTTAACAGATTTGGCACACCCTTCCTGGGTGATATCTATTGTTGAACCTTATTCCTTAATCAAGAATTTAGGAGGTTTGCTATTTTCATTAATCCTTGATTTTCTGCCGAATACTGTCATCTTACATATGATTATGAATTTGCGTGATCTTATTTGTTGTTTCCAATGCAACTTTCAGATCCTGATAATTGGACTTACCAATCTATTGTCCTAACAATAGATGTTTAACATTCCATTTATACAAGGTCTCCAAAGGAGTAGCCTTGATACTTATATATCAACTATTATAGGAAAGCTTATCTTAAGGTGAGATGGTTATTCCAACCACTGCTTAACAAATTTTAAGGAATAGCTAATCCTTACAGCTAGTCGAACAAATCGACGATCCTGGGCAGCTGATGGCAAATTCTTAATTGTTGCCTAATTAGGGTTGCGGTAAAAATGCATAAGCAAAAAGAACCGTCTTTCATAATTAACTATACCGAAATCTCAGGATATTGAGTTAGGCTATATGAACCCTCCGTCTTTCATAATTAACTATACCGAAATCTCAGGATATTGAGTTAGGCTATATGAACCCTCTATTTTAAAAACTTAGTTAATCAGGGTTTCGATTCTTCCAATGATGGTGCTAGTCGTCTTGGAGATTTCAAAATAATACAGCCTTAAATGGGATATAAACCTTAACTCTACCTATCCCTCAGGGGTAAACAGGGTAATCTTAGGAGAAGATAATTAAGGTACAAGGAGGTTACAGAGATTTTACAAATCTCAGGCTCCAATTTATCCATCCTTGCTTGTGTCAATTAAGTGACACACTTATGTTACTAGTCCACGAATTCCTTAATCGGGAACATTTACTTGGATAATTCCATTCTGGATATCTTCTTTGAATACTACTAGTCGACTTTGGTCCAATATGACCATTGGGATATCTCAGGGGTTCCATGCATTAAACCTCCATACTGATCAGGCATGGAAGCAATCTATGGGACACACTAGGATACGCCAATCCTCATATGGCACTTTTATCAAACATAGTTTGGCATTCGCAGTCGATAGAAAACAATGAGAAAATAATAAAATAAAGTAATATATATTGTCGTACTCTATTCGAAGAAAGAGTACTCTTAGATTTTTCAGAAGGATCCCTTGCCGATACTTAGAAGAATCGGTTACTATGGTTTCCTTGGTAAGTTATACCTTGTGGATAATATAAAAGTTTGCTAAGCTTATGGTTTATGAAGATTTATTATTGCCTGTATTAAATCAGGACACTTAGCAGAAATTATCATTGGTAAATGATAAGGAAGGTACTTGATGACATCGTGAACTGCCTCTTGGCATTCATCAGGTGAGTTCAGGCGTTTCCTTTCTTAGCCTTTCCAGGCTTAGCTGCATCTTCTTTGGCAGCTTTATGGTATCTAGTTCTGATGCGGCCTTACCCACCACAGTCGTGACAGACTGTATTCTTTATATCCCTACATTCATGGGAAAATGATGACCCGTTCCTTTGCAAATGTCACACTGCTTTGGTCCATCCAACTGCTGCGTCAACCACAGCTTGGAGATTAACTCCATTAATATTGAGGTTTACGTTTGTAGCTTTATTAACTTTCGTCGCCTTATTAGTATTGCGACTGTCGTCTACCTCATCCGAGTTTTCCATACTTGAAACTTGGTACCAATCACCAAAATTTAACAATTATTAGTCATCATCCTGATGAACCGACTTAGATTAGCTACGACATTCATAAACCGTATGGGCTATTCTATTCTGAACATTCCTAGTGAATGTTATTTGAATGTATATCCATTATATTTAGCCTAGGTCACAAAAGGACCATCAATGGCATTCAAGGTTTGGAGTGAGTCCAATACCTGCTTGACAGGGGACCATAATGTCACAATTGTCTTTGTCACAAGGAGGATTATAAATAGCTCAAAGGCCAGCCTTACATGACTTTGGTTATATATATACATATATGGCGTAGAAACCTGTCGCGAGGGATGTAGAAAGATATGGCATAAAGTCTAGTCATGAAGGACATAAGTAATCATATGGCGCGAAGGCCTTGTCGTAATGACATTCAGATACGGCACAAATGGCCTTGTCTCTAGGACGTTATAGGATATGGCACTAAGGCCTGTCACCAGGGATGTTAACATTTAGTATGTTAACTTGACACGAACGACGAATTATAGCACGGAGGCTTGTTATGGGTGACTTGAAATATAACTTGTGGATTTGTCAGAATGACATCAATTCATAGGCTGCAATCCTATTAGATCAGGAGTTTTAAGGCTTGAACATAGTTCTTCACCTTTGGACAGGGAGTCATAGACTACAACTGTCTTCGTCTTGAAAGGCGATTCACTTAACAGAAAGGTAAACCAATTAACATCACTAATGGATGTCTATATATAATTATAGTATCTAATGATATTAGTCATGATCACCTCGATCATATTGACTATTAGGTTTGGGTATAATCACACCATTTTGAACAGGGGATCATAAAGATCACTACTATCTTTGTCTTACCGACACTAGAATAAAGTATAGCCCGTAGGCATTTCATTGCGAGGGATGTTAATATTATGATCATCATACTGATGATACTAGTCAGGATCGCAATGATAGTATAGACTATGGGATTTGAGTATAGCTCACCCCCTTGGGCAAAGAATCACAAAGGATTACAATTGCCTTGTCTCAATTGGACAATATAATATAGCCCTTAGGCAAAACATCATTAAGGATGTTAAAATTTTTAATCATCGTATTGATGATTTTTGTCATGATGGCATTGATCATGTAGACTATTAGGCTTGAGCATAGCTCACTACCTTGGACAGGGAATCGTAAAGATCACAATGTCTTTGTCACACATGGACGATATAATATGGCCCATAGGCGAAACATCACTAATGGATGTTTATAATAGTTTCATCCTATTAGATGATATAAGTCATGATTGCATTAATCATATTGACTATTTGGCATGAGCATAGCTCACCACCTCAGACAAGGAATCATAAAGATAACAATGTCAATGTCTCAAATGGACAATATATTATAGCCCGTAGGCAAAACATCACTAAAGGATGTTAAATAATATAATCATCGTATTAGATGATATTAGTCATGATCGCATTGATCATATAGACTATTATGTTTGGACATAGTCCAACATTTTAGACAGGAGGTCAAAGACCACCACTGTCGTTGTCTTATCGGACAACAAGTTTAGCCCGTAGGCACTTCATCACTCACGGATGTTTATAATATGATCATCTTATAAGATGATATAAGCCATGATTCCTAAATCACTAGGCTAGATAAGGGAATTGGAAGAATCCAATATAAGGATGACTGTTGTGATTTTCTCGAATCACATCTGTCAAGAGTGCTAACACGTTCCTAAGTGTTAACAAGGATCTGAATCCCTTGAGTAGGTTTCACCATCTTGGCCGCGTAGGCTAGGTTTCACCTTTAAGATTCTTTCTAAAATGCATACTAACAGGGAAGGAAGGGTATTTATTTTGTTCAGGATTTTTTTCATAAATCCTAATTCATAAGTTAATAATAGCACAAATGGCCTAGTCGCGTAGACAAGTTAAATTTATAAGCCATGATTTCAGAGAATCGCGACATTAAGGTCTGAATCAAAGTTCATTACCTTTTCCTGACAGGGAGCTGTAGGCTACCACTATCTTTAGTCTCAGAGGACATTAACTATAGCCCGTAGGCACTTCCCTTCCAAGGGACGTTTATTACGGAATTGCCTCTTAGGGAAATTCATTAACCATGGTAAGCAGAGACCATATTTGGTTAATTTATTAATCATATAGTTTTAGGATTTCTATTATAATTTATCCTAATTATAAAACATTAACAGTTTTATTAGTGGCACCCAATGGCCTGGTCACATGGACAATTATAAATTATAAGCTTATGATTTCAGAGAATCAAAGCATGAAAGTATATTGGCACAATAGGCCTAGTCACAAGGACAATTATAAATTATATGCTAGGATTTCAGAGAATCAAAGCATTTGAGTATATTGGCACAATAGGCCTAGTCACAAGGACAATTATAAATTATATGCTAGGATTTCAGAGAATCAAAGCATTTGAGGTTTGAACCTAGTTCATTACCTTTATCAGACAGGGAGTCATAGCTACCACTGTCCTTTGGCTCATATGGAAATGAGCAGGGCCCGTAGGCACTGTATTACCACGTATGGTTAAAAGATGATCATCTTAATTGATGATTTAACCCATGATTCAGAGATCATTAAGTTGGGTTAGGGATCTTTTGAAGAATCCATATATAAGAATGACGTGGGTGATTTTAACGAATCACGGCTGCCAGGAGTGTTAACATGTTTTCAGATGTTAACTGGAATCTGAATCTTTTAAACAGGTCTTACCATCTTGGCCAGGTCTTTATAATGACACTCAGGCTAGGTTTCACTCTTAAGATTCTTAATTAATTAACGCAGAACAATTTTAAATTGAGGTATTAATATAGATCTGAATCTAATTATGGAACTACCATCTTGGCCGGGTCTTAATATGACACGAGGCTAGGGCTTGCCCTTTTAGATTTTGCCATTTTATTATAATGGTAGATCTTGCAAAAAGAAAATGTTATTCTCCTTTTATTTAATATTTCTTGTTTAGAATGAAAGTTTAAACTTAATCATTTCACTATATAAAAATAAAAGTATAAAGTTGCCCTAAGCGGGACCTGAAAGGAATAATGTTGTCCTCGTAGGGACTGAAAAGATAAATATGTCCTTATAAGGACTATTGAGGAAACGATTTTCAGCAAAGGAGTTTCTTCTTCATTCAATTCCTGAATGCTTTCTCCTTGGTTGCACGTCTCATCCTGGTCGCGGTACGAAGCTCAGCATTTCAAGTCTCCAGACGTGGGGAATTCCTATTACGGCTTCTTCGCTTGGCGACGTATCCAATCTATATATATATATAGATATATATATATATATAAAATTGGAAGCAAAATTTCCAGATTAGAATTGAGATTATTCCTATGTTAAGTCTAGACTCAGAAGGTCAAGGAATGTGCTACTGTGTCATTGAGATTAAACACAAAAGGCTAGTGTTTAATTCACTCAATGTTGGCTCTGATACCAACCTGTCACACCCCGATTTTCACGTGTCACCGGTGGGCCCGGTGGGGAGTATCGTGACGTGGTTGGCAACATAATAGTCAAACAACACAATATTTAATATGCATAGCGGAAGCAATTTAAAAAAAATATAATTCAACCGAATATGATATTGTAATATCATATCTCACAACTGTCGATTGTTTATCCACAGACGGATCGAAAATAAAATGGAAACAATAGTTCAACAGACTTTAGGCATCTAAGCTTGCGAGACTCTTTAATGATGCTAGGAGTAGCCAGCCGATTCCGATTAGTACCTGCACTTAGCCTTTTTGGAAAATACGTCAGTTTTCACTGGTAAATACAATCAACCGACTCATTTTGAAAATGATTTAAAATTGGTTTGGATGCACATGGCATAAATGTTTTATAATTTGATTAAAATGCACAGAGGCAAAATTAACCTTTTATAACTTGGGATAATTATTTGTATATAATACTTGTAAACGAATTACATGTTTCTCCGCGTTCAGTAGCCCGATCCGTAGACCGGGTTAAAGATCAATAGACCCACCACATTAAATAAATGAGACACAGACGGGTGTACGCCTACACCCGCGTGCTGAGGTCGTGGCCATTTCGTAAAATGATGCCAGGGATATCCGGGACATGGTCATTAACCCCCTAAAGGCTTTAAGCAAACAAAACATTTCAAAACAGAGCATATCAATGATTTAACCTCTATTCGATTAAAGATTCAATGCTGGACCAAGCGGTATTCTATATACCGTACCCCAAACCCGTATAGGGAAAATAAGTTAAAAGTATTTACCTGAGCTAAATATAAATTCAATCCCAGCCGTATCAAATCAGCAAGTACAGATAGCTTTTACTGGGCTCCTAAATCTGGAACGAAGGTTTATAATAACCTATTAGAATCCTAACGGGTCTTTAGTTAAGCTTAAGCTTAGACCGGCTAGTTTCAGAGATACGGTTCGTACGCACGATTAAGCGATGACCGGATAGAATGTGATTTAGACCCTACAAGTTCAAAGACTTGTTTAATATGGGTATTTCATGCACACTCTGGATTTTGAGATAAAACCGATAAGGTTTGACCCGTTTCGGCTAATTTATGTAAACTAGTTACATAAACCGAACCGAACGCGCAAAAGGCGTGACGGGTAATCATAAGAGTCCTAACCAGGTTTCCTAAGTTAATATGCCTCAAATATGTTGTGACATCAGTAAGATGTCTTTTATTATGCCCGAAACGAATTTAAACACAAACTATGCCCCGAAGGGGTAGTTTGGTCATTTTCAAGTTTATAAAAGAGTTTAAGTATTAACTTGAGTTACTGGTCTGATGTAATCAGCAAAAAATACTCCATTTAATAAATTATAACAGTAGGGTAAAGTATATATGTGAAATTTATCAATTATAACCAAACTATGCACCGTAGGGGCATTTTGGTAATTTCACATAAGGCGAAAAGCTCAAAACTGAAGTCTGAGTTTAACAACCTTTGCTTACTGTTAAAATATTATAATTTACCTCAAATATCAGTAGGTATCACCCTTGGTATGTTTAAATACTCTTAGTACATACTATGCGTTAAAAACGCTTAATTAGGCGATTAAAAGCCGTTTACGGGTTCGATACATAAAGCTGATATTTTTACCATTCCAGAAGGCTTAAAATAAATTATTTATCATTTAAGATCAGTAGCAAAAGGTTTGGAGTCGTTTAGATATGTAAAGCCCATTTTATGGCCCGTAAGGGCAAAACCGACAAGTACCGGGTTAAGCCTACGACTATGAGTTATGCTCAGCCTAAAATTAATTAAAAATCTTCAAAAATCCCAAAATAATATATTACATCAGTGGGTAAAGAGTTTAGTATCAAAAAGTATGTTTAAATAGGCTATACGCTAAATACGCCGTTTAATTAACATAAAGCTTTCAATTTACGCTAATGAGCATAACTCTCAAACTACACCTCAAACTGATGTCAAACTTTGGGTACAAGTTTATATATCAGTGACTAAGGTTTCTACTCTTTTACATTTCCAAAAATCACGTTTTATGATGAAAAGGGCATAATGGTCAACATATGGGCAATTAACGGAATCATGCGTATAAATTGGTTAACTAATGAACCATGGTGTATAATCACAGAGGATTATACTAGCATGTAACCTGGTCTAAATAGAGCTCTAAGGTATTTCTAAATCATACCATAACGGGTCAGAACTGAAGTCAAAGCAAAAGTCAAAGCTTTGCGACTTTCGGTTCCGAACCGGGTCTAAACAGGAAATTGTCGGGTTGAACATGTTTAGACGTGTTCTTACACTAATTACCAAGTTATATTAATGATCAAACAGGTTGTATGTGTTCTACATTGCTAATTATGCATAAATTTGAAATTAATTATCCTGTTGACTTTTTATTAACCAGTTTGACCCGACATTTGACCTAGTTAGAGTGGGAATCAGAGGGTGCCCTTTTAAGGGTTTAATGCCCACATAATATAACAAAATTTGCATCGATAAAATTTTACCGAGCCTCGTGTTGACTGCGTTGACCAGCAGTTGACCACGTTTGACCGATGTTGACCAGGTTTGACCGAACCCAAAACTGAACCGAGGCACTAACATGACTCAAAACTTCCCCTTGACCAGTTTTGACCACGTTTGACCTATGTTGACCAGGTCAGAAGTCGAGCCCGAGAGCGTCCCGAACTTAAATTTTTCACCCGAGTCGAAAGTGGTTCGATGGACTCTACAGGTCACTAGGAGTCCAAAAATATATTTTTCATCGAAAACTTATGGCTGGAAATCGCCAGAACCATGTCAGAAGTCGAGCCCGAGAGCGTCCCGAACTTAAATTTTTCACCCGAGTCGAAAGTGGTTCGATGGACTCTACAGGTCACTAGGAGTCCAAAAATATATTTTTCATCGAAAACTTATGGCTGGAAATCGCCAGAATCATGTCAGGAGTCGAGATTTCGCCGGAGAATAGAATTTCTTGAAACTTTGCAGGAATGCTCCTAAAGTCCCGATCGAAGCATCTGCAAAGTCAAAAGTTCAAAACGGACTCGCCGGAATTTGACCGGAATGTTGCCGGAGTTGCCATAGAGCTCAAACCGCTAAGAATTAGCTAAAACTAACCACACCACGCGATCCGGAACGTCGGATATAGTCGAAAAAGTGTACTCTTGGCCGGAAAACGGCCGCCGGAAAAGTCGCCGGTCGCCGGAAAGTTTCTAGAGAGAGAGAGAGTTTTAGAGAGAGAAAGAGATGTGAAATAATGATTTTTATTTATTTATTTTTTTTTAAATCATTTATATAGTGGAGGTTTCGTGGGCTTGGGCCCAAGGCCCACAA
Organism: Helianthus tuberosus; assembly: GCA_030545235.1. Taxonomy (NCBI): domain Eukaryota; kingdom Viridiplantae; phylum Streptophyta; class Magnoliopsida; order Asterales; family Asteraceae; genus Helianthus; species Helianthus tuberosus. The sequence continues at coordinate 6,343,165 of CM060414.1, read as the reverse complement.
GCCCGTCTTCGCACCCGAACATCATGGAAGCATCGTAGAGCATAATATTTATACTAAAATACGCAAATTATGATCGGTAGTCGATGTTTGCGTGTTCGTTCGTCGGTTGCGTAAAAATCGCGAGAAATCAAATCATTGACGTTTTTAACCCCTCGTATACGAATATTGCCATGACTTTCTCATACCTTAACGAACCTTGTGAAATTTTTATCACACATTCTTGTGAGTATAATTAAGCATTACAAAGCTTCGGGTTCGCTAAAAGGTCACTCAGAGGTATACCTTTAAACATGTTGACACATTTAACCCCTGTAGTTTGTAATTCCTCACTTTCTTTCACAATTGGCTTCGTACGATCCATGATTTATTCGGTTGAGGTTATGAACATCATGTAGGGTTACTGTAAAGTATATTTATCCCTTGTTGACATTTTGAACCCTTATATTCACATACTTTCCATGTTTGTCAACTTTAGTCCCTGTAAATATAATTTCACACGTTCAAGCTTATGACACGTGTCAATACATTATAGGACGTGAATTTTCGAGGTGTTACACTAAGCTACAGCGTTGACCAATGTTGACGCGGGCCGCGTAAGTGACCCTTGTCTTTTACGCGGGCCGCGACAGGACTAGAATCAGGAACTATAAATAGATGGCATCGGGTTTCAATTTCCGTCGCTCACTTCTTTCATTCTAAAGGAAATTCTGAAGTTATAAACATTATAGTCGGGTACTATACCCCTAATTAGCGAGGTTCTGCTCCGTTGTAAGTATTATAACCCCAGTTTCATAATAGTTACGCTGCCCGATTGATTTAGGGTTCCGTAACAACTGTCGTGGTTCTGCCCGACGTAGTTGTTGGAATGCCGTCTCGGGGAGGGTATCATTAATAATTTCAAAGGGTTATGGTACTAATCAATGTACATTTGTATAAATTATAGATTATATCCAGGAAACCCATACGAAAAGCCTAAGACAGCAATGTGAGTTTATCCTCTTTTTTGATAATCTTTTTGGTAATGTTTTACCAAACCTTAAATGTTTTACTATGAAAATTAGCAGTGATTGAGTCTTTGTAGTTCTTCAATTACTGCCGGTATGTTGGGGTTTTGTATACAAAATTTGTACTACTTGTGAGTAGTAAGTCTGGATGACAATACGTTACCATTGGACAATGAGTTAGCCAATAGGTAATATGACCCACAAGTCTGAATTGATAGTACCAAATGGAGTAATTGTGTAGACATAAACAATGTGATCGCTCTCAATACTGTTCACTGTGACTTTTGATTTAAACTTGATTAAATTGAGATTCACTCACCAGTATTTCCCACTGAAAAATGTTTTTAAAACGCGTTTCAGGGGTAGATAGTAAGGGGTACACTAAAATATTCTTTGAATATGCCAGAATAGTGCCAACTCTTGCTTCACCAGAACCAGTGTTAATCTCTCGTTATATTTGGGGATTAATTGGAGAGATTAGACACATAGTCAAGGCAGCTAGACCTCAAACTATAGAAGAAACGGTAGAATTAACAAATACCTTGACTGATGAATTAGTCCGTACTAGAGAAGAGGATCAGAGGAGGAACTTAACTCAAAGGCTTACACAAGAATTCCGTTCCGGAAATTATAATCGTAGGAATATGGGTTCTACCTCTGCAACATACTGCAAGGTCTGCAAGAAAAAGCATTCAAGAAAATGCTCAACTCTCTACAATCATTGTAAGATGCCAGGACACAAGGAAGAAAATTGCAGAAGAAAAATCAGTAATGGATTATGCTACAACTGTGGAGAAAAAGGTCATATTAGGCCAAATTGTCCAAAATTAGCTCCAGCCACAGACAACAAGAATACTAAAAATGCTAGAGCATTTGTTCTGACTGCAGATGAAGCCAAGATGATTCCAGATGTCATCGCTGGTACGTTTTTAGTTAATGATGTTTTTGCTAAAGTATTATTTGACTCTGGTGCAAACCAAAGTTTTATTAATACATCGTTTTGCAAATTTCTAAATCAGTCATTAACTAAACTACTACTAGAATGTTTAGTAGAGACAGCTAATGGAGAAACTATTATAATTTCTGAAAGCTTGCAGGGAGCAAGCATAGAAATTTTAAATCAGAAATTTATTGCAAATCTTTATCCCATGAATCTGGTAGGATTTGATGTTGTGTTAGGAATGGATTGGTTAATAGCCAATAAAGCTAGTATTTTATGTGATCAAAAGTTAATTCAAGTAAATTCATCAAAAGGTAAAACGATCACAATTAAAGGAGATAAATCTTCTAGGTCAACTAAATTTATCTCTGTGATGAAAACTGCAAGTTGTATGAGAAAAGGTTCTATAGTGTATTTGATTTCTATAATCATTAACACTAAAGGAAAGGATTTAAAAGATATTCCAGTAGTATCTCAGTTTTCAGATGTATTTCCAGAAGAATTGCCAGGGCAACTTCCAGATAGAGAAGTGGAATTCAGAATTCACTTAATACCAGGAACATCACCGATTGCCAAAGCACCTTACCGTTTGGCACCCGCTGAAATGCAAGAATTGAAGAAACAATTAGATGAATTATTGGAGAAAGGATTTATACAACCGAGTTCGTCGCCATGGGGAGCGCCGATATTGTTCGTTAAAAAGAAGGACGGATCAATGCGTATGTGCATTGATTACCGTGAATTAAACAAAGTTACGATTAAGAATCGGTATCCATTACCGAGAATTGATGATTTGTTTGATCAATTACAAGGAGCTCGATTTTTCTCTAAGATCGATTTAAGGTCAGGATATTATCAATTAAAGGTACAGGAAGAGGACATTCCTAAGACCGCATTTAGAACAAGGTATGGCCATTATGAATTTACTGTCATGCCATTTGGTTTAACCAATGCCCCATCTGCATTTATGGATATGATGAACCGAATATGTAAGCCATATTTGGATAAATTCATAATTGTCTTTATAGATGATATTCTAATTTACTCTAAAAGTAAAGAGGATCATGCAAAGCATTTGCACGCACTTTTAAGTTTATTACGAAAGGAAAAGCTTTATGCTAAGTTTTCAAAGTGCGAATTTTGGTTAGAACAGGTACAATTCCTTGGACATTTAGTCAATCATGAAGGAATTCATGTGGATCCAACAAAGATCGAGGCAATTACTAAATGGAAAACCCCTGAGTCACCAACTGAAGTTAGAAGTTTCTTAGGATTGGCAGGTTATTATAGAAGATTTATTAAAGATTTCTCTAGAATAGCCATTCCCTTAACTAAGTTAACTTGTAAATCTGTTAAGTTTGAATGCGGATTTAAACAAGAAGAAGCATTTAGAATCCTTAAGCAAAGATTAACCCATACACCCATACTAGCGTTACCAGAAGGAACTGAAGACTTCGTAGTCTATTGTGATGCTTCTAAGTTAGGTTATGGATGTGTGTTGATGCAACGTCAAAAGGTTATAGCTTACGCATCTAGACAACTTAAGAATCATGAAGAGAATTAATCAACTCATGATTTAGAATTAGGAGCTATAATTTTTGCTCTTAAGATTTGGAGACATTACCTTTATGGTAGTAAGTTTACCATATTTACTGATCACAAAAGTTTAAGGTATGTTTTCGAGCAGAAAGAATTGAATATGAGGCAAAGACGCTGGATGGAATTTCTTAGTGACTATGACTGTGATATCCAGTATCATGAAGGAAAAGCAGATGCTTTAAGCCGAAAGTATCATGAAAGGACAAAAAGGGTACGTTCTCTTAAATTAAATCTACAAGTAGATTTAAATGAACAAATAAGAGAAGCACAAGAATCAGTAATCAGGGAAGATACTGAAAAGTTAAAAGGTATGTTGAAAGAATTAAAACAAGGAACAGATGGAATTTGGAGATTCCATGAAAAGAGAATGTGGATACCTAAATTAGGAAACCTACGTCATCGTATACTAGAAGAGGCCCATAAGTCTAAGTATACAATGCATCCAGGAAGTGATAAAATGTACCAGGATTTAAGGAAAAATTTCTGGTGGATAGGAATGAAAAAGGACATAGCAGTCTATGTTTCTAAATGTTTGACCTGTTCACAAGTTAAAGCTGAACATCAGAAACCCTCAGGTTTGTTACAGCAATTAGAAATGCCAGTGTGGAAATGGGAATTAATAACAATGGATTTTGTTACTAAATTACCCAAAACTAGGAAAGGAAATGATACAATCTGGGTGATTGTAGATAGACTAACTAAGTCAGCTCATTTTCTACCAATGAAGGAAACAATTAGTATGGAACAATTATCTAAATTATATGTAAATGAAATTGTTTCTTTACATGGTATTCCTTTATCAATTGTTTCTGATAGAGATAGCCGCTTTACATCTCATTTTTGTCAAGTTTCCAAAAGGCAATGGGAACCAAGTTAAAACTAAGTACGGCTTATCATCCACAAACAGATGGACAAAGTGAAAGGACAATCAAGACAATGGAGGACATGCTTAGAGCTTGTGTAATTGATTTTGGAGGTAATTGGGACGATCACTTACCTTTAATAGAATTTTCTTATAATAATAGTTATCACTCAAGTATAAATGCTGCACCATTCGAAGCACTTTATGGACGAAAGTGTCGAACCCCAGTCTGTTGGGCAGAAATTGGGGAAAAGCAACTATCTGGACCTGAGATAGTGCAAGAAACAACCAATAAAATTATTCAAGTCAAGGAACGACTGAAAGCAGCACGTGATAGACAGAAAAGTTATGCTAATAACAGGCGAAAACAATTGGAATTTCAAATAGGAGATAAAGTATTGTTGAAAGTCTCTCCTTCGAAAGGAGTGGTAAGATTCATCAAAAGAGGAAAGCTAAGTCCCAGGTATGTTGGACCTTTTAAGATTATTAGAAGAATAGGACCTGTAGCCTATCAGCTACAACTGCCAGATGAAATGGCAGGAATACATGATGTGTTTCATGTATCTAATCTTAAAAAGTGTTTAGCTGATGAATCATTGATAGTACCTCTTAGGGATATAGAGGTAAATGAACAACTCAAGTTTGTAGAAAGACCTCTACAAATTGAAGACAGGAAAGTCAAGAATCTCAAGCATAAGAGACTAGTTCTAGTCAAAGTGAAGTGGGACTCCAAAAGATGACCTGAGTACACATGGGAGCTTGAAGCAGAAATGAAAAGAAAATATCCGCACTTGTTTCAGTAGATCTCGAGGACGAGCTCTAAACAAGGTGGGGAGAATGTACAACCCTCGGTAAAACCGACACTCTCATAATATGTCTAACACCCTATTATATATTAGAATGTCCTAATATGTTTTATATTACACCCCGTATGTGAAAACCGAGCCCTAGTTATGTTATAATTATAAAATAAATCAAAAATAAGAAAAATGGAGTTGAGGCGGGCCGCGTAAACCCACCCCATCCTATTACGCGGGCGGTATCAAGGCTAGTATTGACTGTGCTAATTTCATTAGTTGAAGCGGGCCGCGTAAGTGTTCATATAAGTTTACGCGGGCCGCGACAGATCATGAAACGCGGAAGCATCCGGTGCTGACACGTGTCAACATCGTGGCGAGTCTAGTAGCTGACCCAGCTAAGCTACAGCGTTGACCAATGTTGACGCGGGCCGCGTAAGTGACCCTTGTCTTTTACGCGGGCCGCGACAGGACTAGAATCAGGAACTATAAATAGATGGCATCGGGTTTCAATTTCCGCCGCTCACTTCTTTCATTCTAAAGGAAATTCTGAAGTTATAAACATTATAGTCGGGGTACTATACCCCTAATTAGCGAGGTTCTGCTCCGTTGTAAGTATTATAACCCCAGTTTCATAATAGTTACGCTGCCCGATTGATTTAGGGTTCCGTAACAACTGTCGTGGTTCTGCCCGACGTAGTTGTTGGAATGCCGTCTCGGGGAGGGTATCATTAATAATTTCAAAGGGTTATGGTACTAATCAATGTACATTTGTATAAATTATAGATTATATCCAGGAAACTCTTACGAAAAGCCTAAGACAGCAATGTGAGTTTATCCTCTTTTTGATAATCTTTTTGGTAATGTTTTACCAAACCTTAAATGTATTACTATGAAAATTAGCAGTGATTGAGTCTTTGTAGTTCTTCAATTACTGCCGGTATGTTGGGGGTTTTGTATACAAAATTTGTACTACTTGTGAGTAGTAAGTCTGGATGACAATACGTTACCATTGGACAATGAGTTAGCCAATGGGTAATATGACCCACAAGTCTGGATTGATAGTACCAAATGGAGTAATTGTGTAGACATAAACAATGTGATCGCTCTCAATACTGTTCACTGTGACTTTTGATTTAAACTTGATTAAATTGGCATTCACTCACCAGTATTTCCCACTGACAAATGTTTTTAAAACGCGTTTCAGGTAACCCAATGTGAAAGCCAATTAGTAAAAAGCCAGCTGGAGAGCACTGAAGGCTTGGGGATAATGTGGCTATAAAAGTTACCTAATAAAACGATGTTTTAAATTCAATAAAATAGGGTTTGTCCCTATAAAAGTATTGTAATAAGAAACTTGGGTTTTACCCATGTGATTATTAATATTAAATGAGGTGGTTTTTACTCTGATAAATATTTCCTAACTACGGTCCTGATGGAAATTCCGCTGCGAGATTTAATAACCCTGATACCACCGAAACTCTGTGATCGCGTCCGCTCGTTCCCGGGGATCAGGGATCGGAGGTTGCGACATACTAACACGACACGAAAACATGACACGAACCTAATATGAAATTCACAGGTTTCGGCTTAGCCTGGCTGTTGTGGGACGATTTTGGGTCGAACCAACAAATACGTTTTCGTAAATGGGTCATGTTCTTGTCAAAACGACGGATTTGCGGGTTGTCTTTATTAATCCATCTATTTAGTTTTCTTTTTCTTTTAATTTATACACGTGTTTATGTAATAACTTCCGTTTTTGCTTTTTAATGCCAGAATTTAAAAGTTTAGAAATATATAGGATATGTAAATTTAAAGCTCATGTAATTTTTTTGTGTATGTGTTTGGTTTGACCTGTCATCTACAAACACGACCCGTTAAGCAGCTCTTCAGTGAAGGATGTAGGAGAATAAGTAGAGATTGTTTTCTTTGTGACAACGCTAAAGAAATAAATTGATTGTTTTCTTTGTTTAATCTCTGTGACAACGTTAAAGAAACAAACCCGAAAAACCCATTAGTGTCAAATATGTGAATATTCTAAAAATAATGTACTTTATAATATGTTTACCCAAAACGTTATATTTCCTCTAGCTACTTCGTAAACTAACATGAATCCTACAACTTTAGCCCTATCTCGTAAACTAATCACGCACACATTTGACTGATTTGGTTCTTTCTTGATCATATCGTAGTAAAAATCAAACTTGAAACCTCATGTAGTTGGGCACAACAACTTGAAGGTTTAAGCGATAACGAGCAATGTGGGGGTTGGTATATCAAGGGACTTGAGAAGAAACTTAAGTTGGTTAGTAGAATAGAGAGTTGGTACCGAGTCTTGAATTTAAACAACATTTTGGGGTGCTATGTTTGGATATTTTCTGAATTTATACAAGTCCAAATCTCTTTAGAAAAAGGATTTGAACACATTGTTCTCATTAAGAAATGAACCGAAGTTATATTATGTTTGTTCGTTTAAAGCCTAAACGAACATTGGTTCATTTGCAACTAATTTTGTTGGAAAATTTCGTACAGCAAAAAACTCATAGCAAAACAGCAGCAAAATTTCGTAAATCGTAGAAGAAAAAAAACCACAAATCCGTAGCAAAACCTCTATGGCAAAAATTGTAGCAATTGTGATTAAACGAACCGATGGCAAAACCTCTAATGCAAAAATTCGTTTGTGTTCGTTTATGTTCGTGAACTATTCGTTTAGGCTTTAAACGAACGAACATAAACGAACACGAACATGTCTGATTTCTTACTGAACAAACACGAACAAAAAAAATGTGTTCGATTATTTGTTCGTGTTCGGTTAAAGTTAAATGAACGGATACGAATATGCATGTGTTCGTGTTCGTTCGGTTCGTTTACAGCCCTTGTTTGTAATTTGCTTTATTGATGTAAACTAGTCGGATTCCCTGCATTATGCGGTGGGAATTCTATCGTTATCGATTCAGTTTGTTACGATAGCAGCACTCACTATAGCAATCCAAAGAAAAACTAAAAGAGTAAAGTCGTGATATGCCGAAAAGGATATCAACACGTGTTTTAAATTGAGTGACATTAAAAAAAAAAAAACAAATACCGATATTGATGTTGTTAAGTCAAAATCGGTTCGTTAGGGTAGTGGCACAATACCAACACTCGTATCAATTACATTTGACCTATTTAAGCATATCACAACGGTATATTCAAGATTTTACAACAAATTTGTTGCAGTAAAACCAATGGGAAGATCAATCCCATGGCTCAATCTATGCTGCCAAGACAAGATGAAGATGGATTGAAGGGGTTGTCAGGGAGCTTCATTGGGAATTGTAGGATCCATAACTCAAAAGACTTATATATTATCGTTAGAATCACGAAAATCGGTAACGACGCAACTTTATATATAAAAAACTAAACAGTTCGGTCACTTTGATTAGATGCATGTGTGTGCTTCGATCACTTGTACGTTGCAAAGGTATATCAAAATTTTATAACGAATTGTGTTATATTATTAGAAAGACGAAAAGGGTTAACATCACTTTATATAAAAAGAAAAACAATACTATGAAGTAGCTTTGATGACGTGTATGTTTGTGCCCCGATAATTTGTACATTGCTATTCACATCTATTTTCAGTAAAATTTATATAGGGACTTGGATAAAGATAATCATATTGCAATGGCATACCCGGAGTTTGTATAACATCGTATCTTAAAAGTTACAAGTGAAAAACAAAAATGATTAAAGTTAATTATAATAAATTATATAAAAGAATTATTGTAGCACTACGGTCTACGAGATATGTAAACTGTAAAGCAACTTACGTAAAATTGTAAATTACCTAAACCTGTTCATTCCAACGGCCAGGCCTCATGATTTTTGTCAAGCCCATTTAGTTATGAATTTGAGATATCAAGCCCATTTAGTTTTATACTTGAGCTTTGGGCTTTGTCATGCCCATTTATTTTTCTGTTGTCAAGCCCATTTAGTTTTAAACATAAGCTATTAAGCTGTGCTTGGTGGAGGGCTATAGTATAGTGTCATAATACTAATGAAAACATTATGTATAATTTTTTATTTATTTATTTATTGATATTGATGTTAGGAGTGAGCATTTTCCCTATATAGTTAGAAAAATTTATTATTCAATTTTGTTTGAGTTTTGCTGTTTATAATAGCAACTCCCTCATGCTTTCCCACCCCTAAATCACAATCCTATATTTGTGCCCATAAAAATCCACGTGAAAACAGTATATTTAAAATTTTATAACGCTTTAGATTGTATTATCACTACAAGCCTCAACAACTCTCCAAAACGTGCTCTACACAATACTAGATCGATCCTTTTGAACGGTAACCTGGTCAACCTCCGACCAATCTCCGGCAACAAGCACAGGTCCATCTCTCCGACCAATCTCCGGTCAAGGACAGGCAACAAGCACAGTATCAAGACTATCCACCTGCCACTTTTTCTCTCCGTACACCATCCCCCCCTTTTTCCGGTCACTGTCGGTCAATTACCGGCAACATTCAAAGGTAAACCTCCGGCAACAAACAACCAGCGAGCAGGTAAGCAGCCTTCGTGCAGGTTAATCCCCGACCAGGAACGGTAAACCTCCGGCAACAAGCAACCAAGGGTAATCTCAGACTAGGTAAATCTCCGGTGACCAGGTACAACCCTACGAGCAGGTAAATCTCCGACCAGGTAAAACTCCGGCGACCAGGTTTAAGTTTTCCGACCAGGCTAATCCCCGACCAGGTTTTAGTCTTCGATTCAGATCCACTGACTCTTGTTCTTTGATTAGATCCTAATTAATCGTACGTTCGTTCAATCAGGTCGTATTCTCCCACTTTTTAGTTCTTCAATTCACTTCAGATTGATTTTATGTGCCGTATGTTGTGTAGTTAGGCTGTAGGTTGAACGTTTTACTGCTGTTATTCATTATCTGCTCAGTGTAGGCTAAAATTTGTCTATATACAGGAAGCTTTGTGGTATTTTGTTGAATTGCGTTGAGTGTGTTGTTTTTCATAACTTTAGGGTTCACGTAATCATCAAAAAAAAAAAAAAAAATCAGAAAAACCCAAAAAAGTTGGTAGTTTTGCCCTTTGTGTACTTTGTGTTGCCATTTGTTTGTTACTTGTTGTTAGTTGTTAGTTGTAAGCATAGACAATAGAAACCATGACTTTAACTTGAGATCATGTCCAAGGACGAGAGGTGCAGGTAATGGTAAAGTTAGAGGCTGTAGTTTACGTGTGGCATCTTGGAACGTAGGAACGCTTAGTGGTAAATTGTTGGAAGTGATAGACGCACTTAAAAGGCGTAGGGTACAGATAGCGTGCCTTCAGGAGACTAGGTGGAAAGGACAGAGAGCAGAAGAGCGCAATGGGTATAAGTTGTTGTATTCCGGGTCGGATGGGGCCAAGAACGGAGTGGGTTTTTTGGTGTCTATAGAATTGCATAAGAATGTAATTGAGGTGATACGACACAACGATAGAATTATGGTGTTAAGGTTAGTATTAGGTGAACAAGTAGTGACAGTGGTTTGTGCATATGCACCGCAAGTGGGACTAGGAGACCAAGAGAAAAGAGAGTTCTGGGATTGTCTAGATGTAGTAGTAAGGGCCATACCTAGGGAGGAGAAAATTTTCATAGGAGGAGATTTTAATGGGCACATTGGTAAGGATCGTGATGGCTTTGAGTTGGTACATGGGGGTTTTGGTTTTGGCGATAGGAATGACCCTGGTAGAGACCTCCTAGACTTTGCGGCAGCCAACAGCCTAGGTATTATAAACTCGTTCTTTAGGAAGAGAGAATCTCATTTGATCACTTTTAGTAGCGGAGGACGTAACACGCAAATCGACTATCTTTTGATGAGGCAGGAAGATCGACGGATGTGGATGGACTGCAAGGTTATACCTAGGGAGACTGCAGCGGCTCAACACCATTTGCTAGTAGCAGATATAGCCCTAAAAGTAAGGCTAACTGAGGGGGAGAGGAAAACCCGACCTAGGATCCGTTGGGGAAACTTGAAGGGGGAGAAAATTACGATGTTTAGAGATAAAGTTAACTCGGAGACATCGATGCAACTAGGTGACGACGCAAACCAGATGTGGGAGGCTATGGCGACTACGATCACTACAGTGGCGAATGAGACGCTAGGGGTCTCAACAGGAAAGACTAGTGGGCATAAGGAGTCCTGGTGGTGGAATGAAGACGTGCATACCAAAATAAAGAATAAACAACAGAGTTTTAGAGACCTTTTGAGGTGCACAGATGAGGAGCGGCTGAGGGTAAGGGAGATATACAAGAAGGCTAAAAGTGAAGCGAAAAAGGCGGTGAGCGAGGCAAAAAACACAGCTTATAAGCAACTGTATGAACGCCTGGAAACGAAAGAGGGGGAGCATGATATGTTCAAGATTTCCAAAGCTAGGGAGCGAAGAAGACAAGATTTAGGAGCTGTAAAGTTTATCAAAGGAGACGATGGGCGTGTTTTAGTCAAGGAACAAGACATTAAGTTGAGATGGCAAACCTACTTCCATAATCTTTTCAACCACGGTAGGGTATACCAACATGATAGCAGCAATCACAGGATTCAAAGGCGACAACAGAATAATTGTTACTGCAGGAGGATCACACATGACGAGGTGAGGATGGCACTTAGGAAGATGGGCAGAGGCAAGGCAGTGGGCTTGGATAACATACCGATTGAGGTGTGGAAGTGTTTGGGGGAAGAAGGAGTCCGATGGTTAACACTGTTGTTCAATTGTATTTTCAAGACTGGAAAAATGCCAGATCAGTGGAGGAGTAGTGTCGTGGTGCCTTTATACAAGAATAAAGGAGACGCTCAATGTTGTGGGAACTACAGAGGAATCAAACTGCTAAGTCACACTATGAAGCTCTGGGAGAGGGTAATCGAAAGTAGAATTAGAAGAGAAACTCAGGTTTCAGTAAACCAATTTGGATTCATGAAAGGGAGGTCAACTACAGAAGCTATACATATTCTAAGGAGGCTGATGGAAAAATATAGAGCGAAGAAGCAAGATTTACATATGGTATTTATCGACCTGGAAAAGGCATATGACACTGTCCCACGACAACTGATTTGGAATAGTTTGGAGGGTCGAGGGATACCGGGGAAGTATATAGACGTAATTAAGGATACGTATGATGGAACGAAAACTAGTGTCCGCGCGCCTGTAGGAGATTCAAACTTCTTTCCTGTGGAGGTAGGACTCCACCAAGGGTCAGCGTTGAGCCCTTTTCTTTTTGCGGTTGTCTTGGATGAGTTGTCCAAGTTGATTCAGGAGACAGTTCCGTGGTGCATGCTTTTTGCAGACGATATTGTGTTGATTGCAGAGACTAAACAGGGCCTGAACGCGAGGGTAGAGGAGTGGCGAGTAGCTTTAGAGGGCAAGGGCCTAAGGATTAGTCGATCTAAGACTGAGTATCTACACTGTGATTTCAGCGGTGTAGCTGTGGACGATGACACCCAAATCATCATTGAGGATCAATTGGTCCCGCAGGTAACTAGATTTAAGTATCTGGGGTCGTTTGTACACAGAGATGGTGACATAGATAGTGATGTAACCCATCGAATACAGGCTGGCTGGTGTAGATGGAGGGCAGCCAGTGGGGTTTTATGCGATAGGAGGTTCCCAACTAAACTAAAAGGGAAATTTTACAGGGTAGCAGTTAGGCCAGCTATGCTTTATGGAACAGACTGCTGGGCTATCAAGAAGACACAAGCGCGCAAGATGGAGGTAGCAGAGATGAGGATGCTGAGGTGGATGTGTGGACACACGAGGTTAGATCGGATAAGAAATGTGGTTTTTAGGGAAAGATTAGGAGTAGCTAGTATATCGGAGAAGATTAAGGAGGGGAGATTGAGATGGTTTGGGCATGTGAAGCGGAGGGAAACGACGGCACCAGTTAGAGTAGTGGAAACTCTTACTGTGGAGGGGAGGAGAGGAAGAGGCAGACCCAAACTGACATGAGATGAGCAGATCAGGCATGATTTACTAGAGTTGCATCTTTCTGAGGACATGGTCCAAGATAGGACTTCGTGGAGGCGTAGGATTAGGGTTAAGGACCTCTAGAGGATATGACAGTAAGCACTTAGGTGTATTTCAGGGTCGTAGGTTTTTTTATTCCTTAAGTGACTTTTTAGGTGATTGCCTTCTTATGTTTATGCACAAATGATGTTGTATGCTATTTTTCATGATTTACAAATATATTATGTCACTCTGTTCACTTTCTTGTTATGGGAGACTTCTTATTTCTATTTTCTTTGACTTGGTGCGTTGGTTTGCTATTCGTTTTCGAGTCGAGGGTCTCTCTGGAAGCAGCCTCTCTATCCCCATGGATAGAGGCAAGGTCTGTCTACATCCCACCCTCCCCAGACCCTATAAGTAGCTTTGCTATTTGTGGGATTTACTGGGTATGGTTGTTGTTGTTGTTGTTGTTGTTTAGATTGTATTATCAGAATGAGAAAAAAAGTAAACGGTATGTAGTAAACCGTGATGCAGTTTTGATGGCGTGTATATTTATTAACAGCTATGTTAAATACCTGTGTATTACAACAAGGTTAAATAAATGAAATATTAAATATTTATTAATAAGAAAAAAACTAAAAGAAACAACTGAGAAGAAAAATATTAAATAAATGAAATATTAATAAAGAAAAATAGATAGTTGAGAAACAATATTAGGTATAGTTTTGGGCTCATAGAATAATTAGGTATAGCTTTGGGCTCATAGAAAAATAAGTGAGAAATCTTCAAACAGTTACAAGAATTGTGTCAAAAAAAAAAAAAAAAAAAAAAAAAGTTACAAGAATTGTGTGCACATGAGATTGGGCTCATAGAAAAATAAGTGAGAAATCTTCAAACAGTTACAAGAATTGTGTCAAAAAAAAAAAAAGTTACAAGAATTGTGTGCACATGAGATTGTGACACGTAGTGCAACCAATTACTTATTATTATAGATTAGTGTAAAAAATCAGTGACAAATTATATTTATTTAGATTAAGTTTAAACTTATGGCAACTTTCAGCCGACCTATCTTCTCATTCTAGACTACTTTTATTTAATTTTTAACTGACTGACCCGCTAGAGACAAAACAAAACCCAAATCGACTCGCTCATAAGAAAATGGGTTGAAGTTGTCACATCTAAAAAATATATGTAAACACATGTGAAGAAGTAAAATAAGCTATGATATAAAAGAATTAAATACTTGAATATTTTGGACTATTATGATATGAAAAAAAAAAAACAATGTGATTCAACAAATCATAACAAATGGATTCTAAATGGCTACAAAATCGTTTTCAGTTTGTAGAATTCATAAAAATATGATTGAACAACTTTAATTATTTAAAGCAAAATCTTGAATCCTAAAACTATAGATAAAAACTGAAACGATTAATTAATCTAGTTGTCTAACATAGTGGACTTGATGAAAATGTAAAGAATAACTATCCATAATAAAAGTTTATTTTTTGAAAATGCTAATTGATGTCATAAATTATAATTATCCATAATTAATATCATATTAAACTTATTTAGTTAATGATAATATTTCTATCCATAATTAAATTTATATTAAATATCTAGGGAAAAGATCAAATAGGAAGTTTATTTTGGCTAGGAAGTCTAGGAAGCAATAGGATTAGGACATGTGGCAACATTTAAAATAAAGAAAAATGGTATTTTAGTCAATCCAACCCTTTTCTTCTTCCTTTTCAAAACCCAGTAACTTCAAAACCCACCATTTTCAAAACCCACCATCTTCAACCATTTCTTCACTTTCTATCTCAATAATCACTACATTATATTGCGATTTTCATCACCAATCAATGATTCAAACACCTGATCAACGTGTTCTTCAGATTTTTTGAAGAAAACCCAGTTTAATTTCATACAAAATCTCGTTTTTTCCGGTGATTTTGAAGATAATCACTCGATCCGTTCGATTCGAGCGCTGATAAGTGTTTCAATCATTCAAAAATCGTCAATTGTTGAAGAAAAATCACTTCGATCCATGTAAGAAATTCTTTAATTTCATTTTTACGATATGGGTTTTTGATTTAGTCATTGCGTTTTACGATCTTGGCGGGGGGTCCAGGGGCAGCGCCCCTGGTAGCGGGGTCCCAGGGGCGGCAGCCCCTGGCGGGGTCCAAGGGGCAGAGCCCCTGGCTGGGAAAAATGCATTGGTCCAGACAGTTCACAATATAATTCACTTTCTTTAAATTGCCTCTGGAAACTGCATTGGTCCAGACAGTTCACAACACATACAATTCACTTTCTTTAGTGTTTTCTAGCCATTGCGTTTTAGAAAAACACATTCTTGAAGTGTTTTTGGTGCATTGCGTTTTAGGTAAAACACCTTTTTAGGTGTTTTCAGTCCATTGCGTTTTACAGAGAACAATTTCTTTTGTTTTTTAGGCAATTGCGTTTTAGAATGAGTCATTTTTAAGTGTTTTCTGGCCATTACGTTTTACAAATAAGACATTTCTTTGTGTTTTTTGTGCATTGCGTTTTAGGTAAAAACACTTTTTTATGTGTTTTCAGTCCATTGCGTTTTAGAAAACAGACATTTTAAGTGTTTTCTGGCCATTGCGTTTTACAAATAAGACATTTCTTTGTGTTTTTGGTGCATTGCGTTTTAGAAAATACATTTTATTTTGAGTTTTTAGGCTATTGCGTTTTAGAAATAAGGCATTTCTTTGTGTTTTCTGGCCATTGCGTTTTACAAATAAGTCATTTATTTGTGTTTTCTGGCCATTGCGTTTTACAAATAAGTCATTTATTTGTGTTTTTGGTGCATTGCGTTTTAGAAAAATGTCATTTTTTATGTTTTTTTTTCATTAGGTTTTACGTAACTGGGGGTTTTTCTATTGCGTTTTACGCAACTGGGTTTTAAATTTTTTTTTTAAAATATAGTAATAGTATACTCGTTTTAAAGATAAAAAAACGCTCGTTTTTTGGTGCAATTTTTATAAAAAAATAATGTCGTATGAAAGAGTTATTAACGTTTAAAAAATGGGGGGGGGGGGGAATTGGATGAGAGAGAAACTATTGGCTTGGATTGACTAGAATGCCCCTAAACAAACCCACGCGCCTCTTTTCTTCTTTTCAATTTCCCTGATTTAATCTTAGCCATTGATTAACTAAATGGATGGTCAAGATCACTTCCTAGCCTTCCTAGCCAAATTAACTTCCTATCGTATCTCCACCTAAATATATATATTTTTAATATGAATATCATTACTCCCTCCGTCCCATTAAAAGTGTCTTATTTTGAATTTTCAAAGTCTTTATTTATAAACTTTGACCTTAAATAATTTTGTTTGTGTTAGATAATACTTGATGAAAGTTATATGATTTGAGTGTGTTTTACAAGTGTTTTTATCGGGTTAATTTTCATCAAGTTTTATATAACACAAAAATATATAATTAAAGTCAAAGTTTATAAATAAAGACTTTGAAAATTCAAAATATGACACTTTTGGTGGGACGGAGGTAGTATTTAATAGAAGAGAGAAGCGGAAAAAATATTATTTAATAGAAGAGAGAGGCGGGAAAATAAGGGTGAGAAGACACCAGAAAACGACAATGTTCTTAAAGATTTTCATTATTTATATAGTATAGATTCAGTTTTGAACAAAATTTATATTCGTTACATAAACAAAAATAAGCATGTCGCAATTATACATTCTAAACTTTAAAAAATATTGTATCTTAAAAGTTAAAAAAATTGTGAATAGTCCGCGCCTCATAAGATGATTAGTTAAAAAGCTTATTAATTAGATAATAATTTTTGAAAGGTCAATTTTGTAACTTAAAAAATGTCATACTTAAAACACTTGTACCAAATGTTTTAAGACATAAAAAGTGGATTTTTTTCCTAAAGTAGTGTTGGTGGAAAAAATATTTACTATAATAATGTTAACTAAAAAATATTTACCAAAATGGTGTTTTGATTATAAAATCCAACAAAAATATCACTTATTAGTTTCTCACATAATGTCATGGGATAGCTTCAATTTAATAAATAATTATTACTTTAATCATTTTCATAATAGACGAAAATTATTGATATTAAAGAATGTAATTTTTATTTTATTTTATCACTTTCTCATACAATTTGCCTCAAATATTGTTCCGATCATCGTGACCTTAAGATTGTACTATACTGTGGAACACTAAATAAAAAATAAGAAATTATATGTTTGAAATTTCATATAAAATGATACAGGTACTCTTGGAGCACCTAATTTCAAGTCGATGTGGTTATTTTCATTTCTTTACCCTTGTGCTACTTAATTTGATTCAACATTTAGTGGCATCATATTATCTATTATGACGAACATGAAATACGTAATAATATAAACATTATTTTTACAATTAATATGTTTGTGAGATTTTGTTGGATTTTATAACTAAAACACTATTTTGGTAAACATTTTTGAAACAATATCATTTTGGTAAATACTTTTTCCATCATATTTTAGAAGAAAAAAAACTCTTAAAAAGTGAATAGTGATTTCAAAACACATACTTTTTTTCTACTGTAATTATACATAATTTGATAGAACTTGTAACGCTGGCTTAGGCGGTCCGGAGTGGAGTCGGCAAAGTCATGCGGCACCGATCGGTGACCGATGCCAAGGCATTTACCGCACATGTTTTACCGATTGTGGGGAAGAAATCGGTGAGGGGTTGCCGATGCGGGGAGAGGGAGGAGAGGGGAGAGAGTGGGGGGTGTGTGGTGGGGTCCATGCCATCTCAACCAATCACACATTTTTTTTAAATAGTTTACCAATTCATGAAGTGTCTAACCATTGCCAACACTTTTGAGCATAGTTTACCACTTTGACATGACACACTCTCATTGATTAATTTTAAAGTTTACCACTTTCAAGTGTCTAACCAGTCCCTACACCCTTAATTATATGCAACAAAATGCTACATTTAATTCATACACAATACAATACTCTATATAAAAATCGTGTTTTCAATAGAAACAATATATTACATTAATAATATACAGATGTCAAAATTAATTCATTCTATATATATTCACACACATCTATACAAATCATTTCCATCAACATAGAAAAAATATCGAATCAAATGAAGTTCTTCATCGTTCTTGTCATTCTTATGGCGATATTTGCATTGGCAACTAAAGGTAAATTATATATACTTGAAACTTAAAAAAATTGTCCATCTTAGAGAATTATGTGTTGGCTCATTACAAGTAATTATAAGTTTTATATCTTTGCTAATGGACTATCACCCCATTGGTTGTGATCCCCCTTAGACTATGGGATATGGGGCGGGGGTTGGGACGTGGGTTGGGTACAAACGCCCAAGTCACCACCTCGGGTGGGCTTGGGTTTCGGCGTGGCCACTTGGGCGGGGGTTTCAGCCCGGGCTTTGGGCGGGGATACCACATGACATGGCGGAACCTCATTGGCCAATAGCACTAGCCCTTTGAAATTGGTTTTTTTTCTACGCCCCACCATACCCCTTTGAAATTGGCTTTTGGTCTTGGGTGCCCCATACTCCACGTGTCGCACCATGCCCCCAACCCACGCCCCACCATACCCCACGGCCTTATCACTAGATCAAGTTTCAACTGATGATTAATTTCCAATTTTTCATCAACCATACAAATAAAAGCAATTGTCTTGGGCCTTGATAGGGCATTGCCCCCTTGAAGCTCTCTAGTCACTAGGGGGTTTCGCCCCTTCAACCGCTGGATTCAAATGTGTTGGAAATGCGAATCGTCATGTGTGTAAATGTATACTCTACACATCCTAACTTGTAACAATGTTTACTTTTCATTTCTCTTTTGTTTGAAGTAAATCCAGTTAAACTAAAATGAACTTAATAACACTAAAATTGGTTATAATAGATTTAAGTGCTAATTATTAAATAACTATAAATGATCAAAAGAATGTATGGTCTTTGGTGTTTGGATGATATTTCAATGATGTATGAATCACGACGATCCTTTTCTTCTCTTTCGGCTCCATAATAACGATAAAAAATGGTTCGGCTGGGTAATTATTATTATTATGTTCATGTTTTTATTTAAACTCACTCCATGAATTCTCTTAGGTTTGTTGGATTATAAGTCTTGTTTATCTAAATAAAATAAAGAGTAAATTGCCAACATCAGGTTTTGGCATGTTTGTAAGTTTCATCTAAAACAACTTTTTTGTACCACATTGTCCTTCACTTTTGGGTTTTTTTTTTTTTTTTTTTTTTGCCATTTTCATTTAAACGTCTAATTTGCTTTATTTTTTCTTTCAAATATTTAGATAAAAATGACAAAAAATCTCAAATCTCAGGGACGATTTTGGCAAAAAAGTTAGATATTTGGATAAAAACAGCAAAAAAATATCAAAAATGAAGGGCAATATATTACAAAAAAAGTTTTTTGGATAAAACTAACAAACATGCCAAAACCTCATAAACGATTTTGACAATTTACTCTAAAATAAATATAATTGAAATCATCTTGTTAAGACTATGGGGTATGGGGCTTGGGTTGGGGCGTGGGTTGGGGGAAAACGCCCAAGCCACCACCCCGGGTGGGCTTGGGTTGGGGCGTGGCCCTTGGGGCTTGGGTTTGAAGCCGGGCGTGGGGTGGGTCTAGCAAGCTGACATGGCAGGCTGTCAATGGCCAAACCAAACTAGCCATTGGGGGGCTATTTTTTAGAAAAAAAAAATTCCTTTATAAATACCTTACCATATTTAACATTTTTCTCACACAATATCAAACACATAAAACACAATCTTGCCATGAGTTCTTCAAGTTATAGTGAATCGTCATCATCATCTGACGATGGTGCGAAAATATTTCTACAAACGATCGCGGCGGTGGTGAAAGCTATCGTGGAAGACGAAGACGATGAGGAAGAGACTCAACAACCTAAATGGAGGAGATGTTACATCGCTCGTGAACGGCACACCGCTAACAATTTTTGGTAAGCGATTACTTCTCAACGGAACCTAAGTATGATGAAAAAATGTTTAGGCGTCGTTTTCGTATGAGTAGAAACTTATTTTTAAGGATATCTAGAGATCTTGAGGAGAAGTATGTTTATTTCCAACAAAAACCGGATGTAACCGGGCAATTAGGATTTAGTACGTGGCAAAAGGTCACGGCCGCACTTAGGCAGTTAGCGTACGGCAATAATGGATGACTATTTAAAAATGTCTGCACGTGTAGCTAGAGAAAGTCTTCACAACTTTTGTTCGTGTATTCTAGAACTTTATAGGAAAAGATATTTGAGAAAGCCCTCGTTCAGTGACATGCAACAAATATTGGAACATCACGCAGATTATCATGGGCTACCCGGGATGCTAGGTAGTTTAGATTGTATGAAATGGGCTTGGGAACTTTGTCCTACCCAATGGCAAGGCGCTCACACGAGTGGATTTCACGGGATGCCAGCCATCATGCTTGAAGCGGTTGCGTCCCAAGATCTTTGGATATGGCATGCGTTCTTCGGTATGCCAGGTTCACATAATGATATTACCATCATAAACCACTCGCCCCTTTTCAATGATCGGGTAAATGGTATAGGACCCAAATGAACTTTCTTTGTAAACGGGGTTGAGTACGTGTATGTGTACTACCTAGTTGATGGGATTTTCCCAGAGTGGGGGGTTTTCGTAAAATCGTTCACAAAACACGGTACCATAGATCCAAAGAGATTAAAGTTTAACAGGGTCCAAATGGCTGCACGTAAAGACGTCGAGCGAGCATTCGGTGTTTTGAAGAAAAGGTGGCGAATATTGGCAATGCCTTGTCGACTATGGGACAAGGATCAGATTGGAAACGTGATGTACGCATGTATCATTCTTCACAACATGATTTTGGAGGATGAAGGTAGAGCGATCGTTACCTACTATGATGACGATGACCCCAACCAGGCAACGTAACAGATGAAGATAAAGCGGCAAATGAATTTTTGATCAAGTCAAGGGATATACATCACAACCTTCGATCTGATTTGGTGGATCATGTTTCAACGATTCCTGGATTCGAAACCGACGAAGACGACGAAGAATGATAGTTTTTTATTTTGATAATTATTTTGTATGCTTATGTAGTTTTTAATGGTTTTATATATATATATATATATATATATATATATAGAAAGTATAATGTACTTCACGGCTTAATGTACATTAACGTACGCGACCAAGTATATAACATGCGTAATTACAATTTTGATCAAAATAACGTGCGTGATTTTGGATCCCATGCGTGATTATCAAAAAAAAAACTGAACCCATGCGTGATTATATGTTCCCATGCGTGATTATACCCCTGATCCGACGGTTACCATTGTCGCCTACGAGAAGTACGATAAGCCGTGAAGTATGTTAACTGCACTCTATATATATATATATATATATTAAAAAAAACCTGATGTGGCTTGGCCAAGCCAGCCAAGCCACGCCCACCATACCCCATACAAAATGGGTTTGTGAATTGAGTTTTCAAAGTTACACGTGTCAACCCATGCCCCAAACCCCCGCCCCACCATACCCCACGGTCTAAATAGCTAGATGGAACATGCAATGTTATTTACAAATTAACATTGAATGTTGTTAAATTGTTACTGGCAGGTTTGGAGGCTACTTGGGATGGGAGAAAATATTGCACCTATGTGGTCTGCAAAATGGGGTTAGGCGATGGGTTCTGTACCCAGGAGTGCACCCCTCGTGGTTGGACCCATGGTGAGTGTTTGTACCTTCCAGGTCAAACCGGTGAAACAGGTAACTGCTGTTGTTGGACTCCTTGAGCCAGTATCCGGTCGAGCATTCTTTAGTTTAGGTCTTTGAAAAGTATGTAATACTCGGCTTGTTCTCTTTTTAAAATAATAATTGAGTGGAGAGTTGTTTCTTTTCATTGGTTTCTCACTTTCTTGTAGTATAATTCTCATTATTACAATATTTGTATTTTAGGTTAGTATTTATTTCAAGCTTGAGCTCGTTAGCGCTCTACTAGGTTGCATATAATATTTATTGGTTATAGATTCACGTATTACACGGGGTTGTACAATTTAAATAACATGTTAAGAGAATTCATATAAGTGACATATTTTTATTATCAAATGACAGTTTACACATCTAACTTGAATTTATTAAAAAAAAAAAAGTCTTTGTTAATTAGTAACGCTGAACTACCATAATGGACCTAGATTTTCTAAAATTTAATATCTATTTGTTTCTTGTCTTTGATTTGAAAAACGGATGTAACCAACTATTTTAATTGTAATAATATTTTCATAAGTTGTCTGTATACCTTGTGTTGTGATTCCTTTTATTCGTGTCTTAGCATTTTCCGTCTTCGTTCGAGGTGTGATAACCATGGTTAATTATAATGCTTACTTATAAGTTATATGCAACAAAACATTGCATTTATCCAAGTAAATAATTGTATTCCCTATATTAAACTTATACATTAAGTTTGCATTAATGTAAACATTTCAGTTTGTATCACACTTCGAAGTTTAAGTTTGAATAGATGATAGTACATTTTATTAGGGTTTGCAATTTAAAAAGACTAAATTACCTTTAAGTGAATCATACATGGGATCATTTTTCGTTAAAAACTTGCACACATTATTGTTGGGGGCTAAATGTGCAACCGTCTCATAAATGTTTGTAGGAAGTTTGCTCAAAACATCATAGAGTAGACAATTTAAGATGTTTAAAACGACTCTTTCTTCTTCACCTCACACTCTGTCTCCTCCAAAAGTCTAAGAGTAGACAATTTAAGATGCTCAAACTCAATTAGTATTTTAAAAATAATAACTATTAACAACAAATTAAAAATAAAAGATTATTGTTTTATTATACAACTAGGCTAGGTTATTGTGACAACTTGAGTTTCCAGGATTTCCATCTTCGCATTAATTGCACGTAAATTGTTGAAGTTGTTTGTTTTCACGACTTGTTTGTTTCACAACTGTACACGTTTGTAATACGTTAAATCGTGTTGTGATTTGATGTGCAACATAAGTGTATTTGTTGATATATGTTTGTAAGTTTGTTAATATGTTTGTTAATATATAGTCGTATGAGCAAAACATATGTATGTGTATTGTTGTCAATGTGAAACCCTCTAGCCGAAAACCCCACTCATGATATCACCCCAGCCGAAATCACCCACCCACTCACGAAAACACTACATGTGTTTTCGTCTACCATGAGGCCAACGGAAATAACAGTGGGCTTGGCCCAGTATCGATTATATAGAGTTGTGGTTATAACCTGTACGCGTGATGAGTATTCGGCAAAAACCCTAATCACTCCTCACATCCTCTCGCTACCTTTTGAAACCCGACGGCAGTTTTGAGCAACCGAGTCCCATACATCGATCGAAGTACTGTCTTTTCCGTAGGTTAGTAATCGACCATTTATGATTACTTGATTGAAATCACTTGATTATTTGTTGACATCATGAAGTAATGGTTAGTGTGTAATGATTGTGAGAATATGATTTGAATTGATTTGTAAGATAAGAATACGTATAATCTGACGTTATGATTGATTGTGTTGTGCCTGTCCATGAATGATTTGATGGTTGAATGATAATTTTGATTTCACGATGAGTTAGTAATCTGTGTGATTATGTTAATTATTCTGATTGTATATCCATTCAAACAATAATGATTTCATATGCAATTCCTTAATGGCCGACATATACTAATTATTATCACACATGATTCTGACAATCTAATCACTAAACTCACATGCAAATATTATTAGTTATTCGGATATGCAGGACCGACAACAATCGGTTTGGTGGATTGTAGCTTATTTCTTTTAAATACATAGACTTTAGGTGACCTTTTGACTTTGATAAAAAGAATCGATATGATGGTATCCTTCATTGAGATGATGATATAATCACTAGATCAGGTGGGTCGGTTATTGTGGCATAGGGATAAGTTATGTGATGTCAGTCATGTGGGTCGGTTATTATGATAAGTTATGTGATGTCTCTTATGCGAGGATGGGTATTTATGTTGTTATTAGGTGGTAAATCTATGAACTGATTAATATGTAATAGATGGGCTGGGCCGCTGTTGGATCGCCAAGTGGGTTGCGCAATGACCAGCGGGCCGTGTGAGTATTGGGTTGCGTTAGTTGTAGCTTGGCAGGTCACGGGTTTGGGTTCCGGGCCCAGCCACAACGGCACAAGACCTAGGTTAGTCGGGCCAACAGGACCGCATAACATTTGTAACGAACTAGCATGAATAATGGGCCGTACCCTCAGTCATAAGTGTACGGGCCTGTTTACATCACTGGGCCGCACATGTCTAATACTTGGACTTGAAGTGGATACAAGTAAATTATGTATGTTTGTATGAAGTATGTTTGAGCTTCTACATGTTATGTGAATATTTGACGGCACTATGTGAATGGATTAACTATCACGACTTAAATTACATACGTGCGTTACATGTACAGTAACTGTGTTTTATGTGATCTATGAATATGTGAATTACTTGAATGTGAAATATGTGGATTATGTGCACCTGAGATTGATTGTTGTCGGTAACCATGTTAGGACGTGTGTGATCAGTTGATAAACAAGAAATTAGTCATACCGAGCAAACCAAGGTGAGCTCACACTCTATCCAAGGCATGGGATTCCCAAGGGTTGGGAATGGGTTAAAGAACTGAACGGTAACTACAAACTTGCGTATTCCCCATACAGCAGGATACGTACGACCATAAGACCATCACTCTATCATTTGAAGTCCCTCATTTATCGACTTAATCGCCGAGGCCTATGGCGAGCGGGTCATTAGTAGATAGCGCTATTAGGTTTAACAAACCTCACACCGTGTCGTCCGAACGGGCGTGTACTAATGGACTATGGGCAAAGGGTCAATGCTGATAGACATTGACTTAGGGCACCTCTTACATTTTCGTAGCAGTCGATACGCATGGTCTAGTAACACATGGGAAGCCCCCACCAATCTTCGCAAACATGTCTGGGAGACCGCGATACGAATTAATACGATACAAGGTTTACAAAACGAACATACGATTTACGAAACGAATGCTATACCTAAACAACCAACTGTGAACTCGCTCAACTTTGTTGTTGACTCGTTGTTACATGCCTTGCAGGTCGTTAGGTACTCATGGAGCTTGCACAGGGAGGCGCAGTCGTTGTGGGACATGGTAGTGTGTGCCATGCTAAAAACATCACTTTATTTCGTACTTAATAATTTCATTGGGTTTTACAATTATGCTTCCGCTAAACACTTAAGTACGTTTTGATTTGAAACACCTTTCATATTGTGTGTGTTTGGATTTTACTTAATACCTGTTATGTTCAATATGATTGGTGGCTTGATCCTGGTCAGTCACGCCTCCAAGCAGTGATACTCCGCGTGTGGATTTTGGGGGTGTGACAGTTATAGTCCTATATATTACGTTATTTGAATAATGGGAAGTGTTTGTTTGTAAAAGACAATAAGATAAGTTGATGTACCTAATAATCATCCTAAAAGCTTGCAATATCTTGCTCATAGCAATCAATATCCAACCTGCTCCTAATGTGCTTAACAACTCTTGTCGCATTCATGAGCGCTTTAGAAAGTTCCTTAGTTATTTTCACATCTTTAGGGGAGTGGGGGTGGTTACAAGTGATGGAATTCCATCACTCACAAACATCCAATCATGTTCCGCCATGTCAGCAACCACTATTCTATCACTCACAAACATTTTTTAGTGGCGGTGGTCATCACTAGTGATGGAATTCCAACATACAAGTATTAATACACAACGTACAAGTCATACACATA
This sequence comes from Helianthus tuberosus, assembly GCA_030545235.1. Taxonomy (NCBI): domain Eukaryota; kingdom Viridiplantae; phylum Streptophyta; class Magnoliopsida; order Asterales; family Asteraceae; genus Helianthus; species Helianthus tuberosus. Next base: position 6,317,117 of record CM060414.1, on the reverse strand, counting down.
CAATCAATTTTTTACAACGCGTGATATGTTCAACGCGTTCTTTTTTTCACGAGTGATGGGAGTGGTGGCGGCGGTGTTAAAAAAAAACAACGATTGATAGAATTCTGTCACGCTCCCACCCCCACTCCCCTTAGCTAATAAAGTAATGAAATATATTTCATCAAATACATTAGATAATTTGTTGCATATTTGCATCAACTATAAAGTTTTAAGTATCCAACCACCAAAAACTAAACATAATTCATATGTGACATATATAATCATTTGTTTTACAAATCATATAAAACGGTTCACTTTTGCATAAACTATTTGTGTTGCAAATCAAACCTGGAAGTGAGGATTGTGTGCGTATGTTGAAGCTTATAGTAATCTTCGTTAACTTTGAATATTGATATGCACCTCATACATTTATTGTCAACCTTCATATTAGTAAACAACATAGTAAAAATGAACATAAATTTGATAATTTAATTCGAAAATATCATTATCATTATAAATCTAATATAAAAAAAACGTTTCATAAATATATATTTTTGATAAAGTTTAATTAGAAATAATTATAAATTAAAGATATATTTGAATTAATGACGGATATTGTGGAAAGATTTAGTATATTTAATCTAACAAAAAAAAATATTGGTCTACTTAAAAATATATATTTGAAGTAAGAGTGGATATTAAGGTTTAAATTCGAAAATAAACAATGTTAAAAATATTATCATTCTTATATTAACCCATTTTAAAAAAGTAATAAAAGATAATTTTGGTTAAAAACAGTTTTTTAAATAAATGATTATGTTAACATGTGATATTAAAAAAAAATATGATACATGAATACCATCTTTAAAATAATAACATACTATACGTAAAGATCATGAGTAATAGAAACAATATATTACCTCAAAATTATTTCGATGCCAAATTTTGTTCATTAATAATACTTACTATATATAAAGATAAATACATCTATACAAATCATTTTCATCAACACAAACTCGAGAAAAATAAATAGATCAAATGATTGTTCTTCTCATTCTTCCGGCCATATTTAAAAATAATAAATATTAACAAAAAAAATAAATAAATAAAAGATTACTGTTTTTTGTACAATACATCAATACATTCATTAAATAATCATATATACTATACAAAAAAAAGATCATGAGTCATAGAAACAATATATCTTACCTTAATAAAATATTCGATGCCAAATTTAGTTCATTAATAATACTATATAAATATGCATACATCTATACAAACCCTTTTCATCAACACAAACTCAAGAAAAAATAAATAAATCAAATGAAGTTCTTCACCATTCTCCTCATTCTTACGGCAATTTTTGCATTTGCAACTAAAGGTATAAATTAGGCTTGGAATTTCATAATTGTCCATCTTATACGATATCTTTGAATTGTCAGTTTGATCATTATACGTACTAACAAAATATTTTTTTTTCTTGTGTTAAGCGTTTTGGTTGTTTTTTTTTTTTCTTGTACTAATAAATATTCTATTAATCGGTTCGTTATTTTTCTTTTATTTTGTAATATTTTTTATCAAAGCTGAAAACCGAACCGGATTCAGGAAGTTCAAAAGCGAACCGAAGTGAATTCAAATCTGTTTTGGCCCCAAGTAAACTGAATAATTTCTTTTATTATTTTTCAACATTTTAAATGTTTTTACCACTGGTTGAGTTATATAAAATTAGGCTAAAATTGTAATTGTATTGGGCTAGATAACCAATTTATAAAATCTGCCATGCTACAGTAGTTCTTCAAGGAAGAACTATAATGTTAGATTTCCATTGAAATTAAGAATAGATATGTAATACGGATATGTTAATATTGTTTGTCGTAGTCCAGTTTTAGATGTTTCAGACCTTAAAAAATGTATAGCAATTCGTTGTTTAATAAAATTTGGTAAGTAAAATTTCTAAAGATTACCCGTGTTATTACACGGGTTTTACATTTAGTTAATATTATTTGATATTCAGTTTATTTGCCTTGTTTTGTTCGAACCGAATTTAGGTATTCGAAACCAAAAATCAAATTTATAATCCGGATTGATTTTAAAAATCTCGTGAAAGTTTCTTTTAATCGGTTTGAAACTGAATAATAAACACCCATATTTAGGTTTGTTGGATTATTACATTTGAAGCAAAAATATTGTGTTTCAAATATAAAATGCATACATTTCTATTTATCTTTTTTTAAATAGATATTAATCAATGGCGGTTCTAAGAATTTTTTTCACTGAGTTCTTTTTGGTAGATTCTTACTAATTTTTTTTTCCAAATCATACGAGGTTCTCATTAATTTTTCTCATTTTTTCTAAACCGAATGGGTTTCTAGAAACCCACAAAAGTGGCCTAGATCCGCCTCATGTTAATGAATATTGAAAGTTGGCATGCAGGTTTGGAGGGTAGTTGGGATGGGAGAAAATATTGCACAGAAGTGGTATGCAAAATAGGTCAAGATGAGAATGGGATTTGTAAAGATGCATGCAGGCCTCGTGGTTGGACCGATGGTCAGTGTATTCAACTTCCACGTCAAACCGCTGATGATGGCTACTGTTGTTGTTGGACTCCATGAAACAATTCTTTGGTTTAGGTCTTGGAACTATACATGAGTGATTGAGTGAGAGTTCTTTGTTTTTGAATGATTAAATGAAGGCTAATTAGTTTTTCTTAAATAATTGTTTACTTATAACCTAATTCTCATTTGAAAATTTTATATGCTTATACAAATAATTATGCACAAAATTATTTAAAGTGTATATATAGTCGCGCACACTACTAGAAAAAAGAGCTTTAATGACACAAGAACAACGACACACACTAATTTTATGACAAATAAACGCGCGTGTCATTAAAAAAATGTCATCGTTTGTGAAATCTGAATATTTTACGACACTTATATTTGTGTGTCATAATTTAAATGTCATTTAATAAAAAATAAAACACATTAAAATATGTGTGTCATCATTTTATGTCATCTTATAATTTTTATGACACTTATATTTAGGGCTGTTCAAATCGCTCGTCGCTCGCTCGACGCTCGTTCGGAAATTGCTCGGAAAATGCTCGTTCGATTTGACGCTCGGTTGTAAACGAGCCGCTCTGCTCGGTTTGGTTTGTAAACGAGCCAAGCATGAGCAAAGGTCCGCTCGGCTCGGTTCGGCTCGAATTATTATGTTAATTAATATATATACACATATATATATACACATACATCTATAAACATGCAGGGGACCGCTAAAATGAGAACCACCTCCAGTTGTAAGAACCGCGCGAACCACTTTCTAGCCATTAGAAATAGATGATGGATGGATGAGATTAAAAGTATTTAAAAATAATATTAAGTATTTTTTGTCTTATTATGTTTTTAATATTATAATCCAAAAGGGTATTTAAGTAAAATTACTTTTTTTGTCTTTTTATATATATTGTATTTAATTGTTTTTTGTAATCTTATCTGATGCTAACAATTGAAGTTATATATTTTAGTTACTTGAAAGAACCCTCAATTAGTGTGGCGATGATACTGGAACTACCATGAGAAAGGCTTAGTGAGTTACGCTTGGTTTCTATTGAGATCGCCGGATTTTTTTTCTAAAGGAAATAGAGTTATCATATTCAAAGTCACAATCTCAGGTAACTTGTTTAGTTTTGTACATACGTTATTCAACGTTGCTGAAATTAAGCAAGTACAGAACTAGGGGTGTAAACGAGCCAGGCCGAGCCCAACTAGGCTCGAGCTCGTCATGTTTTTATAAAGCTCGAGCTCGGCTCGCGAGTAAAACCCAAAGTTCGAGCTCGGCTTGATCAAGCTATTTTGAGAACATCCAACGAGCTATTTTGTTTGTCATCAGTCGTTTTTCATGTCAAAGTGCATGTATTTAAGTTCTTTAATTTTGTTCTCAGGTTTAAGAGGCAAAGTTGTATATGTGGATGCGGATTTGATGGAATACGTGCAGAGTGTTTGAGATATTGGGCATTGTTTGTTTTTAAGTGACTATTTTAGATGTTGAAGTATGTACGTCAAATAATATTTTTTGTTAGTCTAAGATATTTGTAATATATTTGACATGACTATGAAATGAATTGTTTTGGTAGACGTGTATTTTGTTATGGAATTGATTTATATATTATTTTGATTCCTAGGGAAAAATTCGACAAAAAAATAATATTTTTTTTAAACAATTAAAACCATGACACGCGATGCGTGTCATAAAGACGTGTCATTAATGTGTGTCATAAACACGTGTCATCAAGGTGTGTCATAAAAGGATGACACGCAATGCGCGTCATTAAAGGTGTTTTTTTTAGTAGTGGCAACAATGTAAATTATCACGTGACGTTTTATACATTATAACACAACGTATATAAATAATCATGTAACACTCTATATATAACGACGTAACATGTGTACATAATTGCACAACCTTATGCATATAATTAAGTAAAATTATAATCATGTAATATTATACACACAACACAATAAGAATAAAATGATCGATTTTATGATTAGATAATTTAATAAAAGAGTTAATTAGTGGTTTATGGCTATAAAGCACCTGTAATCATTTTAAAATTTACACCAAAATTCAAAGCCCTTCGAATCATCTCAGCACTATCATGACGTAGTGGATCAAGGAGCGGCATTAGACCAATGAACGGCCACGGCCCTCCTCCCTCTAGAACTTCAGAATTATATAACATTACACAAAATAAACAGTCAACGATTGAACCCAAATACTAAACACTAAAAGAGTTAAAATGAGTCATATAAAGTGTATCATCAACCTAAAGACAAAAGAGTCTATGTAATTAGAATATTAGTCTATTTAACCCTAAATATAAAAATATAATTAAGTATACATAATAATAAAATAATAATAACAACAACAACAACTTAAGTTTCCTAATTTAATAGAGACCAAAGTCACCAGATATGTTCCTAAGTGGCCTGTGATCCCATATTGAGATTTGAGACTGTTTGAGATCCCAAATAGATCTGTTAAGGTAAAAATGACCATTTGAAAGATACATTTTTAGTAGCAAAACGGTGGGGTGGGCGAAGTAAGTAACGGTCATACTGGGTACAGTTCAAATTGGGTCGTTTTATAACATGTTCAGGTCAGAACGGGTTCGTATACTCAGTTACTCCAAACTCACACCAACCATATACACATTACACTGCACATCATACCCCACTATCTTCATCTGCTGCTCGGCTGCAGTTTCCCTAATGAGCATCGATGGCTCCCTCATCATCCGCCGGCTACTTGCTTGCCATAGAAACCACACAGCGACACATAAGCTTTGTCACACAAGTGACCTCTGGTCTCAATCATCTTCACCGTAGTAAAAAAAATGGTGTCGTACCAGGCATGTTCCCAGACATACTTGGAGCCAACATTTTTACTAACATTAGGAGTTAGGACCCTAATTCATTGTTTTGATGCTTTCATTTTCTGATAAATTCATCATGTATAAAACCTTAAGTCCTGATTTACAAAGCAAATTAAACCAAAATCAAACAACACTTGTTAAATTAAATTTTTTTTTTAAACGGTAAAGCTTAAATTTTCATTCCAATCATCAGGGCAAATTACATAAGGATAGCAGGTATACGAGCAACAAACTGCGCCGCCGTCCCTTTCTGAATAGAAAACCCTAATCTACTAAAAACAAAGCCTCGCCCCTGAGGGGTCGAAAAGTTGCTGTGGACCACACGCTGAACTCTGGACAAGAAACGAACTGCCGCTGGCGCCAAAGAGCCAAACGTGTCAAACGCTAGGGGGACAAAGGCATGCTAGTTATCCTCACAAGCTTTCGCGTGCTTTTCCACCTTCTTCGGCTCTGCTTTCAGTACCGCTTGCCCCGCCACAAACCCATTTTCCCGGAACCCGGCTAGGGGGGATACACCTGTGAGATCGACACAAGCATGTTTCCCGCCCTCCCAACCAAAAACTAGCACGTCAGCCGGGCGTAGGGTGGATCTCCCCTCCGACGGGTCTGTAAGAAAATTAACCGGTGCCTCTTTCTTTGCCGAGATCCCTGCTCGTCTGAGAGCGTCTCGAACAAAGTCATGGCGATACTTAAACCCCGGCAACTCTCTACAGTGTAACGCATGCTCCCCGTATTTATCCAGGCATGCTTTACGGCAGACTGGGCAATAATAACCTTGGATGACATTGTTATCTCTATCATTTTTTTTCAAGAGCTGGTATGCAAAAAGCTGTTGTTTTACCAGACTATTTAATTTAACTCTTCTTGATTCATCCATAAAGCATGTTAAAAAAAATTGTTTGGCAAAAGTTATCCAAATATGCAATCATAAGTGTGCTACTTTAAGCTGGGAAATCAATGAAGTCCTAGTCCTTTATGCAGTTTCAAGTTGATTGACACAATGAAGATCCTGGTACAACCCTTGAATAACAAAAAATATAGATGAATTCCTTAAAAGCCCATGTATAACAAATATGTCTTAAAGTTTAGTAAGTAAAACTAAGCAGCCTGCATCACATATGTTGCATTCGTTGAGTAATGTTTAGTATATATCTTGTGTTTAAACAGGGATTCCATATACTTCCATGCTCAATTTAAATCTCCTCAAATATATAATGAAAAAAAGGATGAAACCATAGATGAATGGTGAATTACAGAGTGCGGTTTGTATTTTATTTTTATGAGGCTAGTTCTTTTTAACAAAGCATAAGGTATATCTCTTCATCTTATCAGTTAATTTAAGGTACTTGCTTATCCATGTTACTTTGACGTATCTCAGATATTGAAGGGGTATGGTCCAAACCAAAATGGTGCGAATAACCATACGCGTACAAGACCATACCCACACTAATTAATAAACACTCAGCTTACTCCAAGAGTCTTGCGTAGACCCAATACAGATGCGCAACCACGACACCAAGGGTCTAAATTCTCTAACTACAACTATGTATGCAAAACAATTACTATATGATACATTAACGTTACAATTGTGCGTCCAACGTATATAAAACCGTATTATTATTATGATGATTGATCTAAACCATTACACTGTGCTTAAACGGCAACCTAATATCACCACGACAAAGGGGTGTCCCTCTTAAATTCTTTATAGGGTTGACACATAAAAATCACTTAGTTTAATCAATAAAAATATCAAGAGTGGAAAAGGTCAACACTTAAAGTTGAGGTGAGTCCACATGAAGTGACTTGAACAATGAGCATATCCGGGAGAGCTTATCCTGTAGACAATAATTGCCCGATTGTGGTGGTTCATAGTTGGACCTTTTCATTAATTTTTGTTTTCTTTTATAGTAAAAGGTATACATTTCAATATTTCATCATAAAAAAACTAGTAAAAAGCTAGATACACCAAGAAAGCAAACAAAAAAAGAAAGGAAAAAACTCCAAGAAACTACATCAAGCAAAACTAAGAACACCACCACACTAAAATTATACAAGAGAAACCTCTAAGGCCTCACGGGGGATACGTAGAAGGAAACATAAATATCGATAAACATCGACCTTAGACCATTTGTAGTCATAACCCCTCGTAACCTCCTTTACTAACATAACCTCTCATAACCCCCCCTTCACTTATGTGTGTAGTGGATAACCCCCCTTCAATTATTGATATATATGTGTGTGAGAAAAACCAAAACAATAACCCCGCCATCACCATCATTCCTGTCGCAACCCCCGATCCCTGTTCCCCGGGAACGGGCGGACGCGAGCTCAGAGTTTGGTGGTATCAGTTTGTTTAATCTCGCAGCGGAATTTTCATCAGGACCATAGTTAGGAAATGTTTATCAGTGTAAAACCACCTTCTTTTATATTAATAATCACATGGATGAAATCCAAGTTTCTTATTACAATACATTTATAGGGATAAACCCTATCTTATTGAATTTAAAACATCGTTTATTAAGTAACTTTTATAGCCACATTTTTTCCAAGCCTTCAGTGCTCTCCAGCTGCCTTTTCACTAATTGGCTGTTCACATTGTGTTACCTGTAACGCGTTTTAAAAACATTTGTCAGTCGGAAATACTGGTGAGTGAATCCCAGTTTAATCAAGAAACATTTTATCAATTAAAACAGTATTGAGAGCGATCACATTGTTTATTTCTACACAATTACTCATTCAGTATTTGCCACTCGACCGGATCTATGGCTATGGTCAAATTACCCATTGGCTAACTCGTCGTCCAATGGTAATGCACTGTCATTCAGACTTACTACTACTCGTAGTAAATTTTGTATACAAAACCCCATAATACCGGCAGTAATTGAAGAACTACAAAGACTCAATCACCGCTTAATTTCATAGTAAAACATTTAAGGTTTTGTAAAACATTCCAAAAACATTAACAAAAAGAGGATAAACTCACTTTGCTATCTGAGGCTTTTAGTAAGGGTTTCCTGGGTATAATCTATAATTTATATAAATGTACATTGGTTAGTATCATAACCCTTTGAAATTATTAATGATACCCTCCCCGAGACGGCATTCCAACAACTACGTCGGGCAGAACCACGACAGTTGTTACGGAACCCTAAATCAATCGGGCAGCGTAACTATTACGAAACTGGGGTTATAATACTTACAATGGAGCAGAACTTCGCTAATTAGGGGTATAATACCCGTGTATTATAACTTCTCTACAGAATTTAGATTGAGAATTGAGATTGTGAGCGACGAAAAACGTAGACTGATGGCCTTCTTATATAGTTGCTGATATTGACTCTCAGGCGGCCCGCGTAAGGTAAGGCTAAGCCTTACGCGGCCCGCGTCAACACCGGTCAACATAATAGCTTAGCTGGGTCAGCTACTAGACTCGACACGATGTCGACACGTGTCATCACCGGATGCTTCCGCGTTTCATGATCTGTCGCGGCCCGCGTTAACTTAGATGAGATCTTACGCGGCCCGCTTGAACTAAAGAAGTCAGCGGAGTCAAAACCTGGTCTTAATACGGCCCATGTGAGTTTGAGGTGAGGTCCTACGCGGCCCGCCTCAACTCTATATTTCTTATTTTTATTTTATTTTAAATACTATAACATAATTAGGGCTCGGTTTTTACATACGAGGTGTAATATAAGACATATTAGAATATTTTAAGATATAATAGAGTATTGGAATTATACTAAGGGTGTCAGTTTTAGCGAGGGTTGTTACATTCTCCCCACCTTGTTTTAGAGCTCGTCCTCGAGATCTACTGAAACAAGGGCGGGTATTTCCTTTGCATTTCTGACTCAAGTTCCCATGTGTATTCCGGTCCTCTTTTGGAGTCCCACTTTACTTTGACTAGAACTAGTCTTTTATGTTTGAGATTCTTGACTTTCCTGTCTTCAATCTGTAGAGGCCTCTCTACAAACTTGAGTTGTTCATTTACCTCTATATCCTTAAGAGGCATTATCAGTGATTTATCAGCTAAACACTTTTTAAGATTAGATACATGAAATACATCATGTATTTCTGCCATTTCCTCTGGCAGTTGTAGCTGATAGGCTACTGGTCCTATTCTTCTAATAATCTTAAAAGGTCCAACATACCTGGGACTTAGCTTTCCCCGTTTGATGAATCTTACCACTCCTTTCCAAGGAGAGACTTTTAACAATACTCTATCTCCTACTTGAAATTCAAATGGTTTTCGCCTGTTATTAGCATAACTTTTCTGTCTATCACGTGCCGTTTTCAGTCGTTCCTTGACTTGAATAATTTTATCAGTTGTTTCTTGTACTATCTCAGGTCCAGATAATTGTTTTTCCCCAATTTCTGCCCAACAGACTGGGGTTCGACACTTTCGTCCATAAAGTGCTTCGAATGGTGCAGCATTGATACTTGTGTGATAACTATTATTATAAGAAAATTCTATTAAAGGTAAGTGATCGTCCCAATTACCTCCAAAGTCAATTACACAAGCTCTAAGCATGTCCTCCATTGTCTGAATTGTTCTTTCACTTTGTCCGTCTGTTTGAGGATGATAAGCTGTGCTTAACCTTAACTTGGTTCCCATTGTCTTTTGGAAACTTGACCAAAAATGAGATGTAAAGCGACTATCTCTATCAGAAACAATTGATAAAGGAATGCCATGTAAAGAAACAATTTCATTTACATACAATTTAGATAATTGTTCCATACTAATTGTTTCCTTCATTGGTAAGAAATGAGCTGACTTAGTTAGTCTATCTACAATCACCCAGATTGTATCATTTCCTTTCCTAGTTTTGGGTAATTTAGTAACAAAATCCATGGTTATAAATTCCCATTTCCAAACTGGCATTTCTAATTGCTGTAACAAACCTGAGGGTTTCTGATGTTCAGCTTTAACTTGTGAACAAGTTAAACATTTAGAAACATAGACTGCAATGTCCTTTTTCATTCCTATCCACCAGAAATTTTTCCTTAAATCCTGGTACATTTTATCATTTCCTAGATGCATTGTATACTTAGATTTATGAGCTTCTTCTAATATACAATGTCGTAGATTTCCTAATTTAGGTATCCACATTCTCTTTTCATGGAATCTCCAAATTCCATCTGTTCCTTGTTTTAATTCTTTTAACATACCTTTTAATTTTTCAGAATCATCCTTGATTACTGATTCTTGTGCTTCTCTTATTTGTTCATTTAAATCTACTTGCAGATTTAATTTAAGAGAACGTACTCTTCTTGGCTTTTCATGATACTTTCCGCTTAAAGCATCTGCCACTACATTTGTTTTTCCTTCATGATACTGGATATCACAATCATAATCACTAAGAAATTCCATCCAACGTCTTTGTCTCATATTTAACTCTTTCTGCCTGAAAACATACCTTAAACTCTTATGATCAGTAAATATGGTAAACTTACTACCATAAAGGTAATGTCTCCAAATTTTAAGAGCAAAAATTATAGCTCCTAATTCTAAATCATGAGTTGAATAATTCTCTTCATGATTCTTAAGTTGTCTAGATGCATAGGCTATAACCTTTTGATGTTGCATCAACACACATCCATAACCTAATTTAGAAGCATCACAATAGACTACGAAATCTTCAGTTCCTTCTGGTAATGCTAGTATGGGTGTATGGGTTAATCTTTGCTTAAGAATTCTAAAGGCTTCTTCTTGTTTTACTCCCCATTCAAACTTAACAGATTTACAGGTTAACTTAGTTAAAGGAATGGCTATTCTAGAAAAATCTTGAATAAATCTTCTATAATAACCAGCCAATCCTAAGAAACTTCTAACCTCAGTTGGTGACTCAGGGTTTTTCCATTTCGTAATTGCTTCAATCTTTGTTGGATCTACATGAATTCCTTCATGATTGACTAGGTGACCAAGGAATTGTACATGTTCTAACCAAAATTCGCACTTTGAAAACTTAGCATAAAGCTTTTCCTTTCTTAGCAAACTTAAAAGTGCGTGCAAATGCTTTGCATGATCTTCTTTACTCTTAGAGTAAATTAGAATATCATCTATAAAAACAATTATGAATTTATCCAAATATGGCTTACATATTTGGTTCATCATGTCCATAAATGCAGCTGGGGCATTGGTTAAACCAAATGGCATGACAGTAAATTCATAATGACCATACCTTGTTCTAAATGCGGTTTTAGGAATATCCTCTTTCTGTACCTTTAATTGATGATATCCTGACCTTAAATCGATCTTAGAGAAAAATCGAGCTCCTTGTAACTGATCAAACAAATCATCGATTCTCGGTAATGGGTACCGATTCTTAATCGTGACTTTGTTTAATTCACGGTAGTCAATGCACATACGCATTGATCTGTCCTTCTTTTTAACAAACAGTATCGGCGCTCCCCATGGCGATGAACTTGGCTGTATAAATCCTTTCTCCAACAATTCGTCTAATTGTTTCTTTAATTCTTGCATTTCTGCAGGTGCCAATCGGTAGGGTGCTTTGGCAATCGGTGATGTTTCTGGTATTAGATGAATCCTAAATTCAACTTCTCTGTCTGGAGGTTGCCCTGGTAATTCTTCTGGAAAGACATCTGAAAACTGAGATACTACTGGTATATCTTTTAAATCTTGTTCCTTTAGTGTTAGTGATTATAGAAATCAAATACACTATAGAACCTTTTCTCATACAACTTGCAGTTTTCATCACAGAAATGATTTTAGTAGATCTAGAAGATTTATCTCCTTTAATTGTGATCATTTTACCTTTTGGTGAATTTACTTGAATTAACTTTTGATCATATAAAATACTGGCTTTATTAGCTATTAACCAATCCATTCCTAAAACGACATCAAATCCTACCAGATTCATGGGATAAAGATTTGCAATAAATTTCTGATTTAAAATTTCTATGCTTGCTCCCTGCAAGATTTCAGAAATTCTAACAATTTCCCCATTAGCTGTCTCTACTAAGCATTCTTGTGGTAGTTTAGTTAATGATTGATTTAGAAATTTGCAAAATGATGTATTAATAAAACTTTGGTTTGCACCAGAGTCAAATAATACTTTAGCAAAAACATCATTAACTAAAAACGTACCAGCTATGACATCTGGAATCATCTTGGCTTCTTCTGCAGTCAGAACAAATGCTCTAGCATTTTTAGTATTCTTGTTGTCTGCAGCTGGGACTAATTTTGGACAGTTTAACTTGATATGACCTTGTTCTCCGCAATTGTAACATACCCGGCTGTTAGCTTTCTTCCTGCAATTTTCTTCTTTGTGTCCCGATATTTTGCAGAAGTTACAATATATGGAACATCTTCCTGAATGCTTTCTTTTGCAATACCTACAGTAGGGTGTAGAGGTAGAACCTATATTTTTCCCACGGTTAGAATTTCCAGAACGAAATTCTTGAGTCAACTTCTGGGTTAGGCTCCTTCTTTGATCCTCTTCTCGGGTACGGACTAATTCATCTGTCAAGGTATTGGCTAGTTCTACAGCTTCTTCTATGGTTTGAGGTCTAGCTGCCTTGACTACGTGTCTTATCTCTCCAATTAATCCCCAAATATAACGGGAAATTAACACTGGTTCTGGTGAAGCAAGAGTTGGCACTATTCTGGCATATTCAAAGAATATTTTAGTGTATCCCTTACTATCTACACCAGTCATTCTAAGGTTTAGGAATTTGTTTGCTATCTGTTCTTTTTCATTTGGAGGGCAGAATTTTCTTTCTACCTTATCCTTAAATTCTTCCCATTCCATATTATAGGTTCTGTCACTTCCTTTTGTTTGGAGGATAGTGTTCCACCATTCTAGTGCTGCATTCTTAAACAGATTAGAAGCAAACATTATCTTATCTTCTTCAGCACATTTACTTATCCTTAAGACTGCCTCAGTCTTTTCTATCCAGTGTAGGGTTGCAATGGCCCCTTCATTGCCCGAGAATTCCATTGGTTTACAAGACCAGAATTCCTTATAAGAACAACCATAAGGCACAGTTCTTCTTCTTTTGGGGATGGGCATTTGAAGTACAGGTCCATTGTTCACGCTGTTTTCTGGTTCACTTGGTCGCTTACTGCTATGCTTACTTTTATTGTCAGCATCTTTAACAGTTTGAAGTATAAATGGCATTGCATCTATAATTCCCTGTGCTACTATGTGTTGGATAGCACTATTGTCCACTTGATTGTTATTGTTATTGATGCTTGGATTCTCATTAACCACGTTAATGTTACTCTGGTTATCATTGTTCAGATTTCCTTGATTTCCTTCGTCGGCCATCTGAATTTTAAACAAGTATCCATATTAATATCACAATTAATATCTTAATATAGTTAATCTCATGACACGCATTTTTACCAAAACCGTCGATCATTGCGACTATACTCTTTTTCATATACTATGCGTCTATTACACACTAGTACAGAAATAAAGATTATAATACCAACAGAAATAAAATAGTAATATGCATCCATACACACATATTTTATTTTTATTATTATTATTACTACCATCTCCTCCATTCTCACATTCACGGATATGGATTTATCCAAAAATCCATATTGCGCTCATCGTATTTCCATACGAGACGCTCTCCCACCTGACGCATTCTCTCACTGCTTTCTAAGATTTCCTCCCCGAAAGTCCTAAGTTCTTGCACGTTTTCTGCACTCATTGGGGGTGCAGGTTCTCAGACTGGGTTTGGAATCTGGGGTGCCTGTTCCTGATATGGGGGTGTATGTGCCTGAAATTGGTAAGGATCCTCTAATATTTCCCTAATATAATCATCTTGGTAATAAGGATCTAAAGGGTCCATACCTGGGTAAGCTTCTATATTCTGTATGGGTGGATAATCCTGGATAGGATAACGTTGCACAAAATCCCTATTGTCGTCCCACCAGGGATCGTAATTCGGGTCTAGAGGGTTTGGTGCAGGTACCCTTGGGATTTCTTCTGGATTAAAATCGTGCATCTCTACTTGGTTTTCCTGATTTTCTATCTCCATGGGTTGTTCTGGGTTTTGTGGTTGTGGGGCTACTAATTGTTCCAGATTTGGGTCAGCAGCAGTCGTAGTTAAGATATGAAAATTAGCTAGGCTTCTATTTAGCATATCTTGAGTATGGGCATCTGTCTCTCGCTTAATAGCTGCTAAAGCCCTTTGCTGTTGCAATTTTCGCATTCTCTTCCTACGAGCAAAAGCTTCTTTACTGAACCATCCTCGTCTCTTATTAGGAAATGGCTCTTCAGATTTAGCTCTAAAAGCAAATATTCTATCTTCCTGATCAGCAATATACCCTGAAAGGGCAGGCTGGGATGATGTACCCTCATTCCTAGGTGATTCAGACAACTGACGATTCACGTCTGCTGGTCCTTGATCACTCATATTGTAAACTAACAGATAGTCAAATAACACATAACAAATAAATACAGTTATGCATATACTTTCATAATTTATTTCCTAACACAAATTTCAGGATTTTAAGTGTCAGCAGAACACTTCTTTGGCTCAGACCAGTGGCTAGGCTCTGATACCACCTTCTGTCGCAACCCCCGATCCCTGTTCCCCGGGAACGGGCGGACGCGAGCTCAGAGTTTGGTGGTATCAGTTTGTTTAATCTCGCAGCGGAATTTTCATCAGGACCGTAGTTAGGAAATGTTTATCAGAGTAAAACCACCTTCTTTTATATTAATAATCACATGGATGAAATCCAAGTTTCTTATTACAATACATTTATAGGGATAAACCCTATCTTATTGAAGTTAAAACATCGTTTATTAGGTAACTTTTATAGCCACATTTTTCCCAAGCCTTCAGTGCTCTCCAGCTGCCTTTTCACTAATTGGCTGATCACATTGTGTTACCTGTAACGCGTTTTAAAAACATTTGTCAGTCGGAAATACTGGTGAGTGAATCCCAGTTTAATCAAGAAACATTTTATCAATTAAAACAGTATTGAGAGCGATCACATTGTTTATTTCTACACAATTACTCATTCAGTATTTGCCACTCGACCGGATCTATGGCTATGGTCAAATTACCCATTGGCTAACTTGTCGTCCAATGGTAATGCACTGTCATTCAGACTTACTACTACTCGTAGGAAATTTTGTATACAAAACCCCATAATACCGGCAGTAATTGAAGAACTACAAAGACTCAATCACCGCTTAATTTCATAGTAAAACATTTAAGGTTTTGTAAAACATTCCAAAAACATTAACAAAAAGAGGATAAACTCACTTTGCTATCTGAGGCTTCTTGTAAGGGTTTCCTGTGTATAATCTATAATTTATACAAATGTACATTGGTTAGTATCATAACCCTTTGAAATTATTAATGATACCCTCCCCGAGACGGCATTCCAACAACTACGTCGGGCAGAACCACGACAGTTGTTACGGAACCCTAAATCAATCGGGCAGCGTAACTATTACGAAACTGAGGTTATAATACTTACAATGGAGCAGAACTTCGCTAATTAGGGGTATAATACCCGTGTATTATAACTTCTCTACAGAATTTAGATTGAGAATTGAGATTGTGAGCGACGAAAAACGTAGACTGGTGGCCTTCTTATATAGTTGCTGATATTGACTCTCAGGCGGCCCGCGTAAGGTAAGGCTAAGCCTTACGCGGCCCGCGTCAACACCGGTCAACATAATAGCTTAGCTGGGTCAGCTACTAGACTCGACACGATGTCGACACGTGTCATCACCGGATGCTTCCGCGTTTCATGATCTGTCGCGGCCCGCGTTAACTTAGATGAGATCTTACGCGGCCCGCCTCAACTCTATATTTCTTATTTTTATTTTATTTTAAATACTATAACATAATTAGGGCTCTGTTTTTACATACGGGGTGTAATATAAGACATATTAGAATATTTTAAGATATAATAGAGTATTGGAATTATACTAAGGGTGTCAGTTTTACCGAGGGTTGTTACAATTCCCAACCCTCAGTATAACCCCCATCACGCCCAGCGGGTCGGTGTTGATGGCGCTATGGGGTTTTATGGGGCCCCATCACCTCTCCACTACGCTTGGCCTTAGGAACTGAAGGATATAGTAGGACTTCAATTTTTTTCTTCAAGTAAGTTGATGTGTTTTAAAAAGATCTAAGATGCTTTTTTCAAGGAACTTGAGACTTAACAAGCATTTCTTAGTATTTTGTTTTCTTTAAAATATAAAATATTTAAATCAAGTAGACAAGATTTTTGAGAACCTGATTTTTCTTAAGTACCAAAATATTTATCAACATAATTCAGATTCAAAATGTTCTATAGTACCAAAATATTTATCAACATAATTTTAGATTCAAAATGTTGGTTAAATGCCAAAGAAGAAAATAATAATGATTTTTTCTTAAAAATGTGAAATGCAATTAAAAAATTATGAAGTTATCTACAAAAGAGTAGGATTTATTGGGATCCAATATCCATTAACAAACCGGTTAAACCGAGAAATCTAAAATTCCAATCAATGAACATTTGTTAATAGGGATGAGCTCGGTATCGTTATAGGTACCAAAAATATAGGTACCGAATTTCGCCGAATATGAATACCGGTATCGAAAATGTTCGGTACAGTACCAACTACCATACTCATCCTTAGGGGGGAGGGGGTGGTCACTAGTGACCATTTTTCCATCACTCACAATATCCAATCATGTTCCGCCATGTCAGCAACCATTTTTCCATCACTCACAACCTTTTTTAGTGGGGATGGTCATCATTCACCACCACACCCAACAATTTCCCCCCCAACCAACAATTAACTCACAAATAAAACCATCACGGCGTTATTTTTATAACGAAATCATGTTTTCGTTAATATATAACGCGTTATATATTGAGGTGGGGGTGGGATTTTTTATGTTCCACGCGTTATATATCATCCATCACGTGTTATATGTCATCCGTCCCGCCTGGCCTTATCCATTAATTGATCAAATATCAAGAGAGGAAAAGGTCAACACCTCAAATTAAGGTGAGTCCACATCAAGTGAATTTTGAAGCTTGAATCGTATCCGGGGTGGCATTTCCTGGATTCATGTCGACAATAATAGGACTTTTAAGATATTTTTGTTCCAATTAACATGAGATATTTTATAAAGACTTAAAAAGATTTTTTTCAAGTAACTTAAAGGTTGTGACTTGTGAAGCGTTTCTCAGTATGTACTCTAGTTTTTAAATAAATAAACTCTTTTCAAAATTATAATATTCCATTTTTTATAAATATTTGCATTTATAATGGTCAGTAAATATAAAGTAATACGGAATATTTATTCAGACAAAATTGCATTTCACGTCCTTTACATTTACAACTTACAAGTTTCATTGCACATTCTTTACATTTATTTTTTTGTTGCAGTGCACGTGCTATGCCACAAACCAAGTTAGTTTTTTTAGTTAACTAGCACATAATGAGGAAAATAATCATTTTAATCCCTAACTTGTATAATGACTCTTTCAAAACCCATATGCTTGATCAGCAATCTATATAAACGTCTATAAGCATGTTTTCTCAATTAATATACGTATGTATGTTGTAATTAATACAAAATGCATGTTCTCTCAGAATAATATATATGTATATTGTAAGAAAATGCATATGAAACAAATCAGGGCCGTTCTAACGTTTTTGTAGACCCTAAGTGGACTACGAAGTAGAGTCCCTTTTGCAAAACATATAGAGATTAATAGAAAAAATAGCTGCTAAAGTTAAACTACGTTTAGTAATTAGCCCTAATTTTGCCCATAAATTCTCCTCCAATCCCGACAGACCCGACTCCATGAGTGATTACCGTTAGTGATAGCCGATAACCTAGAAAATCGAAAGAGCAGGTTGCGATAGGAGGTAGGAACGATGACTGCGGCTCAATTTTAGGGATTTTTGGCGCTGATTCACGGAATTCGGATGAGTTCGAGTGGTAGATGGTTGCCACAGACTGCAGTTATTTTTGTGGTTTAATTTCGAAACTTGGACTTGAATGTGAGCCTTTTTTCCTAAACAATTTTTATAGGTGTAACTTTATTAAAAATACATGCTTTAGTTTTGCTTTTGATTTGAGCCTAATACATATACAATATATAAAACTTTACTAAAAATTGGAGGCCTTTGATTTTT
The DNA here is from genome assembly GCA_030545235.1 of Helianthus tuberosus. NCBI lineage: Eukaryota > Viridiplantae > Streptophyta > Magnoliopsida > Asterales > Asteraceae > Helianthus > Helianthus tuberosus. The sequence goes on along the minus strand of CM060414.1, from coordinate 6,298,565 downwards.
GGTGGCCCTAGGCCCCTGCCTAGATTGGTAAACCTAACAGGCCGGCCCTGAAACAAATTGGTTATGGAATATATGTTGAAAATGCAAACATGTCGATATCATAATCATCATCTTTGTTCGTATATGAAATCGATCTTTAGTTGTCATCATTGATTTTGGTGAAAGGTCTAAGAAGCTTAAGACGTAACAAGGGTAGGAAACGAGCGCATGAGGGAAAAGAAAGAGTAGGTATACAAAACGTATACAAGTTAGCGGATTAAAATGACCATGTTTACCTTCATGTGATTAAGTTAACTAAGAAAACTAACTGAGTTTGTGGTAAAGGACGTGCATTAAAATTTTTAAACATAAAGGACGTGCAGTGCAATTTATTTTAACGTAAATGCAAGAATTTTGTCTAATTCTAAATAAAAAAATAATATGATTTTGTTGATATATAAAAATAAACTTTTGAAAATACAAATTAATCTATAATGTATATTAAAACAAAACATTTTAGTGCCACTTGGCATAAATTTAATCCACTAATTGCCACCTGGCAACTTAATACTCCTCTCAATATTGTTTTGAGCGGCAAGAGTGAGAAGCTTCTTTTGTACGCTTCTATACTCTCTCTCTCTCATTCTCTCATTAATCAGTTGACTCTCTCTTTCAATCTTCAGTAAGAAAAATCATCTGCCTCCATATCTCTATCAACCCTGTGCGACAACCTTCAATCCGTCTTCAACACCCAATACTCTGCAACCGACGGTAATGTTTGATTCCTTGATCTTCTTATTGTTTGATTCTGTTTGATTGGTTTGGTGTACTTTGATTTCTTATGTATTTACTGTTATTTGATGATGTATAGAGTTTTCTATCATGATTTGAAGATCGATTAAGTTTTCCTTGTTTTGGTTAGGGTTATGATAGACGATTTCATGTTGTTTGTTTATATGTTTTTGATTTCCACCTTATGATGAAGTCATTGAATGTCAGATGATATTTATGAATCTTACTTTCGTCTGATTTCGTTAATGTTCTGATGTTAGTTAGGGTTTTTATCGATGATTTGATTATCGATTATTGTAGTTGAAACAGCCTTGAGTTTGTCTCTATACAAGCTTGATTGTGAAATTAAGGTTATTACTGGTAAATAACTTTTTATTTTGATGCAGCAATGATGTGGGTCACTCGAGTGTTTGGGATACAAGGAAGCTTAAATCAATCTTCAGCAACTAAAACTTTAGTAGGTTGCTCTCTGATAATACGGTGGTGCCAACATATTCATTAGAGGCTGAATTTGAAAGACAATTATGGATGTTTGGTATGAACTCTTATGATATTATTAAGGAGCATAATAACTTAATTACTTGCACTTACAGGTTATGTGTTGCTTTTACATCATTTTTTTTAAACTCTTTTCATTCCCTTTCGTTTAATTGAATATTTAATAATGTGCAGGTAGAAAGGAAGATGATATATTGGAATTCTAGACAAAAATAAAAGCACATTACATACAAGAAGTTTACAAGATGGGCGGAAACTTATGGTCCGATTTATTCAATTAGAATCGGAGCTTTTTCAAAGGTGGTGGTAAGTTCAAATGAAATCGCTAAAAAGGTACCATAATTATAAAGTCTCCCCTTTTCTGTTTGTAATTCTACTAAAATGACATAGTGTATTGACGCTAAGAATGCCTAGAGACTTGATGATTGTTTGAGATATTGCATTGTTGCTGGTAAAAAGGCCCTTGAAGATGCTGATCTTGCTGCTGATAAGCGCTCCAAGGTTTGCTTTCTAGAATATAATTTTAAAGGTTTTTTTTTTGTTTGTCATTTTTGGATCAGATTGACAATAATTGGGTTTTATGGTTTGTGTAAATTGGCTACTATATTGTTATTGTTATGTTATTATATAGGATCAGGATGGATGTGAAATTACCTAACTATGTTAGCTTTTAGCAAATGATTATTTAATTGTTTAAGTGGCGTGTGCTCGAGTGAAAATAGATAATGAATTTGAAGCATACATGATCCATGTGCCTTTGGTAGCAGAGTTTGTGATGCACATAGCCGTGCAATGTGCAATACATTATTTTGTTTGAAAGCAATTTTGAAGTGAATGATTGTTTATGTAGGATAGGGATTCGATTCCATGTTTGAATTGGCGAATTTGAATCTGCTTCTTTGCTTGATTGGGGTTTAAATAGTCAGTTTAGGGTTTGAATCTGCCTAAGATCATCTTTGAAGCTTTATGAGTTACAGCGAAGCTTCTTTTTATATATTTAAGAAAAAAAATCTTTTCTATATTGTTTAGGGCCTCATCGAACTAGATCCAGCAGAGGTTAAGAGGGAGTATATAAACTTCAAGAAGTTTGATTTTGTTGAGGGCTATTCAGATCATCACTATTTAAAATCGAAATCATCATGGTGGCAGGCAAGCTTGGTTTCAACTTTATTTTTAGTTGATTTTATTTTTAAATTCTCAATTTCTAATGATAATTTCTTTATGAAAAATGCAGCCACCAAAAAACTTGGCTAAAAAAAATCAGAAGAATGGAGGATTATTGAGAGGGAAGATGATGTAGTGGTGTGGCCAAACTCCAGCAGCGGCGCAACATGAACAGGCCATACCAAGGGTTCCCGGGTTATCTGGCGGTGAGTGATTCGAAGACAACTAACTGCTGTCATCTACCCGACAGCAGCAGTGTTGGGTTAATCTTGATGTTGCGGGTTATTTACGGGTTAAGTTCGGACCTATGCCATGTATCATGAGTATCCAAGATATTTGTCTCATTGTAGTTTACTAATTTATTATTACTTGAACTGTCATTTAATTCAAACGATTAGTTCAATAAATTAAACTTATTCATTTGTGTTTTAGTCCACCCGCGAACCTCGCGGGTTCTTAAACTAGTAATTGATTAAAAGAGAAGTGGTATTTAGTGGTGTGCAAAAAACGACTCGATTTGGTTTATACCCTTTAACATAACTACTAGCTTTATTAATGGGATTTTCTTAACCACAATTATAACCGAACTTTTATGATTAATCAATTTTAAAGTTCGGTTATGATTCGATTTTGATTAATTTCATTTTATTAACCAAGCCAGTGGTCCAATACAATACCATTTAAAAAGGATAGAAAACAACTTTACAAAGTAGAAGCCAAACATCAATAATGTGGTACTGGTCCCATCTAGTTTGTTGAAAATACTCTTTAAATTTCAGTTTGGTTCGGTTAACATTCGATCTTAGGACCTTCTTAATCATAATCATAACCGATTAATCAGTTAATCAAATGACCTTAATCATAACCGTTGGTTAATCTCGGTTATTGGTTAGCTCAGTTCGATGACAGTCAGGACTTCCTATTATCATTTAATTTCGGCTAATGGCAAATTTACTCACCTCTAGTGTTCAGTATACTGTATACATATGGAAACCAAGTAATCCGTGAAAATTGACTTTCGAGGCGACGTACACCAGTATTATTAAAGTTCCGGTTTTTCAATTCAAATTTCGAAGCTAAAAGGAATTTAACTTGGGTGTTTGGTTCGATCTTGACCATTTTGAATACGTTTTTGTTTCGACAAAAACTAATTACAACCGAGGAAAACTGAACCTGCAAGCTCATTCAACGAACACCAATCTTGTTAACATTTTATTCTTCCAGTTAGGGGTGTGCACGGTTCGGTTCGGTTCGGTTCGGTTTTTGGGTAAAACTAAAACCGTAACCGAAAGTTCGGTTTTTGGTTTTTAAAAACCGTTCGGTTTCGGTTTTTTGGGTTTCGGTTATTAAAAATCTGAAAACCGAACCGAAATTTTCGGTTATTAAAAATCTGAAAACCGAACCGTCGGTTTTTGTTTCGGTTCGGTTTTTTCGGTCCGGATTTTTCGGTTATTTCGGTTACGGTTCGGTTATTTCGGTTTTCTGCTCACCCCTACGTTCCAGTTTGAAACTAAATCAAACGCAAATGCACTCTTAATTCAGTTTTTGATCCTTTTGAATTCGGTTTAGTTTCTAACCTAAACTAAGGAAACTGGTCAGGTAACTAGTAACAGACCCATGATCTATTTTCTAAAGGGACAATCGAAGGTTCAACCAAACTTTAAAGGCAAGAATCAAGATTTTTGTCTAAAAAATACATTAATTTTTTTTAGAGGCGGCCGCACCCTCATTTCTTATAATAGGTCCGACCCTGCAGATTAGAGATGAACATGGTACCGGTTCGATACCGAACCGAAAGTACCAGTACCAAAAAACAAGGAAAATTGGTACCAGTACCAAATATACTGGTACTGTACCGATATTTACCGATGTTTTACCCATAAATACCGGTAACGAAAAACGAAGAAAATGAATACACGTACTGATACCTGATACCGAATATACCGATAATATACCCATCTTAAAAAAGTCGTCGTGGTGAGTTGGTGACAGTGACCAAACTTCCAAGCCGATAAAATTGGGTCACAGACGCTATTATTATTATTATTAATTTTATAATTTTTCCTCTTTTTCGTTGCTGTTGTGTCACTCAATCCACTTTGATCATCATCATTCTCATCAACAAACAGAGGAATTTCTTTCTTTCTTCCCCAAAATTCAACCCACCCATCACCTAATTTCACTTAATCTGCAAATCAATTAGCAAATCCAAGTTATTAGGAACCAAAGATGTTCGGATTTGACTTCTGTTGCAGCGATAAAGACGGTGAATTGAACTATTTATTGGTTGAAGAACCCAAACCCTTTTTTCTTCCTTCACCTCTGCCTCAATGGCCACAAGGTACCTTCTCTGATTTTGTAATTTTTCGTTGATTTTGGGTGGAATTGTTGGTGGGTTTTTGTTGTTGTTGAAGTTAGTTTCTTGGTTTTGACTTTTGAGTAAATTTTGTGGTTTGACTTGATTGGATTGTCTGATTTGTTTGTGTTAGTATAAACCCTAATTGATAATCTTAATCTATCTGGATATTTGTGGATTTCGAAGTTCTTTGACTTTGAGTTGATTGTTATTATTATTTTTTTGGTACCAATTTGTAGTTTAACAGCAGATTTCTTTCAAAAAGTTTTTAGAATTCATGTGGATTTTGAAGATCTTTGACCCCAAAATCAATATAAAAAAAGTTGTCATTTTGTCAAATGCAATGTTTTAAATAACGGTATGAACCGGATACCTGACACGGGTCCGGTACGGTAAAGGCTGGTAAAACCCGAATTCGGTATGTCTTATGTTCCGGTGGTAAATCTGGTTCTACCGGTTCAAACCGTTGAACCGGTTTGCCTATTAAAATTTGAATTTTTTTTATTTTTATGAAAATACGATATTAAGGTAACACTGACCTTCCATGAATCCGATAATTAACCTAGCGCCTTCCATTCCATTATTCCATCATTGTAATTGTTTATAAGTTATAAAAATGCTCTTAAAATGCTTGATATTTTATAAGAAACAAGGGCGTAGCTTTGTGGGGGCGGGAGGGGGCGGCTGACCCCCCGAACTTTTCGCTCATTAGTGGAGAGTATGTAGTTTTCGTATAGAAATTTTTGGGTATATACGTTTTTGACCCCCCGGTTTTATAGAAATTTTTGGTATATACGTTTTCGACCCCCCGGTCGGAAATCTCAAGCTTCGCCACTGACAAGAAAATAGTTGTTTTTAGATAAAACCATGACCAGTTACATAAATCCTAATTGAGATTTGATTATTTTTTTAGATGAATTTGTATTCTATGGATTTACAGGGTTAACTAGTTAACCGGTTGAACTGCCCGGTACAACCCGGTTGAAGGTTGAACCATTTCAAAGCCCAGCCCGGTATAATTTAAAAACTGATGTTTAAAACATTGGTTAAATGAATGAACATGTTCCTTTATGTTTGTTCAATAAGGTGTGTTTAGTTTTGTTCTTTTACATGTTCATTAAAAGAATTTGAGTCCAGCACGTTTTATAACCATCAACCCATATTTGTGTTTACATTTAAAACGTTGAATATTGTTGAATCGTTTTTTATGCTATAAATAATTTTAGACTTTAAGATTTTATTTTTTTATTTTTTTTAGTTTTAACCAGTACTTTGATGTTCACTTATGTTTATCTGATCATCTGTGTTCGTTTATGTTCGTTTGTTTCATTTATTTTTATTTAGAATATTAACGAACAAACACAAAGATGTTGATTAAGATAACGAGCAAATACAAACAAGATATTTTCGTTTGTTTAAGTCTGTGTTCTTTTTTAAGGATTAACAAACGAACACGAACAAGCCTCCATTCGTGTTCGTTCGGTTTGTTTGCAGGAGTATTCCTGGTGTTAACGCTCATGAACTTGGTCGAATTTGGCAAACTGGGAAGTCTTTAACTGGAACTGAAGTTTCTTGCAATAGTCATCAAAGTTTGACTTTCCATGGTCAACTAAGCTTGATTTTTGATTTCAAAATTAGGAATTTCTTTTAATAATATAGAAAATTAACTTGATTAAATGGGTCAAGATGTGAGACTGTATCCAAGTTACAAAATTTTGGAGCTCAAAAAACAAAACACCAATGCACATTTTGAATTGCAGCATTAAAAGATTTGACTGTATTCATTTTGCTTGATTCGCAATGTTGACTTTGCAGGTCAAGGTTTTGCTACAGGTAGAATAAACATCGGCGAGTTAGAACTCGCCATGATTAAAGATTTCGAAATTATATCGAGTTACACCCCAAAAAGCTCAAAAACCGACGGTGTAACATTTTACAAACCAGTATCAATACCCGACGGGTTTTTCACCTTCGGTCACTACAGTCAGCAAACCGATCAAACGCTTAGAGGCTATGTCCTCGTTGCCCGAGCTGCCCAAAACACCGAAACCACGTATCCTCCGCTAAAAACGCCTCTGGGTTACGACCTAATCTGGTTTTCCGGGACTGTTTACGTATGGCAACCGATTCCACCAGAGGGTTATCGATGTTTGGGATTCGCAGTCACCGTTGATGAAACTGAGCCTGATGTTGAAGAAGTTAGATGTGTTCGAGACGATCTTACTGAAAACTGCGAAGTGGATGATGTGATTCTTGAGATCTCAAAGAGCCTTAAACTTTGGAACACGAAAGCCTGCAAAACCGGGATTTTCTGTCGAGGGGTGACCGTCGGGACTTTCTTTTGCAGTACGGATACGAATTTCGACGACGAACTGGATATTTGTTGCCTGAGGAATGTGAACTTTAATGATGAAGCGATGCCGAATTTGGAGCAAGTAGAGGCGTTGATCGATCACTACGGACCCACGGTTTACTTCCATCCCGACGAGGTTTACTTACCGTCGTCGGTGCAGTGGTTTTTCGACAACGGTACGCTTCTTTTCAAGAAAGGAAAAGAGAACGGGATACCCGTTGAATCCGGCGGGTCAAACTTGCCGCAAGGCGGGAAAAACGACGGCGAATATTGGTTGGACTTGCCGGAGGATACCAACGACGAAACGTTGGTAAAAAACGGTAATCTCGAAAGCGCGGAGCTTTACGTGCATGTTAAACCGGCGTTAGGCGGTACGTTTACCGACATTGCGATGTGGATTTTCTGCCCGTTTAACGGGCCCGTTACGTTCACCGTCGAGTTTTTAAACATAAACATCGAGATGAACCGGGTGGGCGAACACGTCGGGGATTGGGAGCATTTTACGCTGCGGATAAGCAACTTTAACGGCGAGCTATGGAGCGTGTATTTCTCGGAGCATAGCGGGGGCGAGTGGGTGGATGCGAGTAACTTAGAGTTCGTCGACGGGAACAAACCGATAGTTTACTCGTCGAAATGCGGGCACGCTAGCTTCCCGAACGCGGGGACATACATCCAAGGGTCTACTAAACTCGGTATCGGGATTAAAAACGACGTCGATAAAAGCGACAAGTTTATCGACGCGAGCAAACGGTATAAGATCATAGCCGCGGAGTATCTAAGGGGCGTTGTGGAGGAGCCCGACTGGCTGCAGTATATGCGGGAATGGGGGCCGACGGTGTTGTATGACGGGCGGTCAGAGCTCGAAAAGATCCTTAAACACCTGCCGATTCTCATCCGGCTGGCGGTCGAGACGGTGGTCGATTTTTTTCCGATGGAACTCTATGGTGAGGCAGGCCCAACAGGGCCTAAGGAGAAGGATAATTGGTATGGTGATGAAAGATGTTAAAATGTGTATATGTGCATTTTAATTCATGGAGAGTAATGTTCATATATTGTTGTAAAATAGAAAGAAAAAAATATAAATGTCTTGTATTTTTTATAACTAAAGTTATATATTTAGACGATAATTATTTATATAAAAACTATTGTGTTAGGGGCTGTTTGGTAGCCTCTTAATGACCATTCAGATGCTACCTCTTAATGGTTTAAAACCTCTGAATGAATAAGAGGTAACCTCAAGTCTGAATGGTTAAGAGGTAACCTCTGAATGGTAAATCATCACATGTCACATTCTTCTACCTTCTCATTGGTAAAATTCTTAATGGTTTCATTAAGAGGTAGGCTCTTAATGACCATTCAGAGGCTACCAAACAGCCCCTTAGTTAATCCAATTATCATTATCATTACAATACAAAGCCAAACTTGAGTTACGCAGTCGGAGTGGCTAGCCATTAACTTCATCGCCTACGATGATAGTAGCCGTTCTACAATACCCGGTTCCGGGTATAGAACTGATTCCGGGTTTTGATTTGTAGAGAAAAAACCGGGTATTAGAAGAACCGGGTATGGTTCCCGTTCCGCTTCTTTGCCAAAAAAAAGCATACTCTGTGTACCCAGTTCCGGCTCGGGTTTGGAACCTGTTCTTCAGGAACCGGGTATAAAAAACCGGTCTAGCGGAAGCAACTATTTTTAGTGTTTTAACTCTATATATATATTTTTTGCTTAAAAATCATAAAATCAATATGTAACATATAACAAATAACATAAAAGTGCATATGTATTAGAAACTTAAAGGGGTAACTTTGTAGAAATGTAACAAAGTTTACCAACTGTTCCAATTAAGTCATCAAAACTATTTTTGTCTCTCTAAAGTCATTGAAGTTTAGTTTGCTGTTTTAATAGTATCTAATTATCAGGTTACCAGGTTACCAATGATGACGTGTCAGGTTTCATTACATTTTTTAATTTTTTATATGATGTGGAAAATATAAATAATTATATGGATTTTTCAATTAAAAAAATCATTTTTTATTAAAAAAATTATAAAATCATTTGTCTTTAGTTGGTTTTAAGTTTAAAAAATTGCCTTTTTTATATTTTAAATCATAAAATTATAATTTTTTAGTTTTTAAAGTTAAAGAAAACGTATTTATTATTCATAAAACCCAATCTTCCTTTGGTTTTAGTGTCTGTATAGTATAGTGTTTTTACTGTGTTGTGTGTTGTGTGTTCTTCACTATAAGGCTGGAGGGTGTGGGTTGGGGGTTATAAAGGACACCTCAGCGCCACGTAAGCGCCACATCAGCCAAGTGGCTTTATAACCCCCCCCCCCCCCTTTAACATGGAGGGTATGGTATAACCCCCTAGGGGCGCTATAGAGAAAAAAAAACTTGATTGGTGCAAACAAGTAGGCCCCAGCTGATAACCCTCTCCTCTCTCGCTATCATGTTGGCTGAAGGTTGATGGCGCCCCCTCCTTAACATGGAGGGTGTGGTCATGGAGCCCCTGATCGGAGTGTCGCGCTCCGGTCAAAGATAATATTTATAGTCCCAAATTACCCTTAACAAATAGCTAGTGGTAGTAAGGGGTCGAACCACGAAGAGTATGTGGTTTGCGAATGGATTCGATTGAATTATGAAAAGATGTCACACTTATGAAGATTGCTATGATATGTTTTTGTATTTTTTGTTTAATTGAAAGATGTGAATTAGAATTACTAAAATGATTGAATGGATTAACTACTAGTGATTAACAAATTGCAAGAATTAAAATTGATTGATTGAACAATGATAAGAAAACAAGGTTCACACCCGGTTCGGTAATTGAAATCCTAGGGTTTCTACACGTTTTAGGTTTGAATCAATTGCAAAGATGATTAACGGATTTAGTGTCGCAAGACTTAGGTGCCAAAAGCTATCAACGTTATAAATAACGGACCACAATGCACTTTGTTACCAAGAACATGTAAACTCTAACCTAGACAAGGCATAATTGCACATAAACATTTCATAAAGTCAAATTTAATCTTCACTCGACAATTTATGAATTCAATACAAATGCAAGACAATTGTCATAAGCTTCAAAATCAAATAGCAAATTGTCACAAACTCAAACCAATAACAATGTTTAAACCCTAGACTTACAATAACCTACACCGGGGTGAAACCTCCAAGAAATTAGCCGCTCATGGTGGAAATGGCATGATCAACGGATGATGGAAGCTTGAATTGAATCATCTTGGATCTTGTAGAATGGTGAATGATGACGGTTAGGGTTTTGGATGAGTGATGATGGTGAGTGGTTGAGTGGATTGATGGAACTAGGGTTTCGAATCAAGAAGATGATGTTGCTATCGTTCTTGATTCGGGTTGTAGGAATGATGGTAGATGAATGGTAGGTGAAAGATGATGAGTATTCGCTACCAGATCAAGTTCAAACTCCCTAAAAAAATGTGTAACTCTCGAAATGGGTCAAAACCAAGCATTAAAACTCGTCACCAACCAAGAAAACCACATAATTCTCGTTTTTCATCAGGAGGAGGCGTTGCCTACGCCCCTGGTGGCGTAGGCTATGCCTCACAGAAAACCCGTTTTTCTGTTTTTGTGTTTCTCGCTTCCGATAGACCCGTTTTGCATTCCGGTGGTCCGTTTTTCGTCCTGATAGTCCGTAAAGCTCCCAAATAGCTCCTTAAACTTCATCAAACCTGTAAAACACATTTTTAATTAAAAGTAGGCTATTCGGAATTAAAACTCATGTAAAAACATCAAGTTACACCAATACGAACACCGGTTTTCGACCACGTATTACATCCCCACACTTGTCGTTTGCTCGCCCTCAAGCAAATCTGTCTTTCACTTTCACATGGGTCGAACGAGAAACACACTCCCCATTCCCGAGACAAAGGTTAAGGTCTAATGTCATGCTTAGTTCAAACTTTTTTACAATTTTCGACATATTTAGCAATAAATGATTAATCATGTAAAAGTGGTTATCCAAGATTAACCCGCCCTTGAAACTCACACTTCATGCATATCCCTCACAATGTTCACTCCACTCGGTTTACAAGTTGGCTAATTTTCATGATGTATTAGCACTTTTTTTTAAAAGTAATCACTCAAAACCGATTAGAACACGTACCCGCATAGGCTTGCAACTCAATCATTCTCCACCACTGAACACAAATACTAAGCACAAGTCAAAAGGTCTTTGTAAGGGTTGTAACGGGGCTAGGCTAAGGGTAGGAAGTAGGATATTTAAAGTGACTAAGGTGATGAAAATTCGATTTTACAAACCACTAAACTAAATAAAACTCAATACAAACATCAACTATGAGGCAACAATTTTTTTTTTCCGCCCTTTTATTCAACAAACTAAGACACGTATTTTTGTATTTTTCTCAACAACTTTTTCAAAAAAAAAATTTCATAACATTTTCTGATTGATTTTTTTTATATACAAACACTCAAAAACAACTATACAAATACGACTCCTATAATCGAATTTCCATCACACGGGTTTAAAAGAAAAAGGTTGAAGGTTATGGGCTATAGGGTGATCAAACGAAAGGATTAGGCTCAAATTGGCTACTAGGGGATAATTTTTGGGTAAGGATATAAAAATGGAGTAAAATGGAAAAGGTTTACCTAATGCCTTAATCATTCTCGTGCTTGTATTTGGTCTATGGTCTCAAACGTATCAAAAGTTGCAAGTTCTACAATACATGACTAATGGTCCACTCAAACAAAGAAACATAGGTATGTAATCTATGATATAAAAGTGGCTCAAAACCTCACATATCTAAAAGGGGTATGGTATGTGACATGCATAAAATACTAGTTTCTTAGGCGGATTATTCCCAAATAACCACCCGCTAAATACCCGTCATGCTATTAATTTGAACTTGACCATGACAAAAGACCAAATGGGTTGTGACATCCCTCGTTGACTTAGTTACTTGTGCTTTTAAGATCGCTTTTGAAACAAGATTTTTTTTTTTTTTGAAATTTTTTTGAAATTTTCCCCCATCCCCACACTTGAGATAAACATTGTCCTCAATGTGTAGTGTTTAAATGAACGGGTCAAAAATCTAAAACTTTTACTACTCCCCCATCCCCACACTTAAGGTAAACATTGTCCTCAATGTGTAAGAACTAGAGTTTTTAAAGCACACAAGGGATGTGACACGAATAACTTCCCCAAAATTCCACCCCGGAAAATAACATACAATTACAATCCACTTATTACTAAGCTAAAAATCAAGGTAAAAAGGAAACGCATGCACCTGATTTTTATCGCTAGATGCTCCTGTCTTCTTCTTCTCTTCACAAAAACGGTCGTCCCTTGAACATGATGTACCTACAAATCTTAACCCTTGTGTAGAAGCATGCTTCTCACAACCATTGAAATTTGTTAGCTACTTAGTTCTACCGTTTTTATGAAAGTGTTACCAAATCATGCGTTAATCTACCTTGATTTTTGTGGAAAAATAATTTACAACAATAACAAACCTAACTCACTTTCGTAGAAATCACGGTTGCATTTAGCTTATGCAACAAGCCCTTTTAAACCCCCCAATAGCTTGGGAGGACGAGAGGTCTCGTGAGGGTTATATAGGGAACACACCCATAAAGTTCATTTACCTACTAAACGAAAATACTAGACAAAAGATGAAATAACGAGCAAAAATGACAAACTAATAATATACAAAAACAACATAAAACGTACCTCACCATCACCGCTGGTATTGCTCATTCGGATCCACAGGTGGGTACGGTTTGTAGGGGTAGCCGGTGAGAGTTTCCATCATTTCCCGGAAATCATCTAAGGGGCCCCTCTCCCCTTCGACTGGCGGCTGCGGATGTGGTGGAACGTAACTTGAGCCGACTCCCTCGGGCCAATGGGGAGATGGGTCGGATGGGCCACGAGGCACGGGAAGATTCTCGTAATTCGTCCACGGTGTGTGTGGTTGGTACGGGAGGCCCGCCATGTAGTTCCTATGGTGCCTCTCTTGATCGTGGAGGTGTTTGAGGTTGTTGATGTGAATTTGTAGCGCAGTGGCCAATGTTGCCCACCTCCTACATTCTAATGCTTCTCGCGCCACACGAAGACGTTCCTCCTTTTGCTCCCAAGCACGTCTTCGCGCTACTTCTTGAGCCCTTTCTAACCGTTCCTGCTCCCAATAGGCCCGTGTTAATGCCCACATCTCTTCCTGTTTATTCCTCCACTCCTCTTCTTATTTCATTCGCCGCTCTTCCCTCTCGCTTGCTTCAGCTATAACCGCGGACACGTTATCATACACATCTTGTTGTCCGAGGTTATAGTTTCCGTAGGCATTCTTTTGCCGGTTCCGAATGAAATTGGCGACGAAACCTGATATCTCTTTATGTTTTGACCGTCTTTGCTTACCGGGCCGCCTACCCGGATTCTCTTCTTCATCGTTGCCCTCTTCACTCTCATCACCTTCCCCCATCTCTTCGTCTCCATCCTCTTCTTCTGGATACATGTAACTAGATCCCGTATCCTTATCCGTGACTCGATACCTTTGTCCGGCTTCCTCTACCCATATCTTTGACCCCTTTCGTATTCTTGCAAAATCGAAATTGTCAATAGCTTTAAGCACCCACAACGAGTTTTCCGGCAGCTGGTTTTGTTGTGCAATCATTGCACTGATCAGTCGGACGTGCGGGATCATTTTTCTCTTGTATTGGTTTCTTGTATCCCAAATGTTCATCATGACGATATGCCGCCATGATAGCTTCGGCTCACCATACAGGAGTGCGTGGAGCACCCGTAAATCCCAAACTCTTAACTTCCCTCTATCACCGAACCGTACCATGATGTTCTCCAAGGAGATGTTCTGGAGGATCTTTCCTTCCACCGATAAGTGGGCTCGACTGTATTGTTCACCCTCTGTGTAGTTAGGTAAAATTGCATTCACCAAATCACTCGGATCCGCTTGAACCACACCGCTTTCCCAGAAATGCCGAATCTCATAGTATGTATAACTACCCTCGCTCAAAGAGTCGAAGTTGGCAATTCGGTTCATTGTTTGGAAAGACATGACCATCACCCCTTTGGATGTTTCCCCTTTCAACTTCCACCTCGATGGTTCTTCATCTGCGTGCTCTAATCTCAACGTAGCCAACCAATCGGTGACTTCCTTTAGATATACCTTTGGAGTAGCGTCCTCAACCCAGTCAAGTACGCGCTCCCACCCGAGTCGTTCAAACTTCTGTGTGATTCCAATTTGCTTGAACTCTTCAGCATTCACTAATCTTTCGTACACACACACTTTATCGATTGGATTAGTCACCTTTGACATCTTGTATCTCCACAACTTCTTTTCGGTTTGCTTGTTCTTGAATTTACACAAAGGTTTGTTTTGACATCTTGTATCTCCACAACTTCTTTTCGGTTTGTTTTGTTAGACCGTCGTGAGACAGGTTAGTTTTACCCTACTGGTGATAGTGTCGCAATAGTAATTCAACCTAGTACGAGAGGAACCGTTGATTCGCACAATTGGTCATCGCGCTTGGTTGAAAAGCCAGTGGCGCGACGCTACCATGCGCTGGATTATGACTGAACGCCTCTAAGTCAGAATCCGGGCTAGAAGCGACGCGTGTGCCCGTCGCCTGTTTGCCGACCAGCAGTAGGGGCCTCGGCCCCCAAAGGCACGTGTCGTAGGCTAAGCTCGCGTGGCGGACGAGCCACGCGGGCCGCCTTGAAGTACAATTCCCATCAAGCGACGGGTATAATCCTTTGCAGACGACTTAAATACGTGACGGGGTATTATAAGTGGCAGAGTGGCCTTGCTGCCACGATCCACTGAGATTCAGCCCTGCGTCGCTCAGATTCGTTTTTTTTTTTAAGAAAAATTTTAAGAAAAACTATTTACAAAATTAAATTAAAACTAAATTATCAAAAACAACATATTTTTATTATATTTAGATTAATATTAAACTAACGCTAAACTAAACTAAATACTGAATCGCGTTACAAATTGTTCGCCGAATCGCTTAACGATCCTTGCCACCCCCCGAAAAGTCGTGTATTGTCCCTGATACACAAAGCAAGCTCAAGACATACCTTTCATCTTTTTTTGTGAATTTTTATAAGTTAAATTTTTAAAACACAATAACCGTTAACGGCCCTACCACCCCCCCCCCCCAAAAAAAAGTCGTGTATTGTCCTCAATGCACATAACAAAGCCTAAAAACATACCTTGTGTCTTCATGACCCGTTCGGAATGTCCGGACTTCACACAATCAAGAGAGATTAGTATGAAACGAAAACGATTAATCACAAAAATACTCAAACAATTAAATAAAATGTACATAACTTTACAAAATTCGTTACCGGTCCTTTCAGTTGACCTCATAAGTTGGCATACTTACCACGAAGTTTACCAACTCCACATTCTCATCCTTTTTCTCATTGTTACCATCAAGAAACGGTTTAAGGCGATGCCCATTAACCGTTTGCTTCGACCCATCCTTCAGGTCCTTGATTGTAACGTCTCCAAGCTTTCCGACCCGTGTAATCACGTACGGGCCCATCCACTTGCTCTTAAGCTTTCCGGGAAAGTACTTAAGCCGAGAATTATATAGCCAAACCTTTTGACCCACTTCAAATTCCTTTAGCTTCAACTTCGCGTCATGTGCTCTCTTCATATCGTCCTTGTACTTCGAGGCGCACTCATACGCTTCTTCCCTAAGCTCCTCCAACTCACAAAGCTTTAACTGTCGCTCTTTTCCTGCATCGTCATATTTCATATTAACCTCTTTAATAGCCCACCAAGCACGATGCACGAGTTCAACTGGTAAATGACAATTTCGCCCATAAACTAAGCGATAAGGTGTAGTTCCAATAGGTGTTTTATGAGCCGTTCTATAAGCCCATAAAGCATCATTCAACTTCGTTGACCAATCCTTTCGGTCGGGTCGAACGGTCTTTTGCAAAATTTCTTTTATTTGCCTATTGGAAACTTCCACTTGACCACTTGTTTGTGGGTGGTAAGGGGTAGCGATTCGATGGTCAACACCATACCGTTTCAAGAGTTTGCCAAAGTTGAAATTCTTGAAGTGAGATCCCCCATCACTAATGATCACTCGGGGAATCCCAAATCTATAAATTATATTTGTTTGTACAAAATTGCAAACAACGGTATGGTCATTTGTCTTGGTGGCAATCGCTTCGACCCACTTGGATACATAATCGACCGCCACCAAGATGTATAAGTTGCCATGCGAATTAGGGAATGGGCCCATGAAATCGATCCCCCACACATCAAAAATATCTACAATAAGGATCGGTTGCATGGGCATTTCATCCCTTTTAGAAATACCCCCAAACTTTTGACACTCTACACAGTTTTTAGCGAAATTAAAAGCATCCTTAAAAATAGTCGGCCAATAAAGACCGCTATTGAGCTCTTTGTGCCCGGTTTTGTGACCACTGAAATGGCCCCCACAAGCAAATGAATGCAAGTGCATCAAGACGCTAGGAATCTCCTCGTCGGGTATGCATCTTCGAACGACTTGATCCGGACAAAACTTGAATAAGTCCGGTTCTTCTAACGTGTAGTACTTGATTTGAGATAGGAAATGCAACCTCTTCCTTCTATCCCAATGAGCTGGCAAATCACCTGTAACCAAGTAGTTCACAATATTAGCATACCATGGTAATATTCCAACTTTTAAAATGTGCTCATCTGGGAAATTCTCATTAATCTCTTCACGTGAAGAATCCTCCTCTACAACCAATCGAGACAAGTGGTCCGCAACCACATTTTCACTCCCTTTCTTGTCTCTAATCTCCAAGTCAAACTCTTGTAGCAAGAGAACCCATCGGATTAACCTCGGCTTCGCATCCTTCTTGTCCATGAGATACCTAACTGCAGAATGGTCAGAATAAACAATGACCTTAGTACCCCATATGTAAGCACGAAATTTGTCCAATGCATATACCACCGCAAGTAGCTCTTTCTCGGTAGTTGTATAATTTAATTGTGCATCCGAGAGAGTCTTACTTGCGTAGTAAATGGCAACCTGTTTCTTGTCTACCATTTGACCCAATACGGCCCCCACCGCATAATCACTTACATCACACATAATTTCGAATGGTAAAGACCAATTCGGTGATTGCAAGATTGGGGCCTCTACCAATTTTTTCTTCAAAATGTTAAAGGCGTTTTGGCAATTTTTATCAAAATCAAATGTTTTATCTTTTAACAACAAATTGCATAGGGGTTTTGTTATATCACTAAAGCTTTTTATGAACCTCCTATAAAACCCCGCATGTCCTAAAAACGACCGAACACCCTTAACACTTGTAGGATAAGGCAAAGTGGATATGACTTGCACTTTTGCTCTATCCACCTCAATCCCACGACTCGAGACGACATGCCCCAACACAAACCCTTCTTGAACCATAAAATGGCTCTTTTCCCAACTCAAAACCAGATTTTTCTCAACACATCTTTTCAAAACTTTTTCAAGTTGGTCAAGGCATGTATCAAATGACGGTCCAAATATTGAGAAATCATCCATGAAGATTTCCAAAGACTCCCCCACCATGTCTGAAAAGATACTCGTCATACACCTTTGAAAGGTGGTGGGGGCATTACAAAGTCCAAAGGGCATTCCCCTAAATGCGAAGGTACCGTATGGACAAGTAAAAGTAGTCTTTGCTTGGTCTTCCGGATGTATAGCAATTTGATTGTATCCGGAATAACCATCCAGAAAACAATAAAATATTTGTCCGGCCAATTTCTCAACAATTTAGTCAATAAATGGTAAAGGGAAATGATCTTTGGAAGTTGCAGCATTTAACTTCCTATAGTCAATACAAATACGCCACCCGGTTACCGGCCGAGTGGCGACCTCTTCACCTGCGTCATTTGTGACGACTTGAATACCCGCCTTCTTCGGAACTATTTGTGTCGGGCTCACCCATTGGCTATCCGAGATAGGGTATATAATACCCGCATCTAGCCACTTCAATACCTCCTTCTTGACAACTTCTCGCATGTTTGGATTTAATCTCCTTTGCGTGTCACGAGAAGGATTCATGCCATCTGCGGTGATGATCTTGTGCATCACTACCAAGGGACTAATTCCCTTCAAATCTGCAATGGTCCACCCGATAGCGGCTCTATGAGTGACCAAAATTTTCATCAACTTCTCTTCTTGCTCCTCGGTTAAGTTTGATGCGATAATAACCGAAAGCGTGCTACCTTCACCCACATAAGCATATTTAAGATGCTTGGGTAGCACCTTCAACTCCAACACCGGAGGCTCTTCCAACGACGGCTTCAACTTTGTATCAATGGTTTCCGGAAGACTTTCCACTTGATGTGTCCAAGTGGGCCTTCCTTCCTTTGCCGCCATAACCTCCAACTCTTTCACCTCTTCATCCATGCTCCGATTCATCTCTCCTTGTAACCTGTCAAACATGAAACATTCCTCTATTGTGTTTTCCTCTTCGACACTAATGTCGCATAGAGGTATACACTCGTCAACAATGTCCGCCATGTAGCATTCATCGCTAACTAGAGGATCCGTTAATCCCGAAAATACATTTAACCGCAACCGACGGTTACCAAAAGTTATGTCGACCGTGCCCGATTTGCAATTAATTTGGGCATTCGATGTTGCCAAAAATGGTCGACCGAGGATCACCGTTGGTTGCTTGGTTCGCTCCAAAGAGACATAATCTAATACAAGAAAGTCCACCGGATAGTAAAAGTCCTCGACCTTGACTATTACATCCGTGACTATCCCACGGGGTAGTTTAGGAGTTAAGTCGGCTAACACCACGGTGGTGTTCGACACTTGAAGTGGACCAAAATCATATTGGTCATATAAACTACCCGGCAAGATACTCACACTTGCCCCAAGGTCCAAAATTGCCCGTGTCATTTTGAATTCCCCAACTTGTATTGAAATAATGGGCGCCCCGGATCTTGAAGTTTTGGTGGAAGTGCACCCGAAAGAATCGAACTCACGTTTTCGGTTAAATCAAGTTTCTTAGGAAACTTGTGAGTTTGCTTTTGGGTGCATAAATCTTTCAAGTATTTAGCATATGAAGGTACTTGCTTAATTGCATCTAAGAGTGGTAAATTGATTTTGACTTGTTTAAAAATTTCCCACATCTCTTCTTGTTGTGGGCCTCGTTTGTTTACCACTTTCTTAGATGGTCCCAACAAGGCTTCGGGAAAAGGGGCGGTATTAACCTCCACACCCTTTTCCTTAGCTTTTGGGACGGGAATGGTCACAACGGGTGTAGTATTATTAATTTTAACATCATTTTTCTTTGGACCCGTTTGACCATTTTTACCTTCATCATCACTTGCATCTTCCACCACCCCTTCAACAAACTCGGGTGGTGGTGGCTCGACACCACTATCTATGACTCGACCACTACGTAAAGAAATTTTATTTATTGGTACCTCACGCGTGTTCCTTGAGTTCGACCCTTGATGCTTAGGGTTCACTGTGGTGTCACTTGGAAGTCCTCCTCCACTTCCCCGAACTTGAGCCATCTCTTGAGCAAGTTGCCCCACTTGCTTCTCTAATGCCTTTTGGGATTTGTCTCTCACCTCAAACTCTTTCCGCATTTCAATTTTAATTTCTTGGTTTGAATTCCGCATTTCTGTTCTAAGTTCTTGATGCGAGTTGGTGAGAGTGTTCATGATAGCGTCTAGTTTCGAGCTAATCGAATCATCACCTTGGGAGTTAGACGCACCACCCCCATTACCACCTTGATTGTAACCTCGTTGATAGTTGCCTTCACGGTTTTGATACCCTTGGTTACCACCTTGGTTGTAATTCCTTTGGTAACCCCCTTGGTTACCACCTTGACGATTATTGTATGAAGACCCACCTTGACCTCCTTGGTTACCCGGTTGAAAATTCGGGTTCATTTGATTCGAAGCATTACCATACCGGAAATTAGGGTGATTTCTCAAACCCGGATGGTAAGTGTTGGAGTTCATGTCATATTGCTTTCGGTCTCCATATACTTGGTTGACTTCCTCGGTGTAGTCACTCGACCCCGTTGGACATTGCTCCGCTCTATGTCCAATGTCACCACACTCTTCACACACCTCAAATTGAACCGCACTAACTTCCTTCTTCTTCATTCGAGCCATTTCCCGCCCTAAGGTAGAAATCCGATCTTTAGAGTCGAGATCGGGAAGTGACCGGGAAATGGGATGTTTCTTAGCTCGATCGGCCGATTCTTTCTCTTTCGACCGTTTACTCATTCGCTCCAAAAATTCCCAATCATCATCTTCATGGTTGCTTAGAAGAGTCCCATTGCTCGTTGATTCAAGTCGGTTCCATGTGTTGTCATCTAAACCCCGTACAAAGCACTTAACCAACTCCCACTTCTCGATTTGATGATGTGGGCATCTTCGCATCATTTCTTTAAATCTTGTAAAGGCTTCATGCAACGGATCGCCCGATAATTGGCGAAAAGACCTAATTTCATCACGAGCATCATCGGTCTTCGCCATAGAATAGTATTCATCTAGAAAAGCTTGTTGCATTTCTCCCCATGTGCGGATGTTATTGGCCGGGAATGTAAGGAACCATTGCTTCGCTTTGTCTTTCAATGAGAATTAGAACAAACGAAGTTTAACCTCATCTAGTGCAAAGTTATGCCCCCCGATAGTGCTGCAAATGGAAGAAAACTCTGTCAAATGTGTGTACGGTTCGTCGTTAGATCTTCCATTAAAATGAGGAAGTATGTTGATGTAATGTGGTTTATAATCAAACATCCTCCTCTCACAAACGATTGGTGAGTCGTTCTCGGTGACAACCGGCCTAAAACGATCATTCACTCCCCGTGGAGGTCGTTGACGACGATGGGGACCGTTAACTTCTTGATCGACCGGTCTTCTATTATCCCGTCTTTCACCTCTTCGATCCTCTCTTCTATTATCCCTTGGGTTACCACCTCCCACAAAACGAGGAATCCGGTTAGGGTTTGCATTGTTGTTGTTATTATAAAACCCATCATTCCGGTTCCATTGGTCATTGTTTCGTGGTTGACGGTTGTTCCCATAACCATCATTTCTTCACCTCTGTAACCGTATTCGTCGTCCCCAACGTAATTGGCATGTTGGTAGCCAAATTCCTCATCATCATACCTTCTAGCGTTGTAAACGTTTCCCCTATTCACGTAGCCCCAATCTTCATCATCGTTAGGCCTATCATCATAGTATCCCCCGTCATCCGAATTTTCCGTATGAACACTCACATGTTCCGGCGATTGATAACCGGGAACACTATACGGTTCATCATCGGGGATTGCATTCCTCAAGTCATCGATGTTGAAGAATGGGTCTTCATTTGCGGGATTGCTGCGATCACGATTTCCCCGACGGTCGGAATTGACATTCCGGTCATCTAGGTTGATGGGTAAAGAGGTTTGTCGATGAAGGTTTTGTTGTTGAGGTGTTCTTTGATTGTGGTTGGGATTTTGGTTTTGGAAAGGTGGTGTGGGTGGTCCGGTATTGTTGTTATTACCACCCGGTCGCTCTGGAGGTATAGGTTGCATATTTGGAGCGGGATTGAAGTTGCTTCGGTATTGGAATTGGTTCGGGTTTTGGTTTTGGTTGAAGTTTTGGTTAGAGTTTTGGTTCGCCATTGAATCGGTTTCAATGGACGGTGTGTGTTGTGGTGTTTGGTTGGTTTGATTAGAAGCAAGTGTTGCTTCTAACCGGCTTGCTAAGTTTCTTCTTGCTACCCTTTCGATTTCCGGTTCGTAGACTAAAGGTGAAGTCCTCCCGGAGTTCCGCGTATGCATGCACTACCTGTAACCTGCACAAGTAACACACCCGCGTAACAAGGAAAAAGATAAAGTGCAAAAAGAAAGCTAAACAATTTAAACAGTTAATCACACAAATTCAAACAACATCCAAACACAAAGCGCACGCACTCCCCGGCAACGGCGCCAAAATTTTATCGGAGTGTCGCGCTCCGGTCAAAGATAATATTTATAGTCCCAAATTACCCTTAACAAATAGCTAGTGGTAGTAAGGGGTCGAACCACGAAGAGTATGTGGTTTGCGAATGGATTCGATTGAATTATGAAAAGATGTCACACTTATGAAGATTGCTATGATATGTTTTTGTATTTTTGTTTAATTGAAAGATGTGAATTAGAATTACTAAAATGATTGAATGGATTAACTACTAGTGATTAACAAATTGCAAGAATTAAAATTGATTGATTGAACAATGTGTAAGACCCTAACACGTATTTGACAAAAGTCGCAGCGGAAATTCGTGCCATAAAATTTCTTTCATTACAAACGTCTTGACTTACTTGAAAGTTTATTTTAAAAGTATCTCTTTTACAAAACAAAAGCATAACTCCCGTTTACTAAAGTACATACTCGATTATTCCCGTACAATCTATCTTATGACTCGGTCTTCGATCTCTATTCCTTGTGATAATCGCCCGTGATCAATACCACCTGCACTCACCACATACATTCATAACATTAGCACACATTATATAACAAGATTCATTCACGTACACTTCACATTTCGTCACATTTCAAACTTTAAGCATTTCATCTGCGTATCCATTTCCTGGTGAGGCTTCAATAACGTACCTGCATTACTTTTCATTCTCAAGGTACACCATTAATAACGTCAACACTCAACGTGTCTAAATCATACATACTTACGTACTTACATACATACATACATACACATCTACATATGCACATACCGTTCCTACAACTTTACATACGTGCATACACTCATACATGTCTTTATACATACATGCATACACAACTACATACGTACGTACCTTTCCTACATCTTTACATACATGTATACATTCATACATATCTTTATACATACATACATACATACATACACATCTACATACGTACATGCCTTTCCTACATCTTTACATACATGCATACACTCATACATATCTTTATACATACATACATACACATCTACATACGTACATACCTTTCCTACATCTTTACATACATGTATACACTCATACATATCTTTATACATACATACATACACATCTACATACACGTACAAGATCTTGCATACTTCTTACATACTCATACGTTAATTACATGGGACTTACACTTTGATTTATAGTCCATAAACATCTAAGGATCGACCAAAACCATGTTTAGAAAGTCCGCCGTAGTCCAAGGATAACAAACCGAAGCCTACGATACATAAATCAACTTAAATATCAAATTTTTTTGACTTTTGGACTTGGGGAGGTCGTCGGCGACGGCCCGTAGTTTTTCCCGTAGCCAAAACCCCGTAGACAGGAAGCTAACCCGTCAGCAAAAAAACTAACTTTCTAGAGCCCGTCGGCGACGACCCCCTTGCCCGTCGGCGACTACCTCTAGAAATGGCACTTTTCTGCAGTTCCGTTTCGTCGTCCGTACGCACTAAAACGCGCGTAACTTTTGAACCGCTTACCCGTTTAACCTCCCATTTCTTCCTACATGCTTGTAAATTCACATTCTATCATATGAACTTAAAATCCCACAACCGGATTAAGGAAATTCTTAACTTACACGCTATCGTCTTATTATTCATTTATGATTTATTCGACCCGTTCATGCATTCATCCACATAACTTGTTTGTTTGACCATAACTTCTTATGAACCTAATAATGTCAACATTGTCTATCATAAAAGATTAAGTTCTCGGATGTCTTGCATCCTCTTGACCCATTTTTGCCCAAGAGCTTATTTTGACCCGTTAAGGGTATTTGCGCATTTTAAGGTCCTTAGCTTATGAAAATCATACTTCTCGCTTTCTTACTTTTTCAAAACATTCATTTAATCAATTAGCTTGTTTGTAGTCAACTTTTAAGACCATTTGCTCGTTTTACCCATCAAGGGCGTTTTTGTCAACTTTGCTCTATCCTTAACAACAAAGGACTCCCTTGCATAAGTAACCAATCCTACTACTTAGCTACAATTCTTAATCACACATACCTTGCTCGGATCAAAGCTAAGATCCGTTTAATACTTCATCGGTATCATACAATTCTTTCCTAATTGACCTCGATTATCATACTTAATTAAATTGCATATAACTTTACATAAACAACTAAGAAGTGATTGCGAAAATCACTTACCTCATGCATCCGTGTTCATATTCGTTCCTCGCCACTTCTTGACCCGTTAGCCTTCCGTGCTTGATTCCGTCTCGACATGATTCCTATACTTCCATGTCATCGAAATCACATTCTCATTAGCATACACAGTTGTACATGTTAACGATCATATTGATCGCATAATTCACATTTGACGCTATGGTCACTTCTAACAAGCATAATACATATAACCAAATTCATACCATTTCCAACTCGTGAAATCCGTCATGTTATCACATTAAACACACATACGTCTAACACGCACCGTATAACTTACTTTAATCTTACAATTATGACAACATGTCTAACCATTCTTCTTATACACAGTTGACTTGTTAGAAGTCAACGGTCCAATTACCTTAACTTTCGACTTATCATTATATACCCGTAACATCATAATCGACTATACGGATGACAATACATACATTTTATCATACGATTGGGGTGCGTACCACCTTTTAAGCATAACGTACAATTAATTCATGCACAATCTTCTAAATTCATACATAGTTCATCAAATCCTTCTACTAATCAACATGTGGTATTTAAAATTAAACATCATACATATTATCATCACATTTTGTTCACTTCATCTAACAACAATTCATCATTTCTTATCCAATTTCTTTAAACACTCACACACATGTATGATTCCAAACATTGTTAACATAAGTAAATCATCAATTTACATTACATCATCTAAAACCCACTTCATAACTACTTGTTAATCACTTACAAGTGATCTAATCTTAAGTTCTTCATAATTTCATCATACTTTTGATATGTGTACTACCTTGTAAGCATAGTGTACAACTAGTTCATGCATATCCTTCTAATCTCATACATAATTCATCAATTTCTTCCTTCTAATCAACATGAATCATACATGCATAAACATCAAACATACTAGTATCACATTTCTTTCAATTCCTGTCATAAGAATCCATCATACAAATCAAAATACATCAATATTAAGCAAGAATTTAGACATAGATGATTTACCCAAGTCATCATCTTCACCATAACAAACGGGTTTCACCCTTACACATCAAATTAACCTAAACCATGCATAATCCATGTTCCAAATGATGAATCTAACACATACTCATGCTCAATTTCATACAACTTCGCGATTTACAACATAACCCACTTCGTGCATAATCACCAAGCTAGCTTTTAAGACATACCTTGCGATCCCCTTGTGAAGGTGATCGTTAATCTATGCTCGGTTATGAGTTTAAGCTTCATCTTGCCCTTCAATTTGAAGATTTTTAAGAAACTAGGGTTTGAACCATCTTTTTTTTTCTTCCTGATCATCGATACACACACACACACTATGTGTGTGTGTGGTGTTTTAATTTTGTTTTATAAAATCATGTTTCCCATTGAACGGTTTTGGTCCCTCTAGTTTCATTTTAGTTAAATAAGAGATTAAAACTCATTTCTTTATATCAACCGGGTTTTAATTTACCAAACCCATTTTTGGGGTGTTACAAGTCTACCCCCCTTAAATGAGGTTTCGTCCCCGAAACCTTTCTCATTTCCATTTATACATACACATATCATTGTTTGACTTTATGATCACATCATAATTATAAGTAATCGTCTCATCTCATTTCGTATTTATTCATACAATTAACTTCTTAACAAGTGTATACTTTCCATGGCATATTTTCACCTAACTTTCTTATTTCCTCGACCCGTTAGTAACAGGTCAATATACTTATTCATTGAAACTTATAATAATACTTACACTCATATGATCCGTTTATAACGGATTTAGTACTTTCATCTCATCCTTTAAGATTCCATTCTATAGACTCATTGTATAACATTTAACTCTTGTTTTGTTATCACAACAAAACTGCTATGTCATCGACATACCTACGTGCTTAACTCCGTAGCTAACATCATTCTACATTTCTATAGTCTTTTGTACCATACATGTCCCTTCGTTACTTACACATTCGGATATTTTCATTCCTATCATTCTTTTGTTCATTTGCTTTACATTTACTTATATGACTTGTTTGACGCATACATGGTCAAGCTATTCACTTCTTCTTATGTAGACTAGTTCCGTCTGTTATATCTTAAATCTGTTTCGCGGATTCGAACACATTATTCATACCTTTCGTACCTTCTATGTTTTGAATCCGTCTCGCGGATTCAAACATTGCATTCACATCTTTCATTCTTTGAATCCGTCTCTCGGATTCAAACATTGCATTTACGCCTTTCATCCCTTGAATCCGTCTCGCGGATTCAAGCATTGCATTCATATCTTTCATTCTTTGAATCCGTCTTGCGGATTCAAACATTGCATATACGCTTTTCATCCCTTGAATCCGTCTCGCGGATTCAAGCATTGCATTCATACATTGTTGATCCGTACTTTCTTACGGATTCAACATTCTTCATTCTTATCATTCATGTTTTTCATTCCTACATAGTACTCTCAATTTCCCGAGAGTCTTACTACCCACTTCACCCGCACGCCCACCTGCTACCCAATTCTAACGGACATACCTGCGATAATTACCACGGTCTCATGAATGTCACATGCTTCTTGCGTACTGGCCAGGTGCGCAATTCACATACTAATTTCGTGCTTTCAGGTAATCATCGCCTTATGTCTGCAGTAGTGGGTCTCAGTTCATGCTACATTTTTACAATCTTATCAAGACAATATCGATGTCTTCCATTTAGTACTTACCCTCCCAAGGAGATTCCTTCCTTTTTCTTTTAACACCGATACCATACATATTAACATTGTGTACCTGGGGTCCGTCTGTCCATTCGCATCCTTGCCTGCCTTAGCATTCATCCTAGACTGCATTTCAAGGGTCATCTTCTTCAAACGCTTATACTTACCTTACACATAACATACCGTCAGTTTCTTTATGCATATACCTAAGTACATACCTACATTCGCTTCTACCTTTGGATCTTGATCGAGTCTTAGATTGTACAGGTTCCTTATCATAAGAGCACACAAGTTTGAGTTCAAGTACTTACTTTCTTGTACTTGATTCTCTCAAACCAGGGCTCTGATACCAACTTGTAAGACCCTAACACGTATTTGACAAAAGTCGCAGCGGAAATTCGTGCCATAAAATTTCTTTCATTACAAACGTCTTGACTTACTTGAAAGTTTATTTTAAAAGTATCTCTTTTACAAAACAAAAGCATAACTCCCGTTTACTAAAGTACATACTCGATTATTCCCGTACAATCTATCTTATGACTCGGTCTTCGATCTCTATTCCTTGTGATAATCGCCCGTGATCAATACCACCTGCACTCACCACATACATTCATAACATTAGCACACATTATATAACAAGATTCATTCACGTACACTTCACATTTCGTCACATTTCAAACTTTAAGCATTTCATCTGCGTATCCATTTCCTGGTGAGGCTTCAATAACGTACCTGCATTACTTTTCATTCTCAAGGTACACCATTAATAACGTCAACACTCAACGTGTCTAAATCATACATACTTACGTACTTACATACATACATACATACATACACATCTACATATGCACATACCGTTCCTACAACTTTACATACGTGCATACACTCATACATGTCTTTATACATACATGCATACACAACTACATACGTACGTACCTTTCCTACATCTTTACATACATGTATACATTCATACATATCTTTATACATACATACATACATACATACATACATACATACATACATACATACACATCTACATACGTACATGCCTTTCCTACATCTTTACATACATGCATACTGTCACACCCCGATTTCCACGTGTCACCGGTGGGCCCGGTGGGGGAGTATCGTGACGTGGTTGGCAACGTAATAGTCAAACAACACAATATAATAATGCACAGCGGAAGCAAATTTAAATAAGATACAACCGAATTTATTTATTGTAAACAAAGTCACAATTTTCCGGTGTTTATCCACAGTAGGATCGAATAATAAAAATATTGTTTATGGTTCAACAGACATCGGCATCTTAAGTTTGCGAGACTTCTAGTGATGCTTAGGAGACTCCCAGCCTATTTCGCCTAGTACCTGCGTTTAATCTTTTTGGGAAAATACGTCAGTTTACACTGGTAAATACATTCAACTGACTCATTTTATAAAATGATTGAAAATTTGTTTGGATGCACATGGCATAAACATTTTGTTTAACTTGGGAGAATTATTTTATATGATAATCTTGTTAACGATTTACATGTTACTTATGCGTTCAGTAGCCCGGACGTATCCGGGTTAAAGATCAATAGACACACCACTGTAAGTGAGTTATACACGGGAGTACGCCTACACCCCGTGCTCAGGTCGTGGCAATCTCGTAAGATAATGCCGAGGATATCCGGGACATGGTCATTAACCCCCCAAAGGCTGTAAAGTAAACACATCTGTTTAAAACGAGCCGATCAAATTATTCAATTAACCACTAAGCGTGGAAGATTTGATGCCCGATCAAGCGGTACGCTATGTACCGTAACCCAAGCCCGTATAGGGAAAATAAGTTAAAAGTATTTACCTTGATGCAAAGTATAGTCACAATAATCAAATAGCAGGTAGCTTTTACTGTTTCTCCTAATCTGGAACGAAGGTTAAATATAACCTATTAGAATCCTAGCGGGTCTTTAATTATGCTTAAGCTTAGACCGGCTAGTTTCAAAGATGCGGTTCGTACGCACGATTAAGCGAAGACCGGATAGAATGTGATTTAGACCCGACAAGTTTGAAGACTTGTTTAACATGGGTTTACTACTCACATTCTGGATTTTGAGATGAAAATGATATCGTTTGACCCGTTTCGGCTAGTTTATGCAAACTATTTACATAAACCGAACCGAACGCGTAAAATGCATAACGGGTAACCGAAAGGGTTGTGAACAGGTTTCCTAAGTTAATACGCTTCAAATATGTTGTGATATCATTATGATATCTTCCATAATGCCCGTAACGAGTTTATTCCCTAATTATGCCCCGTAGGGGTATTTTGGTCATTTTAAAGGTTATAAAAGAGACTTATAATACTTCTGAGGTATGGGTCTGATTAAATCAGAAAAATATCTTAATTTAACAGGTTATGTCTATTGGTATTAAGTCTTACGTGTCAAAATGGTTTTAATACCAAACTACGCGTTTAATACGCGTATAAAGCCGTTTTAAGCGACGTACGGGTTAAAATACCAATCTGAGTTTTCTGATCAGTAAAACAGGCTCAAAATCCTATATTTATTATTTTAGATCAGTGGCCATTGGATTGGAATCAAACGGATTCGTAAAACTCGTTTTATAGCCTAAAAGGGCATATTCGGTATTAACCGAATCAATGCGATAAGCCTAGCTTAAGATCAGTTTAAAAATAATTAAAAATCTTCAAAAATCCCCAAATATTATTTAACATCAGTGGGTAAAAGTTTTGGTACCGAAAATCGGGTTTAGATAGGCTATGCGCTAATCGCGCCGTTTAATTAATAAAAAGCTTAATATTTACGCTAATGCGCATATCTCATAATCTAGACCTCCGATTGACGTGAAAATTTACGTGCATGTTTAATAATCAGTAACTAAGATTATAGTACTTCCACATTTTCAAAATTCTCGTTGTAGGGTCATAAGGGCATTATGGTCCAATTTAAGCGATTAACGGAAACGTGCGCATGCATCGGATAATCAATGAAACAAGTACAGAGACTTATACTAGCATGTAACCCAACCCTAATGAGACTTTAAGGCATGTCTAATTCAAATTAAAACGGGTCAGAACCGAAGTCAACGCAAAAGTCAAAGTCTTGCGTCTTTCGGTTCCGAACCGGGTTTAAACAGAAATTTGTCGAGTCGGGCAAGCGTAGACAAGTTTTTATACTTATTACCAAGTTATATTAAGTTTAAAACAGGTTGCACGCCTCGCGGATTGCTAGTCGTGCATTAAATCGCATTTTGTAATTCTGTTGACTTTTTTCGGTCAACGTTTGACCCGACAAACGACCTAGTTAGGTCTGGATTTGGTACTTGCCCTTATAAGGGTTTAATACCCATATAATTACCTATCTAATGGTACTTTTAATTCGACACACGACTGAGCTATCGCTAATTAATCGCGAAGTCAAACCGTAGTTACGTCGGTTTGACTTTTAAGCTAATTACTAAGCTAGAATTAATTTAGAAGGGATTAGAGACTTACTAGATGGTTAATGAATGATTAGGAAGGCCTTCAATCAGATTGTAAGCTCCTCCAATGCTCAGATTGCTTGAATATGATGTGTGGAAAATGTTGTGACATGAAGGGTCTTTATATACAAGAATCAAGCACCACAAGCAAGTGACAACCAAGTCTAGGGCCATCCACAATTGATCAACACTTGTAATTAGTGTGTAGGGATGTCTAGGGGCCATGTATGTGCAAGAAAAACCGGCCAAGGAGGTCACATTCGCACCCAACAGCAGGTCTGCTGTCGCTGGGCACCCCTCGCGTCGCGCGAGGGGCCGTCGCGTCACGCGACGCCTTCGCTGATCAAAATTTTTGTTTGTTGTTGTTTGTTGAAGTTTTGACCATATAACCCACTTGCACGATTTTGGAACAATAATTTGTCAATTGAGGGTCTCTAAGAATGCCTTTGTACTGTTCTAAACCCCACCATGAAGTATTGTTTCCTTTCAATCCAAAAACAAGACCCGAAAATGACGGTTTATCATTCATTTCTTCGTAGGATCCTACCTTGCATTTTGAATCCTATCAATGACAATAATTCACGGAATTGAGAGCATCATAGGTGTGTGTAATATTTAATTGGGTCTTGGGATCAAAATAAGGTCGTTCAGAGGTAACGATTTAACATGACGCCGCTTTAAATCCTACCCAAACATCTTTATTAAATCCGGGTTTTCAACACGTTTTGTCTTACATGACACGTGTCGATTTAATATTAAACCCGAAATTTTCGAGGTGTTACATCCTCACCCCCTTAAAATAAATCTCGACCCGAGATTTACTGAAACAAGTAAGGGTACTTTTCTTTCATGGTGGATTCCAACTCCCACGTATACTCGGGACCTCTTCGGGCATCCCATTTGACCTTTACGAAAGGTATGTGCTTTCTTCGAAGCTTCCTTACCTGTCGATCTTCAATTGACAAAGGTTTTTCTACAAACGTTAAGCTCTTATCTATTTGCACATCTGTATGTGGCATGACATGTGAATCATCAGCGGAACACTTCTTTAGATTGCAAATGTGGAACACATTGTGAATTCCACTGAGCTCTTCTGGTAAGTTCAACTTGTAGGCAACTGACCCGACACGTTCGATAACCTCGAAAGGTCCTATGTATCTCGGGCTTAGTTTGCCTTTCTTACCAAATCGCATCACCCCCTTCCAGGGTGACACTTTAAGTAGGACTTTGTCACCTACTTCGAAGTGAAAGTCCTTACGACTTGGATCCGCGTAACTCTTCTGCCTATTCCGAGCAGCTTGGAGATTGTTACGAATCTGGACAATCTTGTCCGTCGTTTCGAACACGATCTCTGGTCCTGATAACTGGACTTCTCCAACTTCCGCCCAACAAACTGGCGATCTACATTTTCTACCGTATAATGCCTCAAAAGGCGCAGCCTTTATGCTGGTATGGTAGCTATTGTTGTAGGAGAATTCGATCAATGGTAGGTTCTTATCCCAGCTACCTCCCAAATCGATCGCACATGCGCGTAGCATGTCTTCCAACGTTTGAATAGTACGCTCACTCTGACCGTCTGTCTGAGGATGGTAAGCCGTACTAAAGTTCAAACGCGTACCCAAAGATTGCTGGAAACTCTTCCAAAAGTGTGACGTGTACCTAGTATCCCGGTCAGAGATAATAGCTACAGGTATGCCGTGTAGGGCTACAATCTTGTCAACGTATAACTGGGCTAACATATCGGAGCTATAAGTCTCCTTGATGGGTAAGAAATGAGCTGACTTAGTCAGTCGGTCAACTATAACCCATATCGTATCATTGCCTTTTCTTGTCTTGGGTAACTTGGTAATAAAATCCATAGTTACCATTTCCCACTTCCACGTAGGAAGTTCAGGCTGTTGTAGCAAACCTGACGGTTTCTGATGCTCGGCTTTGACTTGCGCACATGTCAAGCATTTTGCTACATGGGCGGCCACAGACTTTTTCAAGCCTATCCACCAATAATTTGCCTTTAAATCCTGGTACATCTTGTCAGCTCCAGGATGAACGGAGTATTTGGAACTATGGGCTTCTTGGAGGATGACATCACGAAGTCCTCCAAAAATTGGAACCCATATTCGTCCGTTTAACCGTAAAATTCCGTCCTTGCTAAGAGTTAACTGCTCCTCAGTTACTCCTAACTTTTCATTAGGATAGTTAGCTTCCAACACAGCTTCCTTCTGTGCAGCTAACACCCTTTCTATCAAACTGTTCTTTATCTCCATACGTTTGGCGTTAATTCGTATGGGTTTAACCCTTTCCTTTCTGCTCAAGGCATCAGCGACTACATTCGCTTTGCCGGGATGGTATTTGATTTCACAATCATAATCATTCAAAGTTTCCATCCAACGGCGTTGCCTCATGTTTAATTCTTTCTGGTTAAACAGATGCTGGAGGCTCTTGTGATCAGAAAAGATCACAAACTTGATTCCATAAAGATAATGCCTCCACAGTTTTAGTGCGAACACAACGGCACCCAATTCCAAGTCGTGGGTGGTGTAATTCTTTTCGTGCACCTTTAACTGTCGTGATGCATAGGCAATCACCTTGCCTTTCTGCATAAGCACACACCCCATGCCAGTGTGTGATGCATCACAATAAACTACAAATTCTTCAGCACCTTCAGGTAAGGTAAGCACAGGAGCGTTGCTCAACTTTTGTTTCAAAACATCGAAGGACTCTTGCTGCTTAGGACCCCAAACGAACTTTACTTTCTTCTTGGTCAGGGAAGTTAGGGGTGCAGCAATCCTTGAAAAATTTTCAATGAAGCGCCTGTAATATCCTGCCAACCCTAGGAAGCTACGGATTTCTGTTGGCGTCTTTGGCTCTTGCCAGTTCATTACTGCTTCAACCTTAGCGGGATCCACCTGGATACCACACTCACTGACCACATGTCCAAGAAATTGGACTTCCCTAAGCCAAAATTCACACTTGGAGAATTTGGCATAGAGCTTTTCCTTATGCAGAAGTTTGAGAATACATCGAAGATGTTTCTCGTGGTCAGCTTTGTTCTTAGAATAAATGAGAATGTCGTCGATGAAAACGATGACGAATTTATCTAAGTGCGGCTTGCAAACGCGATTCATGAGATCCATGAACGCAGCCGGTGCATTGGTGAGCCCAAAAGGCATCACTAGAAACTCGTAGTGACCGTAACGAGTCCTAAATGCAGTCTTGTGAACGTCTTCATCCTTAACCTTCAACTGATGGTATCCAGACCTCAAATCAATCTTTGAGAAGTAACTTGCCCCTTGAAGCTGATCGAACAAATCGTCGATTCTGGGCAATGGATACCTATTCTTGATCGTGACCTTGTTAAGCTCGCGATAGTCGATGCATAGACGCATCGATCCATCCTTCTTCTTGACAAACAGGATTGGCGCTCCCCAAGGAGATGAACTAGGTCGAATGAAACCCTTAGCCAGCAGTTCATCTAGCTGCGTCCGCAACTCCTTCATTTCGGTGGGTGCCAATCTGTATGGTGCTCTGGCAACTGGTGCCGCTCCGGGAATGATATCGATCCTGAATTCGACTTGTCTATCTGGTGGTAGGCCAGGTAGATCTTCAGGAAACACTCCTGGGTATTCAGAAATGACAGGGATGTCTTCTAACTTCGGTTTAGGTTCCTCCAAAATCACTTGCGCCATGTAAATGACACATCCCCTCTTCAAACACTTGGAAGCCTTGAGCATAGTCACCTGCTCAGGCAGTCCGTACTGAGTATCTCCCCGAATGGTAAGTGACTCACCAGACGGAGTCTTTATTACTACCTGTTTCTGTTTACAGACGATTTGGGCCTGGTTATGAGATAACCAGTCCATACCCAGCACTATGTCAAAACCAGCTAATTTAAACGGAAGTAGAGACAGAGGAAAAGAATGGTTCTTAATGGATATAGTACATCCATCTAACACAGTAGAGACGGTTTCTATGGTACCATCTGCTAACTCTACCTCATAGTTTACGCTTAGGGTTTTGACAGGTAAATTCAACAATTTACAAAACTTCTGATCCACAAAAGACTTATCTGCACCGGAATCAAAAAGTACTCTTGCAAAGACATCAATTACAAGGAATGTACCTGTTATGACGTTATCATCTTGCACAGCCTCCTGCGCATCCATCCTGAAGACTCTGGCGTTAGTCTTCTTAGCCTCCTCAGGCTTCTTGTTGTTCTTGGGGCAGTTAGTCTTTATGTGGCCCTTCTCATTGCAACGATAGCACGTCGCATCCTTCATCTTCTTGCAATCCAAGGTTTTGTGTTCCTTGGATTTGCACAAACCACAAGCAAAAGACCTTGATTCGTTATTCGAGTTTGATTCGAATCTGCACTTTCCAAAGTGCTTCTTCTTGCAAGTTTTGCATGTGGGCTTCTCTCCAGAACGATGCCCATCTTTCTTCGACTCCGATCCCTTCTTGCGATCACCGCTCCCACGGTGTTTCTTGTTCGACCAACGCGAACCATCATCTTCTCGCTTCCTCTTCTCAGTATCCTTATTCCTCAGCGATCTCTGACGGACCGCATCAAGTGTGAGGGATAAGGAAAGGTCAGTTACAGACCTGAAGGTAACTGGCCGAGAAGCTTTAACACTGGCCTTGATCTCGGGTTCCAACCCACCAATAAAACGAGCGATCCTCTTTGGCTCGGGGGTTACCAGGTAGGGAACCAACCTGGACAGCGTATTGAAGCTTGTCAGGTAAGCTTGGCAGTCGAGGTTCTTCATTACCAATGACAGAAAGTCATATTCAATCTTTTCCACCTCGTGTTGAGGGCAGTAATTGTCTTTGATCAAGGCAATGAATTGATCCCACGTCATGCTATACAACGGGATCTTTCCGGAGGCCTCCATCAGAGATCTCCACCAGACCAATGCTTCACCTTTGAAGGACTGTGACACAAACTTCACTATATCCCGTTCAGCGCACCCGCTTATGTCCACCACTGTGTCCATTTCATCCAGCCACGTCATGCAATCAACGGCCCCCTTTTCCCCTGTAAAATCCCGGGGCTTGCAAGACACGAAGTATTTGTAAGTGCAACCCTTGTTACGGGGTCCTTGATGCAGTACCAAGTGCTGGGATGGGTCACTTTGATTGTTGGTGGACTGACGGTCATCACCGTCTTTCTTTGGTCCGTTCTTCTTGGGAGGAGGCTTGTTATGAGCCTCAGAATGTGTTCTTGGCTTTGAGTGTGATACGGAGTGGGTCCTACTCCTGGTACCACTGTATTCTTCATATTGCCTATCCAAGGCTTGAGTGACAGCACCATCAATGATAGCTTTTAGTTCGGCGCCCGTCAATGTAATCTGGGCGTTTTCATTTGGCGCCGCAGTAGGGCTATTGACTTCATTAGAATTTGCCATTCGTATTGAACTGTTACAGAAACAAGAACAATATTTTATTTGAAAGTTTATTATAGAATTACCCCCTTAGGGTAACTCGTTAACCATGGTAACAGAGACCCTTCTTGGTTAACTCATTAATCGTATTAATTTAGGATTTCAATTTAAATTTATCCTAAACATATAACAATAACAATATATATATTAGCACATAAGGCTTGGTCACATGGACAATTTAATATACTATGATTTCTGAGAATCAAGACTTTTAAGGTTTGAACCTAGTTCATTACCTTTATTAGACAGGGAGTCCTAGCTACCACCGTCTTTTGGCTTATATAGAAATGAGCATGGCCCGTAGGCGCTATTTTACCACGTATGGTTGAATATGATCACCTTAATTGATGATGTAAATCCAGGATTCAGAGATCATTATACTGGATTAGGAAACTTCTAAAGAATCCTTATTCATTTTAAAAAAAATGACATGTGATTTTTAACGAATCACTTCTGCCAGGAGTGTTAACATGTTTTAAGATGTTAACAAGAATTTGAATCTTTTAACCCGGTATTACCATTTTGGCCCGGTCTTATATTTGACACGAGGCTAGGTTCCACACTTTAAGATTCTTAATTAAATAATTACTTAGGCAGATAAAAAAAAAGAATGATTTTAATTTATTTATTTCATTTATAATTATTATATATGCACAAATGGCAAACATGAAATTTATAAAACAACACTCCAATAATTTATAACAACATTACATATCGCCCTAAACGGGTCTTTCACACATGAAATTTGCCCACGTAGGAGCTACAACATAACAACATGCCCACGCAGGGGTCTTACAGAAGACATGCCCACGTAGGGGTTAACACACTAACAATTGTCCACGTAGGGACTTAAACAAACATAAGTCCACGTAGGGACTAAACATACAACATACCCTCGTAGGGGTTTATGGAAAGATAGACCCACGTAGGGGTCAATACACACAACAACCATACACACATAAATGTCCACGCAGGGACTTAATTTTAAAGTAGACATATACACATAAAGGATTTACTGATCCTTTTTGCTCTTTCCCTTGATTAGGTTCGTCAAGGTCTTGAACATTCCCTGGTTGCGCCGTCGATCTTCCCGTGCCTCATGTCGCACCTCTCTAATACTTTGCAGGATCTCCTGATGCAGTGGTGGCGACATTTGTAGAGACGGCGGGGGTTGTTGGTAAAACGGGGGTTGTGTAGGCATCTGGTACCCCTGGACTGGGTACCCTACTCCCCAAGGACCCCCATACGGTCCTTCAGGGTTAAGAGCGTTGTAATTAGCAGCTACCAGGTATGGGTCGGCTTCAGCGTAACCGGGGTTAGTGTGGGTTGGTAGCTCAAACGGGTTATACATCGAAGGACCCGTGTATGCTGGTATCTGATTATCGAAACCCATTGGTGGCGGTTGCTGCGCGAAGGGGTTTGATGGTCCACCCATCTGTGGAACTTCTGGAAGCGGCTGATAATTTCTGCCACTTGATTGTAGAGGAGAGTTAAAGTGAAACTCTTCTCTTCGTGTGGACATCCGGGCTCCGGATCTCCTATGTCTTTGCGGCTGTGGAGGCGCCGGCTGAACTGGTGGCGGTGGAGGCGGTGGCGTAACTGCCTCAAACTGGTGATTCCCAGAGGAATCTTGATGATGCTGCTGCTGCTGCTCATGCGGCGGAGAATAGTGAGGCTGCGGCTGCTCAAGCGGCGACGAATGGTGAGAAGGTGTATAATACCATTCATGCCGAGTAAAGATAGCCTGGAAGCTATCTGGACCATTATAGGGTGGCCCGTGATAAATGGAACTATCCGAGACCTCGATTGGGTGGTTGGGAGTTCCTGATGCGGGTTCTTCTGGGTCGTCTTCCTCATCCATATCGTTTCCTCCAGAAAAATGGTCCTCCGGCCCCAATGGGTTAAAACCCACTGGTTCTTGTATATAATCCGCCGGGTTAAACTGGCCTTGAAAGATTGGAGTGGGGTCTCCAAAAGGGCGGTGCGACATAGATCGCTGTAACGGTATGTGCGAATGGTGGGGGTCTCTAGGCTCATTTTCTGATTGTGGCCCGTAGGAGTCCTGGGCGGGAGTCGTCGAGCTGTTCGAAGTCGACCGTCTTGCCGGTTGAAATAGACCTCTCTGGTTCCGTCGAGTACCATCACTCTCGGCGGGGATAGGACCTCGTGTATTGGATGGCCCAGCTTCATGGTCGTTGGGGGCAGTGGTCGGCCCCTTTCCTCCTCGTCCTTGCATACGTAAAAATCTTGGCGGCATTTTGTTATTCCTGTCAATAAAGCATGAGATAACAATAGCAAAATATAAAATTTTAAAGGACAAAACAAAAACCCGAAAAGGTGGAATTTGTCCTATGTTATAAGTCTAGACTCAAAAGTTTAGATATGTGCAATTGTGTAACTGAGATTAAACACAAAAGGCTAGTGTTTAATTCACTCAGTGTTGGCTCTGATACCAACCTGTCACACCCCGATTTCCACGTGTCACCGGTGGGCCCGGTGGGGGAGTATCGTGACGTGGTTGGCAACGTAATAGTCAAACAACACAATATAATAATGCACAGCGGAAGCAAATTTAAATAAGATACAACCGAATTTATTTATTGTAAACAAAGTCACAATTTTCCGGTGTTTATCCACAGTAGGATCGAATAATAAAAATATTGTTTATGGTTCAACAGACATCGGCATCTTAAGTTTGCGAGACTTCTAGTGATGCTTAGGAGACTCCCAGCCTATTTCGCCTAGTACCTGCGTTTAATCTTTTTGGGAAAATACGTCAGTTTACACTGGTAAATACATTCAACTGACTCATTTTATAAAATGATTGAAAATTTGTTTGGATGCACATGGCATAAACATTTTGTTTAACTTGGGAGAATTATTTTATATGATAATCTTGTTAACGATTTACATGTTACTTATGCGTTCAGTAGCCCGGACGTATCCGGGTTAAAGATCAATAGACACACCACTGTAAGTGAGTTATACACGGGAGTACGCCTACACCCCATGCTCAGGTCGTGGCAATCTCGTAAGATAATGCCGAGGATATCCGGGACATGGTCATTAACCCCCCAAAGGCTGTAAAGTAAACACATCTGTTTAAAACGAGCCGATCAAATTATTCAATTAACCACTAAGCGTGGAAGATTTGATGCCCGATCAAGCGGTACGCTATGTACCGTAACCCAAGCCCGTATAGGGAAAATAAGTTAAAAGTATTTACCTTGATGCAAAGTATAGTCACAATAATCAAATAGCAGGTAGCTTTTACTGTTTCTCCTAATCTGGAACGAAGGTTAAATATAACCTATTAGAATCCTAGCGGGTCTTTAATTATGCTTAAGCTTAGACCGGCTAGTTTCAAAGATGCGGTTCGTACGCACGATTAAGCGAAGACCGGATAGAATGTGATTTAGACCCGACAAGTTTGAAGACTTGTTTAACATGGGTTTACTACTCACATTCTGGATTTTGAGATGAAAATGATATCGTTTGACCCGTTTCGGCTAGTTTATGCAAACTATTTACATAAACCGAACCGAACGCGTAAAATGCATAACGGGTAACTGAAAGGGTTGTGAACAGGTTTCCTAAGTTAATACGCTTCAAATATGTTGTGATATCATTATGATATCTTCCATAATGCCCGTAACGAGTTTATTCCCTAATTATGCCCCGTAGGGGTATTTTGGTCATTTTAAAGGTTATAAAAGAGACTTATAATACTTCTGAGGTATGGGTCTGATTAAATCAGAAAAATATCTTAATTTAACAGGTTATGTCTATTGGTATTAAGTCTTACGTGTCAAAATGGTTTTAATACCAAACTACGCGTTTAATACGCGTATAAAGCCGTTTTAAGCGACGTACGGGTTAAAATACCAATCTGAGTTTTCTGATCAGTAAAAC
Organism: Helianthus tuberosus; assembly: GCA_030545235.1. Classification (NCBI taxonomy): domain Eukaryota; kingdom Viridiplantae; phylum Streptophyta; class Magnoliopsida; order Asterales; family Asteraceae; genus Helianthus; species Helianthus tuberosus. Next base: position 6,258,716 of record CM060414.1, on the reverse strand, counting down.
AGGCTCAAAATCCTATATTTATTATTTTAGATCAGTGGCCATTGGATTGGAATCAAACGGATTCGTAAAACTCGTTTTATAGCCTAAAAGGGCATATTCGGTATTAACCGAATCAATGCGATAAGCCTAGCTTAAGATCAGTTTAAAAATAATTAAAAATCTTCAAAAATCCCCAAATATTATTTAACATCAGTGGGTAAAAGTTTTGGTACCGAAAATCGGGTTTAGATAGGCTATGCGCTAATCGCGCCGTTTAATTAATAAAAAGCTTAATATTTACGCTAATGCGCATATCTCATAATCTAGACCTCCGATTGATGTGAAAATTTACGTGCATGTTTAATAATCAGTAACTAAGATTATAGTACTTCCACATTTTCAAAATTCTCGTTGTAGGGTCATAAGGGCATTATGGTCCAATTTAAGCGATTAACGGAAACGTGCGCATGCATCGGATAATCAATGAAACAAGTACAGAGACTTATACTAGCATGTAACCCAACCCTAATGAGACTTTAAGGCATGTCTAATTCAAATTAAAACGGGTCAGAACCGAAGTCAACGCAAAAGTCAAAGTCTTGCGTCTTTCGGTTCCGAACCGGGTTTAAACAGAAATTTGTCGAGTCGGGCAAGCGTAGACAAGTTTTTATACTTATTACCAAGTTATATTAAGTTTAAAACAGGTTGCACGCCTCGCGGATTGCTAGTCGTGCATTAAATCGCATTTTGTAATTCTGTTGACTTTTTTCGGTCAACGTTTGACCCGACAAACGACCTAGTTAGGTCTGGATTTGGTACTTGCCCTTATAAGGGTTTAATACCCATATAATTACCTATCTAATGGTACTTTTAATTCGACACACGACTGAGCTATCGCTAATTAATCGCGAAGTCAAACCGTAGTTACGTCGGTTTGACTTTTAAGCTAATTACTAAGCTAGAATTAATTTAGAAGGGATTAGAGACTTACTAGATGGTTAATGAATGATTAGGAAGGCCTTCAATCAGATTGTAAGCTCCTCCAATGCTCAGATTGCTTGAATATGATGTGTGGAAAATGTTGTGACATGAAGGGTCTTTATATACAAGAATCAAGCACCACAAGCAAGTGACAACCAAGTCTAGGGCCATCCACAATTGATCAACACTTGTAATTAGTGTGTAGGGATGTCTAGGGGCCATGTATGTGCAAGAAAAACCGGCCAAGGAGGTCACATTCGCACCCAACAGCCAACAGCAGGTCTGCTGTCGCTGGGCACCCCTCGCGTCGCGCGAGGGGCCGTCGCGTCACGCGACGCCTTCGCTGATCAAAATTTTTGTTTGTTGTTGTTTGTTGAAGTTTTGACCATATAACCCACTTGCACGATTTTGGAACAATAATTTGTCAATTGAGGGTCTCTAAGAATGCCTTTGTACTGTTCTAAACCCCACCATGAAGTATTGTTTCCTTTCAATCCAAAAACAAGACCCGAAAATGACGGTTTATCATTCATTTCTTCGTAGGATCCTACCTTGCATTTTGAATCCTATCAATGACAATAATTCACTGAATTGAGAGCATCATAGGTGTGTGTAATATTTAATTGGGTCTTGGGATCAAAATAAGGTCGTTCAGAGGTAACGATTTAACATGACGCCGCTTTAAATCCTACCCAAACATCTTTATTAAATCCGGGTTTTCAACGCGTTTTGTCTTACATGACACGTGTCGATTTAATATTAAACCCGAAATTTTCGAGGTGTTACACATACACTCATACATATCTTTATACATACATACATACACATCTACATACGTACATACCTTTCCTACATCTTTACATACATGTATACACTCATACATATCTTTATACATACATACATACACATCTACATACACGTACAAGATCTTGCATACTTCTTACATACTCATACGTTAATTACATGGGACTTACACTTTGATTTATAGTCCATAAACATCTAAGGATCGACCAAAACCATGTTTAGAAAGTCCGCCGTAGTCCAAGGATAACAAACCGAAGCCTACGATACATAAATCAACTTAAATATCAAATTTTTTTGACTTTTGGACTTGGGGAGGCCCGTCGGCGACGGCCCGTAGTTTTTCCCGTAGCCAAAACCCCGTAGACAGGAAGCTAACCCGTCAGCAAAAAAACTAACTTTCTAGAGCCCGTCGGCGACGACCCCCTTGCCCGTCGGCGACTACCTCTAGAAATGGCACTTTTCTGCAGTTCCGTTTCGTCGTCCGTACGCACTAAAACGCGCGTAACTTTTGAACCGCTTACCCGTTTAACCTCCCATTTCTTCCTACATGCTTGTAAATTCACATTCTATCATATGAACTTAAAATCCCACAACCGGATTAAGGAAATTCTTAACTTACACGCTATCGTCTTATTATTCATTTATGATTTATTCGACCCGTTCATGCATTCATCCACATAACTTGTTTGTTTGACCATAACTTCTTATGAACCTAATAATGTCAACATTGTCTATCATAAAAGATTAAGTTCTCGGATGTCTTGCATCCTCTTGACCCATTTTTGCCCAAGAGCTTATTTTGACCCGTTAAGGGTATTTGCGCATTTTAAGGTCCTTAGCTTATGAAAATCATACTTCTCGCTTTCTTACTTTTTCAAAACATTCATTTAATCAATTAGCTTGTTTGTAGTCAACTTTTAAGACCATTTGCTCGTTTTACCCATCAAGGGCGTTTTTGTCAACTTTGCTCTATCCTTAACAACAAAGGACTCCCTTGCATAAGTAACCAATCCTACTACTTAGCTACAATTCTTAATCACACATACCTTGCTCGGATCAAAGCTAAGATCCGTTTAATACTTCATCGGTATCATACAATTCTTTCCTAATTGACCTCGATTATCATACTTAATTAAATTGCATATAACTTTACATAAACAACTAAGAAGTGATTGCGAAAATCACTTACCTCATGCATCCGTGTTCATATTCGTTCCTCGCCACTTCTTGACCCGTTAGCCTTCCGTGCTTGATTCCGTCTCGACATGATTCCTATACTTCCATGTCATCGAAATCACATTCTCATTAGCATACACAGTTGTACATGTTAACGATCATATCGATCGCATAATTCACATTTGACGCTATGGTCACTTCTAACAAGCATAATACATATAACCAAATTCATACCATTTCCAACTCGTGAAATCCGTCATGTTATCACATTAAACACACATACGTCTAACACGCACCGTATAACTTACTTTAATCTTACAATTATGACAACATGTCTAACCATTCTTCTTATACACAGTTGACTTGTTAGAAGTCAACGGTCCAATTACCTTAACTTTCGACTTATCATTATATACCCGTAACATCATAATCGACTATACGGATGACAATACATACATTTTATCATACGATTGGGGTGCGTACCACCTTTTAAGCATAACGTACAATTAATTCATGCACAATCTTCTAAATTCATACATAGTTCATCAAATCCTTCTACTAATCAACATGTGGTATTTAAAATTAAACATCATACATATTATCATCACATTTTGTTCACTTCATCTAACAACAATTCATCATTTCTTATCCAATTTCTTTAAACACTCACACACATGTATGATTCCAAACATTGTTAACATAAGTAAATCATCAATTTACATTACATCATCTAAAACCCACTTCATAACTACTTGTTAATCACTTACAAGTGATCTAATCTTAAGTTCTTCATAATTTCATCATACTTTTGATATGTGTACTACCTTGTAAGCATAGTGTACAACTAGTTCATGCATATCCTTCTAATCTCATACATAATTCATCAATTTCTTCCTTCTAATCAACATGAATCATACATGCATAAACATCAAACATACTAGTATCACATTTCTTTCAATTCCTGTCATAAGAATCCATCATACAAATCAAAATACATCAATATTAAGTAAGAATTTAGACATAGATGATTTACCCAAGTCATCATCTTCACCATAACAAACGGGTTTCACCCTTACACATCAAATTAACCTAAACCATGCATAATCCATGTTCCAAATGATGAATCTAACACATACTCATGCTCAATTTCATACAACTTCGCGATTTACAACATAACCCACTTCGTGCATAATCACCAAGCTAGCTTTTAAGACATACCTTGCGATCCCCTTCTGAAGGTGATCGTTAATCTATGCTCGGTTATGAGTTTAAGCTTCATCTTGCCCTTCAATTTGAAGATTTTTAAGAAACTAGGGTTTGAACCATCTTTTTTTTTCTTCCTGATCATCGATACACACACACACACTATGTGTGTGTGTGGTGTTTTAATTTTGTTTTATAAAATCATGTTTCCCATTGAACGGTTTTGGTCCCTCTAGTTTCATTTTAGTTAAATAAGAGATTAAAACTCATTTCTTTATATCAACCGGGTTTTAATTTACCAAACCCGTTTTTGGGGTGTTACACAATGATAAGAAAACAAGGTTCACACCCGGTTCGGTAATTGAAATCCTAGGGTTTCTACACGTTTTAGGTTTGAATCAATTGCAAAGATGATTAACGAATTTAGTGTCGCGAGGCTTAGGTGCCAAAAGCTATCAACGTTATAAATAACGGACCACAATGCACTTTGTTACCAAGAACATGTAAACTCTAACCTAGACAAGGCATAATTGCACATAAACATTTCATAAAGTCAAATTTAATCTTCACTCGACAATTTATGAATTCAATACAAATGCAAGACAATTGTCATAAGCTTCAAAATCAAATAGCAAATTGTCACAAACTCAAACCAATAACAATGTTTAAACCCTAGACTTACAATAACCTACACCGGGGTGAAACCTCCAAGAAATTAGCCGCTCATGGTGGAAATGGCATGATCAACGGATGATGGAAGCTTGAATTGAATCATCTTGGATCTTGTAGAATGGTGAATGATGACGGTTAGGGTTTTGGATGAGTGATGATGGTGAGTGGTTGAGTGGATTGATGGATTGATGGAACTAGGGTTTCGAATCAAGAAGATGATGTTGCTATCGTTCTTGATTCGGGTTGTAGGAATGATGGTAGATGAATGGTAGGTGAAAGTTGATGAGTATTCGCTACCAGATCAAGTTCAAACTCCCTAAAAAAATGTGTAACTCTCGAAATGGGTCAAAACCAAGCATTAAATCTCGTCACCAACCAAGAAAACCACATAATTCTCGTTTTTCATCAGGAGGAGGCGTTGCCTACGCCCCTGGTGGCGTAGGCTATGCCTCACAGAAAACCCGTTTTTCTGTTTTTGTGTTTCTCGCTTCCGATAGACCCGTTTTGCATTCCAGTGGTCCGTTTTTCGTCCCGATAGTCCGTAAAGCTCCCAAATAGCTCATTAAACTTCATCAAACCTGCAAAACACATTTTTAATTAAAAGTAGGCTATTCGGAATTAAAACTCATGTAAAAACATCAAGTTACACCAATACGAACACCGGTTTTCGACCACGTATCAGCCCCTGGGGGCGCTATAGAGGCTGAGGTGGCCGGGTGGCGCCCCCCACACCCACCAGCCTAACGAGCAAAACAGAGCACTTTTATTCATCCTAATTTGCTATTACAAACAGGGGAAATATATTGCAAGCATGCCTATTTTTTAAGATTCAGCCTTTACGAGCAAAAGTGCAAAATAGTTAAAGATTTTTGTGGGTTTTATTTTCTTTATTTCGAGTTTCAATTTTGAATCTTGCATTTATGTAGTCTGTTATTGAAATTTCGTGAATCTTCGATGAGAATCAAAACTCGCCCTATTAGAAATCGAAAATCGAAATCGAAGCAGACGCCTCGGAAATCAAAGGTGAAACGAAGTTTCTTTTTTCAGATTCATATAAAATAAAATGGAAATCGGAAACGACGATCTCGATTTTCCATCAAAATCACAAAATCGAACGAATTAGGCAGACATGATTGAACGTTTGGTAAACACCTGGTGATGTTGACGTTTTACAGAGGTTTGGAGGTTGGTTGGTCGTCGAAGTACTACATAGGTTGAAGATGACGTTTCGTTCACACACAGTTTGATCGACGATTACAAAATTGAAACGTTTGAAGGTTCAAAGGTTCCAGGGTTGTTAAGGTTAATAATATGTTTTGATCTATAAAAAATTCATCTACCCTAAATAATATCCATATAAGCATTAAAATGAAAAAAAAAAGAAAAAAATAATAATAACCTGATGACCTGGTAATTACATACTATTAGGACACTAAATTAAAGTTTAGTTACTTTAGAGAGACAAAAAAAGTTTGAATGACTTAATTGGAACAACTGACAAACTTTGTTACATTTCTGTGACATTTCCCCAAACTTAAAATATTAGTACAAAGGTATAAAATTAAAAGACATAAAAACATATAGAAAAGTCGGGTATGGTTCCGGTTCTTGGAAGAAAAAAAAAACCATAACTGGTTCCCGGGTATTGAAAAAACCATGTTGGAGTACTAAACATTACATGGTTCCGAGTATTGAGTATTGAACTGGATGGTTCTTAGGTATAATTAGGTACACTTCGGGTCTGGTTCCAGGTATAGTTTTTGTCACTAAAATGTATACCCTATATGTACCCGGTGAGTAGGGTCCGATTCCTAAATACCAAGCTCTAAAAAGACACGGTTTTGGGTTTTTTACCGGGTACAGGTCCGATTCCCCTTTTTTGCCCATAGTAAATAGATTAAGTTAGTAGTTTAATTAAGTTTATCCAGTTATTTATTGAGTTAAATGCCATTTTAGTCCCTATGGTTTTAGTCATTTTGCCAGTTTAGTCCAAAGGTTTCATTTTTAACCTGTGGATCCAAAAAGGTTTCACCATTGCCATTTTAGTCCACTGGGTTAACTTCATCCATTTTTTCTGTTAACCATAAGGGCAATTCGGTCATTTTATATGTAATTCTGTTAACTAGAAAGGCAATTCAACCATACAAAATGACCGAATCGCCCTTCTCGTTAACAGAAATAATGGATGAAGTTAACCCAGTGGACTAAAATGGCAACAGTGAAACCTTTTTGGACCCACAGGTTAAAAATGAAACCTTTGGACTAAACTGGCAAAATGACCAAAACCACAGGGACTAAAATGGCATTTAACTCGTTATTTTTTTGAATTCCAAATCTGTTGGAATCCTTGTTTGAGTCAGTCCCGTAGGCTTATAGATTTTATAATTTTTGTTTTTGTGTATATTTATTTGTCACTGTATCTTTTCTTTATTTGCGTCATTGTGTCTTTTTTGCGACTCATTATGTTTTTTTCCTCGAAATTGTGTTATATTACTCAGCATTGTGTTATACTTTGCGATCCTTTATGTCTTTTTTTCTGACTCGTTGTGTATTTTTTCCTCGACATTGTGTTATATTTCTCGGCATTGTGTTATATTTTGCGAAGTATTATGTTATATTTTGCAATCCATTGTATGTTTACACTCTTTCAAGATTTATAAGATAACTTGTCGCAACCCCCGATCCCTGGTCCCCGGGAACGGGCGGACGCGATCACAGAGTTTCGGTGGTATCAGGTTATTAAATCTCGCAGCGGAATTTTCATCAGGACCGTAGTTAGGAAATGTTTATCAGAGTAAAACCACCATATTTCATATTAATAATCACATGGGTAAAACCCAAGTTTCTTGTTATAATACATTTATAGGGATAAACCCTATCTTATTGAATTTAAAACATCGTTTATTAGGTAACTTTTATAGCCACATTATCTCCAAGCCTTTAGTGCTCTCCAGCTGGCTTTCTACTAATTGGCTTTCACATTGGGTTACCTGAAACGCGTTTTAAAAACATTTGTCAGTCGGAAATACTGGTGAGTAAATCCCAGTTTAATCACAAAAGATTTTATTGATTAAAACAGTATCGAGGACGATTACAATGTTTATGTCTACACAATTACTCCATTTGGTACTATCAATCCACTGACTTGTGGGTCATATTACACATTGGCTAACTCATTGTCCAATGGTAACGTACTGTCAACCTTGACTTACTACTCACAAGTAGTACAAATTTTGTATACAAAACCCCAACATACCGGCAGTAATTGAAGAACTACAAAGACTCAATCACCGCTTAATCACATTGTAAAGCATTAAGGTTTTGTAAATTATTCCAAAAACATTAACAAAAAGAGGATAAACTCACATTGCTATCTTAGGCTTCTCGTAAGGGTTTCCTGGATATAATCTATAATTTATACAAATGTACATTGGTTAGTATCATAACCCTTTGAAATTATTAATGATACCCTCCCCGAGACGGCATTCCAACAACTACGTCGGGCAAAACCACGACAGTTGTTACGGAACCCTAAATCAATCGGGCAGCGTAACTATTATGAAACTGGGGTTATAATACTTACAACGGAGCAGAACCTCGCTAATTAGGGGTATAATACTTGCAAAATATGTCTAATACTTTCAGAATTCGAGATTGAGATTGAAATGTGAGCGACGAAAATTGTAATCTGATGCTATCTATTTATAGTTCTGATTTCTGGTCCTGTCGCGGCCCGCGTGAAAGACAAGGGCCACTTACGCGGCCCGCGTCAACATTGGTCAACGCTGTAGCTTAGCTGGGTCAGCTACTAGACTCGCCATGATGTTGACACGTGTCAGCACCGGATGCTTCCGCGTTTCATGATTTGTCGCGGCCCGCGTCAACTACACATATACTCTTACGCGGCCCGCTTCAACTAAAGAAGTCAGCGAAGTCAATTCCTGCATTGATACCGCCCCCGTAAGATGTTGGGGTGGGTTTACGCGGCCCGCCTCAGCTCCATTTTTCTTATTTTTGATTTATTTTATAATTATAACATAACTAGGGCTCGGTTTTCACATACGGGGTGTAATATAAAACATATTAGGACATTCTAACATATAATAGGGTGTTAGACGTATTATGAGAGTGTCGGTTTTACCGAGGGTTGTTACATTATCCCCACCTTGTTTTAGAGCTCGTCCTCGAGATCTACTGAAACAAGTACGGATATTTTCTTTTCATTTCTGACTCGAGCTCCCATGTATACTCAGGTCCTCTTTTGGAGTCCCACTTCACTTTGACTAGAACTAGTCTCTTATGCTTGAGATTCTTGACTTTCTTGTCTTCAATTTGTAGAGGTCTTTCTACAAACTTAAGTTATTCATTTACCTCTATATCCTTAAGAGGCACTATCAATGATTTATCAGCTAAACACTTTTTAAGATTAGATACATGAAACACATCATGTATCCCTGCCATTTCCTCTGGCAGTTGTAGCTGATAGGCTACAGGTCCTATTCTTCTAATAATCTTAAAAGGTCCAACATACCTGGGACTTAGCTTTCCCCGTTTGATGAATCTTACCACTCCTTTCCAAGGAGAGACTTTCAATAATACTTTATCTCCTACTTGAAACTCCAATGGTTTTCGCCTGTTATTAGCATAACTTTTTTGTCTATCACGTGCTGCTTTCAGTCGTTCCTTAACTTGAATAATTTTTTCAGTTGTTTCTTGCACTATCTCAGGTCCAGATAGTTGCTTTTCCCCAATTTCTGCCCAACAGACTGGGGTTCGACACTTTCGTCCATAAAGTGCTTCAAATGGTGCAGCATTGATACTTGTGTGATAACTATTATTATAAGAAAATTCTATTAAAGGTAAGTGATCGTCCCAATTACCTCCAAAATCAATTACACAAGTTCTAAGCATGTCCTCCATTGTTTGAATTGTCCTTTCACTTTGTCCATCCATTTGTGGATGATAAGCCGTACTTAACTTTAATTTAGTTCCCATTGCCTTTTGGAAACTTGACCAAAAATGAGATGTAAAGCGGCTATCCCTATCAGAAACAATTGATAAAGGAATACCATGTAAAGAAACAATTTCATTTACATACAGTTTAGATAATTGTTCCATACTAATTGTTTCCTTCATTGGTAAGAAATGAGCTGACTTGGTTAGTCTATCTATAATCACCCAGATTATATCATTTCCTTTCCTAGTTTTGGGTAATTTAGTAACAAAATCTATTGTTATTAATTCCCATTTCCACACTGGCATCTCTAATTGCTGTAACAAACCCGAGGGTTTCTGATGTTCAGCTTTAACTTGTGAGCAAGTTAAACATTTAGAAACATAGGTTGCTATATCCTTTTTCATTCCTATCCACCAGAAATTTTTCCTTAAATCCTGGTACATTTTATCATTTCCTGGATGCATTGTATACTTAGATTTATGGGCTTCTTCTAATATACAATGTCGTAGATTTCCTAATTTAGGTATCCACATTCTTTTTTTATGAAATCTCCAAATTCCATCTGTCCCTTGCTCCAATTCTTTTAGCATACCTTTTAATTTTTCAGAATCATCCTTGATTACTGATTCTTGTGCTTCTCTTATCTGATCATTTAAATCTACTTGCAGACTTAATTTAAGAGAAGTACCCTTTTTGTCTTTTCATGATACTTTCGGCTTAAAGCATCTGCCACTATATTGGCTTTTCCTTCATGATACTGGATATCACAATCATAATCACTAAGAAATTCCATCCAACGTCTTTGTCTCATATTTAACTATTTCTGCCTGAAAATATACCTTAAACTCTTATGATCAGTGAATATGGTAAACTTACTACCGTAAAGGTAATGTCTTCAAATCTTAAGAGCAAAAATTATAGCTCCTAATTCCAAATCATGGGTTGAATAATTCTCTTCATGATTCTTAAGTTGTCTAGATGCGTAAGCTATAACCTTTTGTCGTTGCATCAACACACATCCATAACCTAATTTAGAAGCATCACAATAAACTACAAAGTCTTCAGTTCCTTCTGGTAATGCTAATATAGGTGTATGGGTTAATCTTTGCTTAAGAATTCTAAACGCTTCTTCTTGTTTTAATCCCCATTCAAACTTAACAGATTTACAGGTTAGCTTAGTTAAGGGAATGGCTATTCTAGAAAAATTTTGAATAAACCTTCTATAATAACCGCCTAATCTTAAGAAACTTCTAACCTCAGTTGGTGACTCAGGGGTTTTCCATTTAGTGATTGCCTCAATCTTTGTTGGATCCACATGAATTCCTTCATGATTGACTAAATGTCCAAGGAATTGTACCTGTTCTAACCAAAATTCTCACTTTGAAAACTTAGCATAAAGCTTTTCCTTTCTTAACAAACTTAAAAGTGTGTGCAAATGCTTAGCATAATCCTTTTTACTCTTAGAGTAAATTAGAATATCATCTATGAAAACAATTATGAATTTATCCAAATATGGCTTACATATTCGGTTCATCATGTCCATAAATGCAGCTGGGGCATTGGTTAAACCAAATGGCATGACAGTAAATTCATAATGGCCATACCTTGTTCTAAATGCGGTCTTAGGAATGTCCTCTTCCTGTACCTTTAATTGATGATATCCTGACCTTAAATCGATTTTAGAGAAAAATCGAGCTCCTTGTAGCTGATCAAATAAATCATCGATTCTCGGTAATGGGTACCGATTCTTAATTGTGACTTTGTTTAATTCACGGTAGTCAATGCACATACGCATTGATCCGTCCTTCTTTTTAACAAACAATATCGGCGCTCCCCATGGCGACGAACTTGGCTGTATGAATTCAGAATTCATTTAATACCAGGAACATCACCAAATGCCAAAGCACCCTACCGTTAGGGTGCCAAACGGTTTGGTGATGTTCCTGGTTTCTTCAACTCCTGCATTTCAGCAGGTGCCAAACGGTAGGGTGCTTTGGCATTTGGTGATGTTCCTGGTATTAAATGAATTCTGAATTCAACTTCTCTATCCGGAGGTTGTCCTGGCAATTCCTCTGGAAATACATCTGAAAACTGAGATACTACTGGAATATCTTTTAAATCCTTTCCTTTAGTGTTAGTGATTATAGAAATCAAATACACTATAGAACCTTTTCTCATACAACTTGCAGTTTTCATCACAGAAATGAATTTAGTAGATCTAGAAGATTTATCTCCTTTAATTGTGATCATTTTACCTTTTGGTGAATTTACTTGAATTAACTTTTGATCACATAAAATATTGGCTTTATTTGCTATTAACCAATCCATTCCTAAAACAACATCGAATCCTACCAGATTCATGGGATAAAAGTTTGCAATAAATTCCTGATTTAAAATTTCTATGCTTGCTCCCTGCAAGATTTCAGAAATCCTAATGGTTTCTCCATTTGCTGTCTCTACTAAGCATTCATGTGGTAGTTTAGTTAATGATTGATTTAGAAATTTGCAAAACGATGTATTAATAAAACTTTGGTTTGCACCAGAGTCAAATAATACTTTAGCAAAAACATCATTAACTAAAAACGTACCAGCTATGACATCTGGAATCATCTTGGCTTCTTCTGCAGTTAGAACAAATGCTCTAGCATTTTTAGTATTCTTGTTGTTTGCAGCTGGGGCCAATTTTGGACAGTTTGGCCTGATATGACCTTTCTCTCCACAGTTGTAGCATAATCCATTACTAGATTTCCTCTTTCAATTTTCTTCCTTGTGTCCTGGCATCTTGCAGTAATTGCAGAGATTGGAACATTTTCCCGAGTGCTTTTTCTTGTAGACCTTGCAGTATGATGCAGAGGTAGAACCCATATTTCTACAATTGTAATTTCCGGAACGAAATTCTTGTGTAAGCCTCTGGGTTAAGTTTCTCCTCTGATCCTCTTCTCTAGTACGAAATAATTCATCAGTCAAGGTATTTGTTAATTCTACAGCTTCTTCTATGGTTTGAGGTCTAGCTGCCTTGACTATATGTCTAATCTCTCCAATTAATCCCCAAATATAATGAGAAATTAACACTGGTTCTGGTGAAGCAAGAGTTGGTACTATTCTAGCATATTCAAAGAATATCTTAGTATACCCTTTACTATCTACACCAGCCATCCTAAGATTTAGGAATTTGTTTGCTATCTGTTCCTTCTCATTGGGTGGGCAGAATTTCCTTTCTACCTTATTCTTAAATTCTTCCCATTCCATATTATAGGTTTGATCACTTCCTTTTGTCTGGAGGATAGTGTTCCACCATTCTAGCGCTGCATTCTTAAACAGATTAAAAGCAAACAATATCCTATCTTCTCCAGCACACTTACTTACCCTTAAGACTGCCTCAGTCTTTTCTATCCAGCGTAAGGTTGCAATGGCCCCTTCGTTGCCCGAGAATTCCATTGGTTTACAAGACCATAATTCTTTATAAGAACAACCATAAGGCATGGTTCTTCTTCTTTTGGGAATAGGCAATTGAAGTACAGGTCCATTATTCACGCTGTTTTCTGGTTCACTTGGTCGCTTACTGCTATGCTTACTTTTATTATCAGCATCCTTAACAGTTTGAAGAATAAATGGCATTGCATCTATAATTCCCTGTGCTACTATGTGTTGGATGGCACTATTATCCACTTGATTGTTATTGTTGTTTGGATTCTCATTAACCACGTTAATGTTACTCTGGTTATCGTTATTCAGATTTCCTTGATTTCCTTCGTCGGCCATCTGAATTTTAAACATTTATCCCATATTAATATCACAATTAATATTTTAATATAGTTAATCATATAACACACAATCTAGCCAAAAACGTAGATCATTGCTACTATATTCTTTTCATATACTTATGCGTCTATTACACACTAGTACAGAAATAAAGATTACAATACCAACAGAAATAAAATAGTAATATGCATCCGTACACACATATTTTATTTTATTTTATTTTATTATTATTACTACCGCTTCCTCTATTCTAACATTCATGGATATGGATTTATCCAAAAATCCATATTACGCTCATCGTATTTCCATACGAGACGCTCTCCCACCTGACGCATCCTCTCACTGCTTTCTAAAATTTCCTCCCCAAAAGTCCTAAGTTCTTGGACGTTTTCTGCACTCATTGGGGGTGCAGGTTCTAGGACTGGGTTTGGAATCTGGGGTGCGGGTTCCTGATATGGGGGTAACAGTGCCTGTAATCGGTAAGGATCCTCAAAGATTTCCCTGATGTAGTTATCATGGTAATAGGGATCTAAAGGGTCCATACCTGAGTAAGCTCCTATAGGTGTGTCTTCAGGGATAGAGTAATGTTGCACATAGTCCCTATTATTGTCCCACCAAGGGTCGTAATTTGGGTCTAGAGGGTTTGGTGCAGGTATTCTAGGGATTTCTTATGGGTTAAAGTCATGCATCTCCACTTGGTTTTCCTGATTTTCTATTTCCATAGGTTGTTCTGGGTTTTGTGGTTGTGGGGCTACTAGTTGTTCCAGACTTGGGTCAGCAGCAGTCGTAGCTAAGATATGGAAATTAGCTAGGCTTCTATTAAGAATATCTTGCGTATGAGCATCTGTCTCTCGCTTAATAGCTGCTAAAGCCCTTTGCTGTTGCAATTTTCGCATTCTCTTCCTACGAGCAAAAGCTTCTTTACTGAACCATCCTCATTTCTTATTAGGAAATGGCTCTTCAGATTTAGCTCTAAAAGCAAATATTCCGTCTTCCTGATCAGCAGTATACCCAGAGAGGGCAGGCTGTGATGATGTACCTTCACTCCTAGGTGAATCAGATAACTGACGTTTCATATCTGATGGTTCCTGATCACTCATTCTGAAAACTAACAAATAGTCAAATAACACATAACACATAATTATAGTTATGCACATATTTCCATAATTTATTTCCTAACACAAAATTTAAAATTTAAGTGTCAGCATAACACTTCTTTGGCTCAGACCAGTGGCTAGGCTCTGATACCATCTTCTGTCGCAACCCCCGATCCCTGATCCCCGGGAACGGGCGGACGCGATCACAGAGTTTCGGTGGTATCAGGTTATTAAATCTCGCAGCGGAATTTTCATCAGGACCGTAGTTAGGAAATGTTTATCAGAGTAAAACCAACATATTTCATATTAATAATCACATGGGTAAAACCCAAGTTTCTTATTACAATACATTTATAGAGATAAACCCTATCTTATTGAATTTAAAACATCGTTTATTAGGTAACTTTTATAGCCACATTATCTCCAAGCCTTTAGTGCTCTCCAGCTGGCTTTCTACTAATTGGCTTTCACATTGGGTTACCTGAAACGCGTTTTAAAAACATTTGTCAGTCGGAAATACTGGTGAGTAAATCCCAGTTTAATCACAAAAGATTTTATTGATTAAAACAGTATCGAGGACGATTACAATGTTTATGTCTACACAATTACTCCATTTGGTACTATCAATCCACTGACTTGTGGGTCATATTACACATTGGCTAACTCATTGTCCAATGGTAACGTACTGTCAACCTTGACTTACTACTCACAAGTAGTACAAATTTTGTATACAAAACCTCAACATACCGGCAATAATTGAAGAACTACAAAGACTCAATCACCGCTTAATCACATTGTAAAGCATTAAGGTTTTGTAAATTATTCCAAAAACATTAACAAAAAGAGGATAAACTCACATTGCTATCTTAGGCTTCTCGTAAGGGTTTCCTGGATATAATCTATAATTTATACAAATGTACATTGGTTAGTATCATAACCCTTTGAAATTATTAATGATACCCTCCCCGAGACGGCATTCCAACAACTACGTCGGGCAGAACCACGACAGTTGTTACGGAACCCTAAATCAATCGGGCAGCGTAACTATTATGAAACTGGGGTTATAATACTTACAACGGAGCAGAACCTCGCTAATTAGGGGTATAATACTTGCAAAATATGTCTAATACTTTCAGAATTCGAGATTGAGATTGAAATGTGAGCGACGAAAATTGTAATCTGATGCTATCTATTTATAGTTCTGATTTCTGGTCCTGTCGCGGCCCGCGTGAAAGACAAGGGCCACTTACGCGGCCCGCGTCAACATTGGTCAACGCTGTAGCTTAGCTGGGTCAGCTACTAGACTCGCCATGATGTTGACACGTGTCAGCACCGGATGCTTCCGCGTTTCATGATTTGTCGCGGCCCGCGTCAACTACACATATACTCTTACGCGGCCCGCTTCAACTAAAGAAGTCAGCGAAGTCAATTCCTGCATTGATACCGCCCCCGTAAGATGTTGGGGTGGGTTTACGCGGCCCGCCTCAGCTCCATTTTTCTTATTTTTGATTTATTTTATAATTATAACATAACTAGGGCTCGGTTTTCACATACGGGGTGTAATATAAAACATATTAGGACATTCTAACATATAATAGGGTGTTAGACATATTATGAGAGTGTCGGTTTTACCGAGGGTTGTTACATAACTTAACCTTTTATTTAAGTAAATTCTTTTTTTCTGTTCACTACCAAAGGTTTGATCTAACACTATCATATCGTTAAAGTTGTCTGTTAGGTGATCAATATTTTTAAGCATATATAAATAAGTTTATTCTGTAAATCATGGTTGTAAAAGTCCTGCCTAGGTTTCGAGTACTCGCTACAAGGTAGGCTGCTGAGGCCCGAGTATTGTTCGTCTAGGCCAATTACTTCTCGAGTAATCTCCACCTAGGTCGGGTACTTCTCGAGTATTTTCAAATCCGGGAGCGTCTAGCGACTTTTCCAACATGCTGTAAATCATTACTAGAAAAGTATAGGATATTTGGGAAAACATTGAATATTCATCTTGGCTTTTCTTAGAAAATATAGAATAAAGACAGCGTCTGCGAGGTGCAAACCGCTGCCATTGATTTTTTTTTTAACGTCCAACATAAGAATGGCCGGGTACTCCGTACGCGGCACCCATTGGCCGAAAGGTAGCCCGCGGCAGCCCAACCTGCACGCACGGAGCCCCTAGCCCACCATGCCACCAGTTCCGGGGAAAACCCGACCCTGCACCCGCCCGAGGGCACGACAATGCAAAGCCGGTAAAACCCGGGTGGATCAGGAATCGAACTCAAGACCATTCGGTCAGAAGTCTTCTCTCATTTCCATAACCACCGAACTATAAGCCCAGGGTTGCTACCATTGAATTAGTAGTGAGGTTTTGAGGTGTAAAGAAAATCCCCAAAGATTTGCATAGGGTCTCAATCATCCTTTATTATTATTATTATTATTATTATTATTATTATTATTATTATTATTATTATTATTATTATTATCTTTTATCTATACTTTAAAAACAAACTACAAAGAATAGTGAACTTTCATCGATTTAAATTATGTTGATCAGCTCTGTATAAACATGACGGAAAACATAAATGAAATATCTGTGACAGCAGACAGTACAACAGAGAATCCAGTCAGAGATGCAACCATTGAGTTAGACATTCTTGTCAGGATGATCTGGTCCTCCTTAGAGTGTAAAGTGATGATGGTATTAGCAGAAACAAGGGAGGTTTCGAGTTGGAGAGAGAGGGGCGATATTATGAGGTTATGAGTTATTAGGTTGTGTAACATTTAACCTCTCTAATAATCTCTCAGTATATACACCCAAGTGGAAACCTAATTAGTTAATAAGGGTAATATGGTCCATCAACAATTACCAACTAATTATTTAATAGGTTATTAATATTTTTTAATCTACATAATATAAATGATTATACCACTACAAGATTAAATATTACAATAACAATATATTTAAATATTTAATCTTACAAATTACCCCACAGACGATTTTGTTTTGTATTTCAACTAGGTGATGCCCCGCCCGCGTTGCGGGGCGATGGCCAAATAATTCTCAACCAATTACAAAAACAGTACTATAGTTTTCCGAGAAAGAAATAGTAAAAAGAGTGTTAGGCAGTTTTTTGACACGATTTTTAGCTGGTGGCAAAGTCATATTTTTATTTTTACTTGGGGGAAAATTCAATTTTTTTTCGAGGGTGAAATCCTAATTTTTAGCTTGGGGAAAACCATTTTTTTATTTTGCAATGGGGGCAAAAACGTAATTTTGAATTGAGGGTGATATCGTAATTTTGAACGGAGGGGAAGTTCATAAGTTTTAGCTGTGGGCAAAAGCATAAATTTATTTTGAACTGGGAGCAAATACGTAATTTTAAACAGTGGACAAAGCCGTAATTTTAAAGTATGTATAAAATAATAAACTGGTGTAAAATCGTAATTTTTAACCGGGGGGGAAAACAAATTTTTATTTTGAACTGGGGCGAAAACGTTATTTTAGCTGAGAGTAAAAGCGTAATTTTTAACAGAGGGCGAGCAAAAGCGTATTTTTTAACAGAGGGCAAAATCGTAGATTTATGCCGACAGGCAAAGTATAAATTTAATTTGGAGCTGGGGCAATATCGTAATTTTAAACAGGGGATAAAATCGTAATTTGACGGGACTTATAAATAACTATTTTATGAAAAAAAAAAAAAAAGTAAACCTTGCCGCCACTTCTGGCCAACCCTGTGATTTCACTATTCCCTTACGTCAGCAATCTTCTGATTGATGACAATAGAGTGGCAACTGGCAAGAGTAGGTTAAAATGGTGGTGTTTTGTCTGGGAATGTCGGTTCAAGGTGGTGGTGACTAGGTGGGTTTTAATTATTATTTATTTTTACTTTTTATGCATTTTGAGTTTAATATTTTTGAAACTTAAATTTAAGTGGAGTAAATTATATTATAGTTCAATTAAATAAAAATCTATACATATAATAAAAGAAACCATGTTTGGGACACATGGCGTTCTATGAGACAATCTTAATTATTTTTTAAATATTTATTATGGAAAGTCATTTATTGATAATACTAAATTTAAAATTTGTAGAAGAGATTTTAATGATAAAGACAAAGATAACTGAAAATAATATATTAATTATTATAATCATATATTAATTATTGAAATCTAAAAAAATATATTAGCGTTTTAAATATTTATAAAGATAAAGATTTTATTTAATTGGTAGTTTTAATTGTTTTTATATTTTGATGATAAGGACAAGGATAACTGATAATCACATATTAAAATAAAAATATTTATTTTAATCAAATGTTCGTTAAAATGATTAATTCAATACATGTAGAACATATATATTTTTTATACATGGTATATTTAGAATCCTATTTCTAATAAAGAATCCCATTATCCCATTTTACACTCTAATAAAATAATAATATTAAATCATAATATCCAGCGTATCTCTTGTATATTTAATATTTTTTACTAAAATATTTCTTTTCGTTTTTTCTGCTGATTATCCAACATCAGGTAATACGTAAGTTTCTAACCTAATAATAAATAAAAAAACAAAGTAAAATGTTAGAAACCATGTAATACACAACTCTCTAACCTAATAAAAAATAAAGTGAGATGTTACAATAAGTAATAGTACCTCAAAGTTTTTTTTTTTGCTAGAAAACACGTCTTGATGACTAAATGTTTTAACGGATTACATTATTCGTGTAAGATATGTGTTTATTCAAATCGTGCAATACACGAGTTTTTAAAAGATGTAACTATTTTATTACTTAGTATATAAAATTATATTTATTCAACCCGTGTAATACACGGGGTTCTAACCTAGTATAGTTTATAAAGAATAGCCCGTAGTTTCTTTCTAGCAAACATCGTATTCTTCAATTATATCTTCCATACACTTCTTATTTTATTTTCATGTTTAATGTTGAAGATCAAAATTAAAATCACAGGAGTGCTTTGAGCTATACATTCTATATAATAACAATTCATGAAACTTTAACCCTGAAATGAAACTTAATTACAATAATGACATTTATTTACTTTCTGTTTTGATGTGAAGTTAACCATTAAGGGTTACATTAAACACTATAAAGAAGCAACTTAAGTATTGATATATGTGTTGTAATGTTCGCTTTGGGAGTCCTTAAAAAAATGGAAATTTTCCTTTTTAACCTTAAAGTTTTAATGTTTGACAATTTAAGTTTAAACTTCTAATCTTTGTTTCATTTTTAACCCTAAAGTTTTAATCTTTAACAATTTACCCTAAAGTTTTATTCTTTAACAATTTAAGTTTAAAATTTTTAATCTTTGTTTCCTTTTTAACCCTAAAGTTTTAATCTTTGACAATTTAAGTTTAAAGTTTTAATCCCCTTTGATTAATTTGATTTTTTACTTCTAATTCAAAAGTTTTTATCTTTTGCGATTTAATCACTTTGATTTTTTTACTTATGTGTTGTAATCTTGGCTTTGTGGGTTTTTCAAAGAAAAAATAGTTATGCATATGGTTGTTGTAACCTTGCCTTTGCGGGTTTTTCAAAAAAAAAATTGATTTTTTTTACTTTTCACCCAAAAGTATTTCATAAATTACTTTTAACTCAAAACTATTTTTTTTACTTTTAACACTAAACTTTTTATCTTTTCCAATCTATTCTCACAACTTTTTTTACTTTCAACTTTTGTCCTTTATAGTTTTCATTTTCCGCAAATTTTTCGCTTTATGCTTCGTTCTAAATTTTGTGACTTAACACATCGCAACTCTTTGGTTTAACATTTTTACGTTTCGTTCCAAATTTTGTGAGTTAACACGACGCAACGTGCGTGTGTGGGTGAACGTTTTTACATCGTCTGTTTTTTTCCCGTTTGACAGGTTCAACATAACGTGCGCGTCCTAAATCGACTTAGTTATAACTAAAGAATCCCCGCCGCATTGCGGCGGGTCGTAATTCTAGTTAAATATAAAATATCAAATAGTTTTTATATTTTTTTTACAAAGATGATATTATTTTATTAATAAGTGGTATGTATTAGTTTTAAAACTATATTTTTTACAAAGATCATATTATTTTATTAAGAGTAAACTGCTATTTTGGTCCCTGTGGTTTGGGCAGTTTTGTCATTTTAGTCCAAATCTCAAACTTTTTACATCTGGGTCCCTGTGGTTTTCATTTTGTTGCCATTTTAGTCCAAAATCCAAAAACCCTATTTTTTAACTGTTGCAACCTCCTATTTTGTCTTTTAGTTCAGGGGCATTTTGGTCATTTTGTTTTTCATTTAACATTTTCTTAATTCAAAAATTAATATATATATTAATATACACATTTAACACAAAGATAATAATCTTTACAGATCATCTTCATCGTCCCATTCTCTCTGTATAGCCTACTTTCTCTCTCTAACTACACACACCATCTGTTCTCCCTCTCTCCTCTCTGCCGCCACAAGCACCACCACCACCGCCACCTCCTCCCCCTTCTCACCACCGCCACTATCAACATCCACCCCACACCACAACCAGCACCGCCTCCTTCTCTCTCAAAATACAATAAATCAACATACAAAATGAGGTTCTTCATCCCAAATCAATAATCATCATCTTCATCGGTTCTTCATCTTCAACCCCTTATCAACATACAAAATCAAATCATCATCATTTTCATCGATTCTTCATCTTCAACAGTTCATCATCATCTTCTCAAACACCACATAACAACACCTAACTTCATCCCAAATCAAATAACCCTTTATCATCATACAAAATCAAATGGCTTCTTTTTAACCTAAAACCTAACAACAAACACCCACAACTTCAATTCCTGTTACAGATCGAATGCCACCACCGCCGCCGTTGACGTTACAGATCGACTTGTACATATACAATCTGCAGTTCATCTTCATCATCGACAACTTCAGATCTAGATGAAATATGCAATAACCCCAAATCAATATATGGCAGATGGCAGATCTAGATGAAATATGCAATAACCCCAAATCAATATATGTTGCTAAAAATGACGGTTTGGTTGATTTTGGGGAACAGTTTTGAAAGTCTAGGGCTTTTTTGTAGAGTTGTTCAAGAGGACAGATGAATGGAGGAACCAATTGCAATTTAATGGGTCTGATTTTGAACGAGAACGAGAATGGGGGTTCATGTGTGTACTCTTCTTGATAAAATTGTGAATCCGAACAAGGGTTTATGTGGCGGCGGTGGTGTAGAGAGAGAGAGAGAGAAAGGGAGAGAGGTTGGTGATGGTGGCAGTGGTGAGAAGGAGGAGGAGGAGGAGGTGGCGGTGGTGGTGGTGCATGTGGCGGCAGAGTGGTGGTGGTGGCGGCGGGCTGCAGATCCGGTGGTGGGGGTGGTGATGGTGTGGTGGTGGTAGTTCAGAGAGAGAGAGAGAGCAGAGTCTCTGTATGTGTGTGTGTGTGTATATATATATATATATTAATGGTTTTAGGGTATTATATATATATATAATTGAGTTATAATAATTTCAAAATGACTAAAATACCCCTGAGGGTAAAGACAAAATATCATGGTCATTAGTGGGGAATCTGACCAAATTGAAATTTGGACCAAAATGCAAACCACAGGGACCCAGATGTAAAAAGTTTGAGATTTGGACTAAAATGGCAAAACTGGCAAAACCACAGGGACCACAATGGCAGTTTACTCTTTTATTAATAAGTGGTATAAATTCAAGTTTGTATGTTTTACGCTGGTTCGCGTGTGTCTTTGATTTCGCTTTACGTCACGTAGCGGTATAAATTCACAATTTTGTTTTATGATTTTTTACCGGTTTTGATCGATGTTTGCTTGCTACTTAACGAGGGACTGGGCTTAACCAAACGAATTCCCGCCGTGTAGCGCGGGGTATTTTTACTAGTTGTTAACTATATTACATAAAACACGTGTATGTATTTGTAAGTAGTGATTAGTATTAAAGTTGGTGAGAAGTATAAAGGGGATCACTATCTAATGGGTTGTTTGTTTACTTTTTAATGAGACTCTTAATGGTTCAGACCTCAGACTTTTTACTGGGTCAACACTTAATGGTTCAGACTGTTTGTTTCACGAGCAGATGTCTGAATGGTTAGACATTTGCCTCTGAATGGTTAAGCATTATACAGAGTCTGAATGGTTAAGACCTCTAATCTGAATTGGTCAGACATTTGTCTCTAAACGGTTAAGCATTATACATGCTCTTAGTGGTTCAGACTTCTTACTGGTTCAGCACTTAATGGTTCAGACCTCTTACTGATTCAACATTTAACCATTCAGATGTTAGCAAGAAATTAAAAACGTTATCACTTCCATGAAAGTGATAACATTAAGCTATAATCCTTCCCTAGTGTAACAAGGAAGAAGTGAAGCTGATCTCTAACTAATCATAGTGAAGTTGTGGTGATCTCTGCCCTCTTAGACTATATGGTGTGGAGGAGCTTGAAAATGCGGCGTTAAGCGTCATGTGGCAGCCATGTAAGCAAGGGGGCATGGTATAAAAACACGGGGTGGTGTTGGGCGTGGGAAGGGCCCCACCTAGTGTTTAAAAAAAACTAACCAATCACAAACCACTAATCAACTCGCGCCACGTCACCAACCAAATTGCCCCCCACAGCGGTGAAGAATCCCTCGCCCCACACACAACGCCGTGGAAAACGCCAAACACAGGGTGGTTTGGTGGGCATGAACTAGCATTTACGCTAGATTTCCACGCCCACACCGTGTGGTCTTAGAAAGTAAATTGTATAATGATAATCTATGCAGATTTAGAGAAATGATAGTAAAGAACAACTATCGGCGAAACACCAAAAGTTAAAGCAAGGTGGGTTAACATTCACCCGAATCAATATAGATTTGGTGTATCCGTTCCCTTAGACTATGGGGTGTAGAAGGGCTTGGGTTGGGGGCATTGCTAGACACGTGGCGAGGATAGGATCCACAAGGTAATACTAAAAAACTAGGGGTGTGGTATGGCGTGGCTTAGCTTGGCGTGGCCAGCCATGTGGATATGTGTTATTTTGTGTGTATGTGTTTATTGGGATGAAGAGAGTCGTTCCAAAATCCCCAATTTTCTCCAACTGTCGCATAAGCGCTACATAAGCATCATCTTTCTTCTTATTTTTCTCAGTTTCCTCGTAGTCCCTTGTATAAGCCACCCAATACATCTTATTCACATTAGAATCACGAATCAGTACGTTTTTCGGTTCCACACTTCAAAGAAATATGGATTGTAAATCTTTAATTTTGTTCCCAATTTTATTTGGCTTGTTCTTCAAATCCTAAAAAAAGTTTCAGCATTTATGGTACTTTTTTTAACGACAACATGTATCTTACCTAATGGTATGAATAATGGAATCTGATGTGTGTGTTTGTGGTTTTGACGATTTTTTGGTTCTTGTTTGAACCCACAAGGATTTCATCTTTTTTGTTTTGAATCAGAAAAAATATTCATGAAAAAGGTTGCAGCTTTTTAAAAAGGCAAAAAGGCTATTAGGTTGTTCTTTACGGTGAACGGGGCACTCTCGGTAACCCCATTCGGTGACCCAAGTCACCTAGCGGGAACACCGCCGCCATCAACAAGGGGAGTCACATAGGGGAGCAAGATCGGTGAGAGCTTACCGAACGAGGGAGGGAGAGAGATGGTGGGCCACCATTTTTTCAACCAATCAAAACATTTTCTTTTTTTTTTGAATAAAAAAACAAGGGGAGTTAAGAGGGGAGTGGCGCCATCAAATTGAGGGTGTGATGGGAGTTAAGAGGGGAGTTGACGTGGCGCGTGTTGATTGGCCGTGCGTAAGAGAGGGGAGTGCCCCGTTCACCCTTACTAAGAATAGCGGGTATGGGGAGGCTCAACCCCATGAGGATGGGCCGCCACGTAGGCGCCACATCACCATCTCATGGAGGATGGGCCTCCTCCCAATTTGAGGGGGGTGGATGATGGGGATACCCCACGTAATTATTTTATAATTTTCTAAAGTTTTTTTTTTTGTTAACTTAATAAAAAGTTTTTTTTTTTTTTTTGACAGGTGAACTTCTTTTGTGGTTATTCACATTCCCAAGTCGGGGAGTCTAACCAAGATCTGACCCAGACTACGTTGTCTTAACCGGGCCCGCGCTGGGTGTAGTCAGACTTGGCTACGGCTATTGCCCGGAACCGTACCACCTCCACACGAGATACCTCGCTGGAGTAATGGCCGGATAAAACCGGGGCGGCTCAGGCTCGAACTTGCGCAACATTGGCTAACAAGCGCTTACCATCATTGTCTGGTCCCCACACCTTTCGCTACACCCGGGAGTCGAACCGGAGTCTCCAAGGAAACCAACTGGCCCAACTCCCAACTGAGCTGGGGTGGGGGATTAATAAAAAGTTTATAAAAATGAAAAAATACAACATAAAACAAGATAAATAAATTCATTTCATAACATAAAAAAAATTACATTTCCTAAAAATAAAAACGGAAAACATAAAAACGAAAAAAAAATTACGATACGATTAAAAACCTAAACAAACTACGACGTCCATTTTTTCTTCACCTCTTCCTTCATCCTCCGATAAACCTCGTGTTCATCCTCCGGAACCGAGTCGAGATCCAACCTCATTATTCTAAAACCCTCCGCTCGAGCATAGTCGGCCGACACGTTTTTCTTGTGACTATATTTTTCGGCCGCAAAGTCTTTGAACAAACGAAATTCGGAAATCAACTCGTCCATTTTCGAAGACGCCTTCGAGCCGCCCCCTCCACCCGAGCCGCCCCCTCCACTCGAGCCGGCCCCTTTGCGCTTTCCGGCCGCCTCTTTTTTTGCTTTGTCCCTTCCGGTGGGACGTTCGATCTCGTGAACGGGTAACACATCCTCGTCATATATCGGGTCGTCGTTTATGTCGATTTGACAACGAGCGGTGGAGCCTCCCGCACTATAACTTCCGGACTCGGAAGTTTTAGTCCATTTGGCGGTTGGGACCTCATTTGGAACCGGCACCCATTTAGGTTCTTTCTTTAAAATGTTCCATGCTCGGAGGTGCGGGAAAGGCGCCGGATTTTTTGTATCCCATATAGCCATCGCAAGGTTAAGAACGTCCTCGTCGCTACTCCCACTAGGACGATTGATGTAAATTGGGTTATAATACCCGCAAAATTCATTCACGGTCTTGTTCATTTTCCGCCACTTGCCCACTACGGAATCGAGATCACGTATCGGGCCTGCCCCATAAGGTCGTTAAATCTATCCGTTGTCGCCTTCCAAAAACTAGATCCCGTTTGATTGTTCCCTAAAATTTAAAAAAAAAATGCATTAGTAAAACTAAAAAATAAATCTTTTTAAATTTAAATTAAAAAAAATTAACTTTGGTTCATACCGACAATCGGGCAAGTTGAGGCCTTAACATAGGCAATTGCTAGCGCCTCCTCCTCTATTTTTGTCCACTGTTGTATCTGCTTCCCTCTCGAACCGCATTTTTTTGCGGTGTCAGGTTCGGTTTCAACCGCCTTCCCCTTCCCCGTGTTTTTTTTTGCGCTTGAGTTCTTTAGGTGGCGATTCGGGGACGACTTCTTCATCATCATCATCAAGTTGAACCGGGGGTTGCGGTTGGGATTGTTCAAGTTGAAACGAGTTGCGTTGCATGAATTGTTGGAGTGCTTGAAATTATTGCATTTGTTGAATTTGAGACATTTGTGAGAAGGCGTTGGGTGATTGTTGGTAACCCGAAAACGTAAATTGTGGAGACCCCCACGAAGGATCCATAGTCGGAGTGTAAGCGGGACTCGAAAAAAAGTTAGGTTGGTTCGGGTTGGGATTGTTCGGGTTGGGGTTGTTCGGGTTGGGAATGTTTGGGTTGAATGGATTCATGATTTGTATAAAAAAAAGGGGAGTGTTTTTTTATAAAAATGAATGAGAATGAGAGAAGAATGAGAGAAATGGTATAAAAAATGGATGAAAATAGGGTTTATATTTAAAGTGAAAAAGTTTTTTTTTTAATATTATAGCCGTTGGTAACGGCTAACTTTTTCAAATATGGGCCCGTCTTCAACACGCCGATTATCACATGCCGGGCCAAGGGGGCGGTGTGGGGGACCGGCGCCGGGCTTCGTCAGGCCTAAGCCGGCCCGGCCCCCATACCCCTTGGTCTAATTAAAAAAACAGTATACGTCATCAAGGATTAACATGTTAACTTAGTAATTACACAAGAACAGTAACATATGTTAACTTGGTAATTACACAAGAATAGTAACATATGAAAGTTGAATGTGGCAAATTGAATTTAAATAATCAGAACTGGTCTACTTTTGGCCGATAATAGTCTGCGTTAAAAATAGCTTAACGGAGTTAAGTTTTTTTCCGAATTACAAACCGATGTTTTAGGGCTTTTGATTTGAACGAGGATTCGAGTTAATTGATGTAAAATTTACTTCGAAATACTGCCCCAAACAACGAAAACGATGCTTCAATTCGGATGTTTAAACTTCCAATTAACAAAAATCAAGCCGTTTGGAGCAGCGTTTCGAGGTAAGTTTTACGTAAATCGACTCCTATCCTCGTTCTGATCAAAATCCCTAAAACATCAGTTTGTAATTCGGAAAAAAACTTAACTCCGTTAAGCTATTTTTAACGGCAGACTATTATCGGCAAAAAGTGGACCAGTTCGGATTATTATCGGCAAATAACTGAGTTGGGATTATTATCGGCCAAATTGAGAAAGTTGGGATTATTTAAATCCAATTTGTTTTTTTAACGGTCAACGAATCTTTCAAATGGGTTGCTGACGAAATTCACCACATCGGGATACACTCACTTTCGAACCGGGGAAAACCCTCACCTAAGCTGAAGCCCGTGAACACTCGCTCGAAGGCACGGCAGTGTCGTGAGGTAAAACTTGCTCAGTTCAAGGATCGAACTAGCGATCGCTGCCTACTCTCCATCATCACCAGGTGCCGCCGAAACTAAATGATGGAGTCCAAGAATTGAACATGTGTCACTTGAAACACTAGAGAAAAACAATTTAAAACAATTTTAATGACTTTCTAGCCATGGATATATTGTAATTGATACGTCTAAACATGTGAAAAACTTATATTGAAATACTAAAAAGAAAAAAGAGATCAGAATTGTGTATTCGA
Organism: Helianthus tuberosus; assembly: GCA_030545235.1. Classification (NCBI taxonomy): domain Eukaryota; kingdom Viridiplantae; phylum Streptophyta; class Magnoliopsida; order Asterales; family Asteraceae; genus Helianthus; species Helianthus tuberosus. The sequence continues at coordinate 6,230,950 of CM060414.1, read as the reverse complement.
ATTTATATAAAGATCTATATATTAAAATTTTGTAAATGGAAAACAGCACTAGACTTATTTTTTAAACGACAATCAACACAATCATTAATTCTATCACTAAACTACATTTTTATCCACCATGAAGATTAAACCCTGATCAAGTGGTGGAGGGCTTGCATTTCTCTTAAGAGATGCAGGTTCGACCCTCACTTGGTGCAGAGTGAGGCACTGGTGAGCAATGATAGGAGACCCAGAGAAACCTGGGTTGGATCCTTGAGCCAAACGGGTTTTACCGGTAATTTCACCGTCGTGCCTACTGGCGGGTGGGTTACCGGGTTTTCCCCGGAATTTATGGTGGACTCGGGTCACTCTCGGAGTACTCCGTTTGTCCAGTGGGTGCCCCGAGAGTGCTCGGGATTGAGTTTGTTGGCTGTTAAAAAAAAAAGAAATAAAGATTAAACCCTCACCACTTGGAAAGACAAAATCTTATCTAACAATGCCTTAACATCGCTAAGCAAAAGGTCATCTACTAATTAGACTTAGGGGTTGTTTGGTAGCCTCTTAATGACCGTTCAGATGCTACCTCTTAATGGTTTAAAACCTCTGAATGAATAAGAGGTAACCTCAAGTCTGAATGGTTAAGAGGTAACCTCTGAATGGTAAATCATCACATGTCACATTCTTCTAGCTTCCCATTGGTAAAATTCTTAATGGTTCCATTAAGATGTAGCCTCTTAATGACCATTCAGAGGCTACCAAACAGCCCCTTAGTAAAATGTGTGATTAGTAATTTGTGGGTGTAGGAGATGGATATGATCCGGTGGTTTCACTGATGGCAGGATGATACTCTAGTGGTCCGTCAGTGATCCAAATTTGTCGTTAAAAAAAGTAACTTAAAATTAGGGCTGTAAACGAACCAAACGTTCGGCGAACGGTTCGTGAACCGTTCGGCGGGAAGTTCGTTTGTGTTCGTTCGTTTATTAAACAAACGAACACGAACAAGAAATTTCGTTCGTTTAGTTAAACGAACAAACATGAACAGAGGTCGCGTTCGTTCGTTTATGTTCGTGAACGTTCGGTAACGTGTTCGCTTGTGTTCGATAGTTCGTTTGTGATTTTAGTTTTTATATTTATTTAAATATATCAAAATTCTGACAAATTAAATATCTAATAAGTGTCAGTCTATTATATATTATGTTCATGAATGATTGTTTGTGTTCGTTTGTTTTCATTTATGTTCATGAACATTAGTTTGTGCTTATTTGTTTTCGTCAACGTTCGTTGCCTAAAATTAACAAACAAACACAAACGAACACGAACAACTTCATTTCCTTAACAAACGAACACAAACATAAAATCCGGTTCGATAAGTGTTCGTGAACGGTTCGCGAACACATATATTTTTTAACAAACAAACACGAACAAGGTCTCGTTCGTGTTCGTTCGGTTCGTTTACAACCCTACTTAAAATGATTAACCAAAAACATGTTTACAAGATGGACCCTACAAATACACGTCTCTTTACAAATGGACCCTACAAATATGTGTCTTATTGTATTATTATATCAACCTTTCCTTAGTTGAATCCGCTCTTGTACCAAATATGAATTAACAAGAATCCACCACATCCAACTCATTATATACAACCCACCATCTTATCATTTCTTCATTCCACCCTTTCATTCTGCATAAACAAAGATTTATCCAGCCGATCATGGCGGCAACGATGGCAGAGATGGCGGGTGGACGACCAAGATCCTGTGGTTGGTTATATCGGTATACATGGAACGTGAGAATCGCCGCCTCTCAAGAATGTCTTCGGAGATATAGTTGATTTCATGTCTATGTGATCACTTAGGCAAGTCTGAAGCTTGGCTTTTACTCAACACCTTTTTCTGATTTTCATTTTGTTTGTTGTCAAGGAAAGAAATTGGAAGGGAAATACAATAAAAGGTTTGGGAATTTTAAGTTTTAGTTCTTAATATATTTGTGTTGGTTTTCTATATGTAATTGATATACATTTTGTTTAATGTGTGTTTGATTATAAATTTCATATTTTGGTAAGATGATAGATAACTTAAAAAGGAAAAGAAAAAACTATGTTTAAAATGGCAAAATTGAATAAAATGTTTTATTTACTTAATATTATAGTCAAGTAAAACTTTATTATATATTTATTGTTCATCGTACAATATGTCAATTAGTAGGAGACATCATATACATTTGTATACAAGCTAAGAAACCAAGAGAATATATACATATACATATATGTGTGTATATATTACAAGACGTGTAAAATAATGAATTTAAACAAATCTTATAAATACAATGTACCAATCACTATCATGCATTTTTTTAAATAATCATCATATATTAAAAAATTAGACAAGAAAAACGAATTTGACAAAGTTAGAATGAAAGTATAATCTGTACCTAAAAATATATAAATATATAACTTGGTATATTTTAATGTCAACCCATTCTATAGATATTTTTTATAGATAAAAAAACCCAATGGTAAATAACTTATTCAACTTTTTCTTTTTTAAATTTATTTTTTAATTTATTATATTAGAATTAATTTTATGCATATTTTATTTTTCTCATATAACTTTTAACATACGATATTTTAAAAACAGCGGAGCATGTCACTGCAACGTACATGTTTTTATCTATGTCTCGATATAATTTTTTTCAGAATTTAGTGGTGAGTAGCGTTGTACACGTAATCAAAGTACAAATATACATGTTATCAAAGCTTACCGTACTAGTAGCACAATGAACTGTCGCAGCCCCCGACCCCTGCCCCGTGAGCGAGCGACCGCGGGTATCAGGCTCAGAGCGGGTGGTATCGGTATTTATTAAGTTGGCAGCGGAATTTATACATTAGGATCGTAGTTAGGAAATATTTTTATCAGAGTTAAACACCAAACTTTTATAATAATAAATGGGATAAAACCCAAGTTTCATTTGCAATACATTCATAGGGATAAATCCCAAATATTGAAAACATAGACTCTTTTTTATTCAGGTAACTTTTATAGCAACTTTTCTAAGCCTTTAGTGCTCTCCAGTTGTCTTCTATTAGTTTCACATTAAGTTACCTGAAACGCGTTTTAAAAAGAATTTTAACAGCAAGAAATACTGGCTAGTACATTCCAATTTGTAAGACATCAGTTGTTACATATTACAGTATTAAGAGCGATTACAATGTTTATATCTACCCAATTACTCGTTCAGTACGTGTCACTCGACGGATCTGTGACTATGGTCATATCACACATTGGATACACGTGCCCAATTATGAAGGTTATCAAGTACTGTATACAAACCCCATAATACTCGCAGCAGTTGTAGAATTACAAAGACTTAATCACTGTAATTGTAATTGAAAACATTTGAGGTTTTGGTAAAAAAAGAGAATGACTCACATAGTTGACTTAGATAAAACTACAGCTTCCTGTTATTGTCCTGGTTCTTACCTATTAAAATTAAACAATGCACACGTGTTAGTAAGATAACCCAAATCACATTAACCGTACAACTCGAGACAGAACTCCAATGACTGAGTCAGGCAGATCCTTGACATGCATTACGGAGTCCTAGATCAATCGGGTGTAACACGAGACAGAACTCCAACGACTGAGTCAGGCAAAGCCTTAACATGCGTTACGGAGCCCTAGATCGATCGGGTAGGGTAACAGATACGTGATTATGGGTTATAATACTTACAACGAGGCAAAGCTTCGCTTTTTAGAGGTATAATACCTGAGAGTTTAGACTATCAGAGAGTTTGAGAGAGAGAACGGAGCCCTAGATCGATCGGGTAGGGTAACAGATACGTGATTAGGGGTTATAATACTTACAACGAGGCAAAGCTTCGCTTTTTAGAGGTATAATACCTGAGAGTTTAGACTATCAGAGAGTTTGAGAGAGAGAGAGAGAAAAGAAAATGAACGTTGGTACAATGGAAATACGAACAAAGATGACGATCAAGAAATGAAGAAAAAGTTCGTTAAAGATGTGTTTTTTATTACAGTTTTCCTGGCTACATTTGTTTAAAGATATTAATTTGTATCAAATTTTTAGGTTCATTTTAATAAGAAATTACACTAAGTTCATTTAAATTGTTGTTGAACATTGATGATGTAACACCCCGAAAAATATAAAACTTTATATTAGAATTATAAAGTATAAATAAACGAGAATTTACTAACTAGAAATTTTTAACCTAGTTAGTTAAAAGACTAGAAATAGCTTATGATAGGGTTAAAAGCTACTAAACAATATGTTGAACAAAGTTGAGGGGCTTAAGTTGTAAGAATTGAAACTTGACTTTAATTAAAATAAATAAAACAAACCAAACACCCCAAAAGGGATGTTTGGTCGACTAGAACAAGCAGGGGCGACACCCCAACTTTCAAACTCTCAAAATTCTACTTGAACTCTCAAATTGGAGGTGCAAATCTGGTCCAAACGAAAATCCGAGCATAGAATCGTGATCCTCATCACAAGAGGATTACAAGGCATGTAAAATTTAAGGAAAACTCTCAACTTGAAATTTTCATGAATTGGGAAAAATCTGAAATTAGGGTTGCATGTGTATGTTATGATGATTAAGGAACAACTATAATGTCTAGGGACAAACCCTAGACCAATAGAAGTTGAAATCATAAGAAATTTTGGTGAATCCATGAACACCATTGTAGGTGATTAATGCGATATGTGTAAATTGATGAACACTAGGATATTGGGTGTTAATCTTGTGTAATTTGACAATTTGGAAGTGATTTCAGAAATCTAGAAGCTAACAATCATGTAAAATGTTGATTGAGGTGAAATTAGGGCTAAATGATAAGCTAGAAACTTGTCATATAATCATGTGAAAAATCTGCCCTCAAGGTGTTTGTGAAAATGCCTCAAAGAAGGCTTAAAATAGAAATTTAAAGATTAAACGCATAATTATGATGTTTCGGTGTATTATGCGATATAAGGTTTAAAGAGAGTTCTAAACATGTCTTGAATTGAACTCTATAGGAAAGGATACCGGAACGTCGAGTGGACAAGCCGGTGGTGATTTGCGGTTAAAGGGCGTACACTAAGGTATGTAACTTGATCCGTTACATTCGTTGAATTATGAATAAACTATGCGTTATTGATAGAATTTATATTGAATATGGTTGGAATGTGAATTGATAGACTTAGTATAGTCAACGAACCAAATTGGTAGTCATCATAAGTGGATGGTTCCATAAGATGAGCCAATGGATCTATTAGTGTGAAAAATTGTAGTTTTAAACGTTCTAGTAGTCGATAATGGCGATAATAATCACAAAGGCATTAAACCATGAAATTGGTAAGAAATGCGGGTGATAATAAGCCCCGGATGTTGGGCATAAGGCGCCATAGGTTTATTAGTTAAAAGGTAGTAAAATGTGTAAGGTTAGAATGGGTCGAATAATTACATAGTGACATATGGTCTTTCGGTCCGTAAATTAAATTTTGGGTATCAAATTTATAATAGTTATGTCGGTAATGAATTTACAGACATATAGGAAGAAAAATCACTTAAAACGGACTTACGAGTCAAAAGATATGGCCAAACGAAATTAAAAACTGGATTTTCCGGAGCTGGCAGCAAATGCAGCTCACAAGACTTGAGCTGCTGGAAAACGTGACCCCCCGCGCCACGCGGAAGGCCACCCGAAATACTCCGCGACACGCGGGAGGTCCTCGCGGCCCGCGTAAAACCTCTCGCGGGGCGCGAGCGACCTGGATCCGAATTTTTCATTTTGTTTTCAAAAGTTTTGACCCTAGATTTCAATTATACATGTTTTAATATTGTCAAAACTAACCTTTGATGTGGTTTTGACATTAGGTCATGTTGGGGAACTTACGGATGGCGATTAAGCATATGATGAAGAACCGAACACTACATTTTGAAGCTTCCGCAACGTCTTAAATCTTTAGTACTTTTGTGTATGGGTTGTAAACACTTGTTAAACGACTTTTAAAATGTTTTAACTTAGTCATTAGTTGACTAAGGTTGATGTTACTTATGAACTTTGTTTATGAAAGTCATGTTACTTAAACAATATTTTATTTAAAACGGTATAACCTATTACAAAAATCAAGTCAAATTAGACGGGTGTTACAAGTTGGTAATCAGAGCTTAAGGTTGTCAACAAAGTGTTCGGTTCAAGCTTGATCGATCGTCCGGTAAGAATTAACTCATTATGTTAGTAGATTATGTCTTATGTAAGGAATGAGAAACGAATTGTTATGCATGGGAAGAGCGTGTTAACACACTCAAACCCGGAAAGTGCACTAAATGTGAACGGTTAAAGCAAGTTAGGAACTTGGCTAAACCGAAACAAATGAAACAATGCCATAAATGAAATGTTTAACGTTTGATGTAAACATTTCAGTTTCAAGATGTCGAAAGAGAGCAATAATGATCCGGTGCCGACAAGCACCGAACAATTGAAAGAAATGATTGCCGAGGAGGTAGGAAAGGCAATTGAGGGCAGTCTATCCGGGTTTATAGACAAGATCCAAAGCACAGTGTTGTCGCTCGTAGAAGAGCGAGTTAAAAGGTTGGAGGATACTGTCAACCTTACGAAAGACAAAATGGGAGAACGTAAAGGGTGCTCATATAAGGAATTCATGGCGTGTAAACCGCCAATCTATAACGGGGAAGTCGACCCGATAATTTGCCAAAGATGGTTGGGCGACATTGAAGGAGTGTTTGAAAGGACCCATTGCGACGAAAGCGACTTCGTTGCTTACGGAACGGGTCAGTTAAGAGGACAAGCCAAGGATTGGTGGGATAACAAAAAGAATGAAATAGGGGCCGAAGCGGCAAGGACCATGACATGGGAAGAGTTTAAGACACCATTTCTTAAACATCATAGTCCCAAGGCGGTCATTAACAAAATCAAGGAGGAGTTCATGCAACTTAGGCATAAGGGTGAAACCATAGACAAGATCATGGCGATGTTTATGGATAAGATGAAGTTTAGTAGTGAGTTGGTGACGAACGAAGAACAGAAAATATACTACTACTACAATATGTTGAGCGCTGAATATAGGGAGTTTATGACTCCTTCAAAATACGAGACCCTTACCGAAATCATTAATGTTGCTCGGGAACGGGAAATCGAGTTGAAGAAGCAAGTCGAAAGAGGTGAACGAAGGGCACATGATGTGAATCCAAGCCCGACAAAGAAAGCCCGAACTGGAGAATCGGGGAAGAAGGTAGATACTAAAGGCGGGTCACCAAGTTGTAAGGTGTGCGGGAAGGGACACAAAGGGGAATGTCGGTTCAAAGACAAGCCATGCCCTATATGTAACAAGACGGGGCACACGGCCTCGCTATGCCCGGGAAAAGTCTCTGTTTGCTACAAATGTTATCAACCCGGCCACAAAAAGTCCGAATGTCCGGACTTAGTTGGAAAGAGAGATGTTAAAGAATCTCCAACAGAAGCTCCCAAAGCGAAGGCGAGGTCCTTCCAACTTACCGCGGCTGAAGCGAAGACAGAACCCGATGTGGTTTCAGGTATATTCACAATTAACTCAATTCCAGCACGTGTATTGTTTGACACGGGTGCGAATAAATCCTTCATTTCGCATTGATTTATTCGACACCCTTCATTTGTATTAACGAAATTACTTGTGCCCTTAGAAGTTGAAACAGGGGACAACAAAAGTTTTATAGTTTGTTTTTGGTGTTAAGTGGATGTGAAATGACCAAAATACCCTTGTTATTAAAAAAATAACTTAAATATAAAAATATATTTAAATCAAGTGGGTCTACCATTCTCTTCACCATCAGCATCAACGATAACCCTCATTTGAGCAAATTGATACTTTCAAAATCCACCAAAACGAAGCACCCTTCCATTTTGGCTCAACAAACTCTCGCCTGAAAATCATCCTTTGCCGGAGACTGTTACAACGGCGTCGGAAAACAACATCAACAAAAACGAACGAACCTTAGCATTCATCAAAGAAATAACAGACAATTCAACTTCCTGTTGTTCATCTTCATCATCCACCGAGTTAATCGCCTCCAGCGAAGATCTTCTCACCGAAATCTTCCTCCAGTTACCGGTAATCTCACTCATCCGACGACGGCAATTGCTCTGGTGCTGACATCATGGCTTCACGGCCATCGATTACTATCACACCCCGACCACGTAGAACATCAAATCGTGGCGGAAACGTCGGGGAGTGTTGTAACAGAATTATTGTTCCACAACCATGGCAATTAAAGTTACATTTTATTTATCAAACAAGAGTGTTACATTGTCTCAAAACAGGAAATAAAGAGTTCAGAACATAATTAAACTAGTTCTATCTTTATTTTAAGTCTCTAAGGCACAGGTCCGCCCTAGTGTCACGATCATCATCCTAAGCGACAGCTCCTGAAAACACATGTGAAAATAGGTACGTCAGCATAAAAATGCCTGTGAGATACATAGGTTTTGTGAAAATAGGATTTATGACTTGGGTTTTAGAAGAAAGGTTTAATAAAAGTTAGTCATGAATCTTGTTAAGTGTTTTCTTTTATAAATCATATGAAAACTTGATAAGAAATCCGATTATATAAAAGAAAGGTGTATGGTTAATGAAATAACCAAGTAAAATGAGTTGTATAAAATAAACCGTTTTTGTAAAACAATGTCTTGAAAAATATGTTATTTGTGTAAAATGTAATATGTCTATACTGAAATGATTTAAATAACGCTACGATATGTAATATTATACAAACACTTATATATAGGAAGTACCAGCGGCGTATCCACCATGTTTGTATCATATTACACACGCCTCGTTACTCAAATCACTTACCCAAACCAACCACCATTGTAAATTGTTCATGTATAAATCAATTGTCAAGTGTTATTGTGTAAACCATATCAAAATGTCCATGTCTAATGTAAATCACTGAAGGTGTATATCAATGTCAAAATGTTTATGTTTAATGTAAATCATGAATTGTGTATCCAAAAATATCATGTATGGCAAGTGAAATACATCCACTAAACCATAGGTAAAATGCACAAAAACAGGGTATCGAATTAAACATAGTTTAAATCAAAGTTATGTTTTGTGGAACAAATGCATGCTATACTGATACAAACATCTATGCGGTATTGTTATAATGCATACATTCAAGCCTTGTGACTGTGGTGATAGACCTTTAAACAAATTAAAGGTTTATCTGTGTTATGTCTAACGAATTCGGTCATTCCTTCCATCCAAACATACCTAGGATGTCAGGAACGGGAGTTGTCAATTCCTATGGTACTACTACCTACTAACGAATGGCGTAGCTAATGTTAATGAATGTATTTTTGTCCCATTTAAACAAACCAAATGTCATACCAAAATGTAAGCATGTGAAAACAATGCACTAAGTATGTAATCCAATGAACATACATAGCGTGAAATGTAATGTAAAACAATGTACTAAGTATGAACTAGATGAACATACATAGCATAAAATGTAATGTAAAACGATGTACTAAGTATGAACTAGATGAACATACATAGCATAAAACATAATGAAATCATGTACTATAAATGTACTAATGAACATAACAAGCATATGATATGAAAGCATGAAATGCACGAAAGTAACAAGTAGGCACATGTGTTTCACCCTAAAATGTTTGGAAAATAGTAAAAGAGGGGTCTATGTACTCACTTGAGATTGCTTAGTAGTCCTTGAGTAACAACCAAACAATGCTAGAGATCACGGATATCAAACGGCACCTAATATAGGTAACTATGTTAATATACCGGACCTAAATCGGAGGATTGGATAGAATGAGGGTTCCTAAACCAAACGAGTATGGAGACTCGTGTAATATGGTTTAACAAGGCCTACATACCAAGATGAAACCTAACCTAAGTGCTTACGACCCATTATGACCCGTTTAGGTAGCTTAAGCTACTTTAACGCGTCGTTCGCGTGAAACGCGTTCGGACCGCTTAACTAGTCCTATGACAAGTAATATATGCCTTAACATGTCTAATATTGTTGCCAAATCAGTTTAGATACCAAAAGTTATGTTACATATGCTTAAAATAAATTTTGGCGTAAAAAGGGCATTTTGGTAATTTACCTAAGGCATATATACTACCTATCATACAACTAACTAAACGTCGTGACCATAAGGTATAACCTCGGAAGGTTATTCCCTATACAACTATGGTCACCTAATGTGTTTGGTCGGATTCTAATGATCGACCAAACGGGTCGGGTTCGAAAGTATAAGCGATTGTTTAGATCGCTTACCTTACGACCCTATATAAGCACTAAACTAAAAGTGACGAGCTAAGCATGTTAAACATGCTTAACTAAGTTTTAGAAAACAGGTTTGGTATCAAAACAAACGGTTTTGATACCTAAGAGTAGTTTGGTTACAAAATACGCAAGAATGCGCATTTTGGCCGAAACTACGACTCGTCACTGAGCCTAGATAACGTGGTAATCAGTAGGTATAGTCGCTAGGGACTATAACCATCGTGATTACGCTCACGTTATGAAGTTCAAACGAACTTCGCATTGACCATAAACTCGTCAATGCAGAAAGTCAAACAAAGTTTGACTTTAACGCTAAAAGAATAAAAAGAACGAAGGAACACTTACAAAGGGTCCAAGAATGGAAGTTTTGAATCCGAATACTCTCAGGTATGAAGTGTTAAACACAACAACTTAGAGAGCAAATTCAGATTTCAAATGTGTGGGTTTTTAGGGTTGAAAGGGTTGGGTATTTATAGAAATGTAGGAACCGTTAAGATCGTTCCTCGAATACCGTGCTTTGATCTCATCCCTACATTTGTTGGAACATTAAGGGTACTCAAATTGGCCCCCCACCATCAGGGATTAAGAAGTGTGGGTGAGTTTTGAGTGGTTAACAGCTGTTAAAACTGATTATTCTGATCTGGGAAGCTGACACGGGCCATGTAAGGGGGCACACAAGACTCACGCGGGCCGCCTGGCCCTTCTGGTCAGAAACAAGTTTCAACAAATGTCAGTTTTAGTCCCTGTTGGTGTTTAAGCTCATTTCCGACACTTCTAAGGCCCGTCAAGCCAACTTTAAGGCTCTAAAATGATGCCTAAACATTTTGGACATGAAACATGCCCAAAAATATGCCGGATGTTGGTTCGTTTGGTCGTACGATCGCGATGTTCGCTTAATTACGACGGAATGCGCATAAGCGCGAAAAACGATCCAAATTGCGTGACGAAAGGGTTTTTCTCATGCCAAAAACTAAAATAAAATATTTTAGTGCTTACATAAATTTTTGGATGTCCGGATGTATTCAGAACGTAAGTTATGCGCGAAAATGCAAACTTGTGCACTTTTTGACGCTTTTAGTCCCTGAATGACCCAAAAGTTTATTTTAGAACACCGAACCCCTCAAAGCCTATTTCTAAGCTATGTAAGGGATATTTATGGTATGTTTAACTTATGGTCATGTTCCGGAATGTCTGTTACAGTTCAAATTGGCATACTTTCGCAGTTTGTCAAATTTAGTCCCTGTAGGTGAATTAACTTGTTTCTGCCATACCAAAGCCTTCAAAACTTATTTCTAAGTTATGTAAAGGTTATTTAAGGTATGTTAAGAATATGTTGATGTTCCGGAGTATTTGTCGCGTTAAACTGATTACGTTTACGCACCAGTTTGCGTATAATTCTCCAGAAAGCGATATAGAGTTTGAAATTGAACAAAAGTCAAAACATGAAAAATGTCAAACATAAACAAACAAACATTGGGATCAAATAACTTTCTTTTATTGATAACTATACTGTTTACAATGATTTTAGACACAGATGTTACAGTCTCCCCTACTTGTGGAAATTTCGTCCCGAAATTTATTTAGAGGAAACTTGTGGGAATAGATGCAGATACTTTGCCTTCATTTGATCTTCACATTCCCAAGTAAACTCGGGTTCACGCTTAGATTCCCAGCGAACTTTGACCAATGGAATGCGCTTGTGTTTGAGCCACTTGACTTCACGTTCCATGATTTCCACTGGCTTCTCAACAAATTTCAGTGTTTTATCAACACGAATTTCGCCAAGTGGTATGTGGAGGTTCTCATGAGCTAAACACTTCTTGAGATTGGATACGTGAAAGGTTGGATGAACATTTCCAAGTTCAGGAGGTAACTCAAGTCTGTAGGCTACCTTACCGGTTCTTTCGACGATCTTGAATGGTCCAACGTATCTAGGTGCAAGTTTTCCTTTCTTTCCAAATCTGATCACACCTTTCCAAGGTGAGACCTTAAGTAATACTCGATCACCGACTTGAAATTCCATGGGCTTCCGTCCTTGGTCCGCGTAACTCTTTTGACGGCTTCCAGCTGTCTGAAGGTTGTCACGTACTTTCTTAACCTTATCAGTTGTCTCTAAAATGAGGGCAGATCCAGTAAGCTGAGCCTCGCCGATCTCATTCCAGCAGACTGGTGAACGACATTTTCGACCATAGAGAGCCTCGAAAGGAGCCATGTTGATGCTGGAGTGATAACTGTTGTTGTAGGAGAATTCAATTAATGGAAGATGTGAATCCCAACTACCACCAAAATCGATCACACAAGCTCTAAGCATATCCTCCAGAGTCTGGATTGTTCTTTCAGATTGACCATCCGTTTGCAGATGATAAGCTGTGCTCAGATTAAGTTGGGTCCCCATAGCAGATTGCATGGTTCTCCAAAAATGAGAAGTGAAGCGTGCATCTCTGTCAGAAATGATGTTCAAAGGAACACCATGTCGAGCTACAATTTCATCCACGTAGATTTTAGCAAGTTTGTCAGCAGAAAAATCCTCACGGATTGGCAAGAAATGCGCTGACTTAGTAAGACGATCAACAACTACCCAGATGGCATCATGACCTTTCTTTGTGCACGGAAGTTTAGTAATGAGATCCATAGTAATGTTTTCCCATTTCCAAACTGGGATCTCTGGTTGCACCAATAAACCAGAAGGACGCTGATGTTCAGCCTTAACCTTAAGACAAGTAAGGCATTTTGATACATATAAGGCAATGTCTTTCTTCAGACCAGGCCACCAATACTGAATACGAAGATCCTTATACATCTTATCTGAGCCAGGATGAACAGAATAACGAGACTTATGGGCTTCATCCATAAGCAAGGTGCGGAGGTTATCTTGGCTTGGGACCCACAAACGGTCCATGAAGTAATACGATCCATTGTCCTTCATTTCCAGATCAGGGGTTATGTGATAGGGAAATTCCTTATCCATCAAACCTTGTGAAACACAAGTGTGTTGAGCCTGAGAAATGTGGGCTTGGATATTGGATCGAGCTTGAATATCAGATTGAACACGAACACAATGAAGCTTAGTACGTTCCTTACGACTCAATGCATCGGCTACGACATTCGCCTTACCAGGATGGTAGCGAATTTCGCAGTCATAGTCGTTTAGAAGCTCGACCCAACGTCGTTGCCTCATGTTGAGTTCTTTCTGATTGAAGATATGCTGAAGACTTTTGTGGTCCGTGAAAACCACACATTTTGTACCGTACAAATAGTGTCTCCAGATCTTAAGAGCGAAGACAACTGCACCCAACTCAAGATCATGAGTGGTGTAGTTCTTTTCATGCACCTTCAATTGTCTTGATGCGTAGGCTATGACTTTGTTCCTTTGCATCAGAACACAGCCAAGGCCCAATTTAGATGCATCGCAATAAACGACGAAATCATCATTGCCCTCAGGCAAGGTCAGAACAGGCGCGTCACAAAGCTTCTGCTTCAAGTTTTGAAAAGCTTCCTCTTGTTTGAATCCCCAATCAAAGGGCTTGTTCTACTGAGTTAGAGCAGTTAGAGGAACTGCAATCTTTGAGAAGTTCTCAATGAAGCGGCGGTAATAACCCGCCATACCAAGGAAAGAACGAACCTCTGTAGGAGTAGTAGGCGTATCCCAATCCTTAATCGCACTGATCTTGGAGGGATCTACATGAATACCTTGTTCGTTGACCATATGTCCTAAGAATTGAACTTCTTTAAGCCAGAATTCACACTTGGAGAATTTGGCGAAAAGTTGCTCTTTCTTTAGGAGTTCCAGAGTAAGACTAAGATGTTGCTCGTGATCAGCTCGCGTCTTGGAGTATATCAAGATGTCATCAATAAAAACAATGACGAACTGATCCAAATAAGGCTTGCAGACCCTATTCATTAAGTCCATGAAAACAGCAGGAGCATTAGTCAAACCGAATGGCATGACTATGAACTCATAATGCCCATAACGAGTGCGGAACGCTGTCTTGGGAATGTCTTCTTCATGCACACGAAGGTGATGATATCCAGATCGCAGATCAATCTTTGAAAAATAAGAAGCGCCTTGTAACTGATCAAAGAGATCATCGATGCAAGGTAGGGGATATCGATTCTTGATGGTAAGCTTGTTAAGCTCACGATAATCGATACACATCCTAAAAGATCCATCCTTCTTCTTGACAAAAAGAACGGGAGCACCCCAAGGTGAAAAGCTAGGACGGATAAAACCTTTGTCAGAGAGTTCCTGAAGCTGCTTAGACAACTCTTGCATCTCAGACGGTGCAAGACGATATGGAGCTCTGGCAATGGGGTTTGCACCAGGTACGAGATCAATACGGAACTCGACTTGGCGTGCTGGAGGTAGACCAGGTAACTCTTCAGGAAACACATCAGGATAATCCCTAACAACAGGGATATCTTGAATAGACTTACCTTTGCCCTTATCTGCTACAACATGTGCCAAAAAGGCCACATAGTTCTTTCGCAGATACTTCCGAGCTTTAAAACAAGACATGAGTTTGAGACCACCGGTAGGTTTCTCACCATGCACCTGTAGGATCTCGCCTGTCGAAAGCGGCACACGAAAAATCTTCTCGAAACAAACTACCTTTGCGCGATGCTTGGCTAACCAATCCATACCCACAATAACGTCGAAGCTTCCAAGTTGCATAGGCGTGGGGTCAATAGGAAAAAGATGGTCGTTAAGGTTCAACTGGCAGTTGCGAAGAACAGAATCAAGAACAATGGGTTCACCACTAGCAACTTCTACTGTCAAGGGTTTTCCTAGTTTCGTTCTAGACATGCGAAGCAATGGCTCAAAAGATAATGACACAAAACTCTTATCGGCACCCGAATAAAAAAGAACAGATGCAGGCTGATTATTAATAAAGAACGTACCGTTCACCACTTCATTGTCTGCTTGTACCTCTTGTGCATTCATGTTGAAGACTCGACCTCGAGCCTGAGCCTGATTCTGATTTGGATTCGCATTCACCAATCTTGGACATTGATTACGGTAGTGGGTCAGATCCCCACAGTTATAACAAGAACCTGGCGGGTAGTGTGGTCGTGCAGCTTGACCTTGTTGCTGAGCAGGAGGCTGAGCAACTTGTCGAGCCGGGTTCTGAACTGCCTGATTATGAGCAAAACGACAAACATCAGCAAGATGACCTGACTTCCCGCAGTTAGTACAGAAACGGCACGGAAGTTGCGGCTGATGGTGACTGTTGCATCTATTGCACAAAGGTGCATTCCCTGCATAACGCTTCTTCGCTGGAGGCTGTGCGGGTTGGTTGGGAGCTGCCTGGTTAACTTGGGCAGTGACAGCAAAATTTTGGGAAGCCTTACGCTTCCTTGACCCTCTCGAAGAACCAGATTCCTTACCCTTCTTGTTCTTACCATTCTTGCCATCCTCTTTGTTAGACGCATGCTTCTTACCTTTGTCACCCTTTTTATGCAGCTTTCCCTTTCGAACCTGCGACTCAGTCAATGTCGCTGCTAACTCGATCGCCTGACGGAGTGTGGTAGGGTTACTACCAGTGATGATGTCTTGCACTGAGTCAGGTAGACCATCGATGTACCTTTCGATAGCCTTGTCGAGTGGGGTAACCATTGTTGGGCAAAGCAGACTCAACTCCTCATACCTATCAGTATACGCTCTGTGCTCGCCACTATCCTGTTTCAAGTCATCAAACTCTCTCTCCAAAGCTCGCTGTTCATGACGAGGACAAAACTCCCTCATCATAAGGGCCCTAAGTTCGGCCCAAGTTTGTGCTAGAGCAACTTCTGCACCCCGGTCTCTCATAACCCCGTTCCACCACGTAAGAGCCCTCTTCTGAAACACACTCAAAGAAAACTCGACCTTGCGGTTATCAGGACACTGAACGTGACGGAAAGTGTTCTCAATGCTCTCGAACCATTGAAGGAGCCCAGTTGCTCCCTCAGTACCACTAAAATTGAGCGGTTTAGCCGAGTTAAAATTCTTGAAATTGCATGGAGCATGATTGTTGTTGTTGGCTTGGTTCCATTGAGCAATGAGGTTTGGGAATGCAGCAGCCATTTGCTGTGCGATAATTTCTGCCAGTTCGGCATTAGTTATCTGATTCTCGCGTCGAGGAGGCATTCTAAAAGAGGAAAACATGAAAGGAAACGAGTGAGATGATTGGGTGAAAAGAATGAGATGATACAAAAATTGATAACGGCAAAGATGGTGGCCATTGTTCGTTACCACAAGGTAAACAAACGACACATTGTGACTATTCAAAGTAAATGGGTCAAAAATAATGTATCGCGAAGACATGCTCGCCTATAAGTGAACACTCACCCCAGGGGTTCCCAGGTAAGAGTGACTGGTCCGATTATGTGGATTTGTACGAACACTCTAGCCTTAGACAGAAAACCCAGGGTACATGCATTCACCCTTCCAGTTCGCACGTGTTCACACTATTTAAAACCCAAAACCTTGACGAGATTTTGAAAATTTAAAGGGGGTTCAAAACCTTATAACAGAGGGTTCAAAACCTAGTAATCAATAATCCTAGAACAAATGATTAGTTTTCAAAGCGGATTCGAACTTGATGTTCCCGTTGTGGTTATCACCTAAGGATAGGTGAAGTGCATGTTTTAAAATCTAAACACAAGACCTCTTGTGTTGGGGTCCTAAAAAGGTTATAGTCTAGGTCAAAGCATTACTAATAACCTAATTCCCTATAACCATTGGCTCTGATACCAACTTTTCTGTCACACCCCGACCACGTAGAACATCAAATCGTGGCGGAAACGTCGGGGAGTGTTGTAACAGAATTATTGTTCCACAACCATGGCACTTAAAGTTACATTTTATTTATCAAACAAGAGTGTTACATTGTCTCAAAACAGGAAATAAAGAGTTCAGAACATAATTAAACTAGTTCTATCTTTATTTTAAGTCTCTAAGGCACAGGTCCGCCCTAGTGTCACGATCATCATCCTAAGCGACAGCTCCTGAAAACACATGTGAAAATAGGTACGTCAGCATAAAAATGCATGTGAGATACATAGGTTTTGTGAAAATAGGATTTATGACTTGGGTTTTAGAAGAAAGGTTTAATAAAAGTTAGTCATGAATCTTGTTAAGTGTTTTCTTTTATAAATCATATGAAAACTTGATAAGAAATCCGATTATATAAAAGAAAGGTGTATGGTTAATGAAATAACCAAGTAAAATGAGTTGTATAAAATAAACCGTTTTTGTAAAACAATGTCTTGAAAAATATGTTATTTGTGTAAAATGTAATATGTCTATACTGAAATGATTTAAATAACGCTACGATATGTAATATTATACAAACACTTATATATAGGAAGTACCAGCGGCGTATCCACCATGTTTGTATCATATTACACACGCATCGTTACTCAAATCACTTACCCAAACCAACCACCATTGTAAATTGTTCATGTATAAATCAATTGTCAAGTGTTATTGTGTAAACCATATCAAAATGTCCATGTCTAATGTAAATCACTGAAGGTGTATATCAATGTCAAAATGTTTATGTTTAATGTAAATCATGAATTGTGTATCCAAAAATATCATGTATGGCAAGTGAAATACATCCACTAAACCATAAGTAAAATGCACAAAAAACAGGGTATCGAATTAAACATAGTTTAAATCAAAGTTATGTTTTGTGGAACAAATGCATGCTATACTGATACAAACATCTATGCGGTATTGTTATAATGCATATATTCAAGCCTTGTGACTGTGGTGATAGACCTTTAAACAAATTAAAGGTTTATCTGTGTTATGTCTATCGAATTCGGTCATTCATTCCATCCAAACATACCTAGGATGTCAGGAACGAGAGTTGTCAATTCCTATGGTACCACTACCTACTAACGAATGGCGTAGCTAATGTTAATGAATGTATTTTTGTCCCATTTAAACAAACCAAATGTCATACCAAAGGCATATATACTACCTATCATACAACTAACTAAACGTCGTGACCATAAGGTATAACCTCGGAAGGTTATTCCCTATACAACTATGATCACCTAATGTGTTTGGTCGGATTCTAATGATCGACCAAACGGGTCGGGAAGCGATTGTTTAGATCGCTTACCTTACGACCCTATATAAGCACTAAACTAAAAGTGACGAGCTAAGCATGTTAAAACATGCTTAACTAAGTTTTAGAAAACAGGTTTGGTATCAAAACAAACGGTTTTGATACCTAAGAGTAGTTTGGTTACAAAATACGCAAGAATGCGCATTTTGGCCGAAACTACGACTCGTCACTGAGCCTAGATAACGTGGTAATCAGTAGGTATAGTCGCTAGGGACTATAACCATCGTGATTACGCTCACGTTATGAAGTTCAAACGAACCTCGCATTGACCATAAACTGGTCAATGCAGAAAGTCAAACAAAGTTTGACTTTAACGCTAAAAGAATAAAAAGAACGAAGGAACACTTACAAAGGGTCCAAGAATGGAAGTTTTGAATCCGAATACTCTCAGGTATGAAGTGTTAAACACAACAACTTAGAGAGCAAATTCAGATTTCAAAGGTGTGGGTTTTTGGGGTTGAAAGGGTTGGGTATTTATAGAAATGTTGGAACCGTTAAGATCGTTCCTTGAATACCGTGCTTTGATCTCATCCCTACATTTGTTGGAACGTTAAGGGTACTCAAATTGGCCCCCCACCATCAGGGATTAACAAGTATGGGTGAGTTTTTAGTGGTTAACAGCTGTAAACAGCTGTTAAAACTGATTATTCTGATCTGGGAATCTGACACGGGCCGCGTAAGGGGGCACACAAGACTCACGCGGGCCGCCTGGCCCTTCTGGTCAGAAACAAGTTTCAACAAATGTCAGTTTTAGTCCCTGTTGGTGTTTAAGCTCATTTCCGACACTTCTAAGGCCCGTCAAGCCAACTTTAAGGCTCTAAAATGATGCCTAAACATTTTGGACATGAAACATGCCCAAAAATATTCCGGATGTTGGTTCGTTTGGTCGTACGATCGCGATGTTCGCTTAATTACGACGGAATGCGCATAAGCGCGAAAAACGATCCAAATTGCGTGACGAAAGGGTTTTTCTCATGCCAAAAACTAAAATAAAATATTTTAGTGCTTACATAAATTTTTGGATGTCCGGATGTATTCAGAACGTAAGTTATGCGCTAAAATGCAAACTTGTGCACTTTTTGACGCTTTTAGTCCCTAAATGACCCAAAAGTTTATTTTAGCACACCAAACCCCTCAAAGCCTATTTCTAAGCTATGTAAGGGATATTTATGGTATGTTTAACTTATGGTCATGTTCCGAAATGTCTGTTACAGTTCAAATTGGCATACTTTCGCAGTTTGTCAAATTTAGTCCCCGTAGGCGAATTAACTTGTTTCTGCCATACCAAAGCCTTCAAAACTTATTTCTAAGTTATGTAAAGGTTATTTAAGGTATGTTAAGCATATGTTGATGTTCCGGAGTATTTTTCGCGTTAAACTGATTACGTTTACGCACCAGTTTGCGTATAATTCTCCAGAAAGCGATATAGAGTTTGAAATTGAACAAAAGTCAAAACATGAAAAATGTCAAACATAAACAAACAAACATTGGGATCAAATAACTTTGTTTTATTGATAACTATACTGTTTACAATGATTTCAGACACAGATGTTACAATTACGGTACTTCCTTCTAGCTCTATGTTTGCTGTTACTCATTCCGATTGTGTTTGTGAGTATTCCGGTCGTTTATGTTATGGATATTTGTTTCCGTTTATGCCGCCGTCGGTTGAAATCAGGACCGCCGTAGGATTTGGAGGGAGGAGGCGGAGAGGTCGTGGATTTGGATTTGTTGGAGAGGTATCTTGATGATCAGTTAAGGCTTGTTCTTGAGGTTTCATGTGAATGTGAATGTGAATATGAATATGAATATGAATATGATAGTGGTGGTGATGAAAGTGGTGACTGTTTTGGTGATCGGAGTAATCTATTATGTTGAAATTGTATAAGTGTCAAGATGGTGGTTGTCTTCTGTTGTTGCAGGTTTTGATAGATGGGGAAGGGTTTTGGTGATGGCTGCTAGGGTGTGGTGGGTACTGGGTGGGTGTCAAGAGATGAAGAAGATGGCCCTACAGTACTTATCTTTTTAAGTGTTTAATTAATTTTATTAATTAATGTTTTCTTTTTAATAAAGGGTATTTTGGTCATTTCACATCCACTTAACACCAAAAACTAACACCCATCCGCGCCAGAGACTATCTGAGAACGAAATTGCAAAAGTTGGGGACTATAGCTGTAATTTTAGAAAGTAAGGGACTAAAGGTGAAACATAGGCAAACCACAGGGACTATCCGAGCATTTTTCTCTTGCAGAAAAGAAAAGGCATAGGGTTATAAAATGACATTGTTGCCCTCTTTTGTACCTTCATAAGTATTTTAATCAAAAGTTTTTTTTATACACATGTTAAAATCTCAAATCAAATCTCAAGCAAGATCACTAGTTAATCAAAGGCTCATAATGGTTCATTTGGTTCTTTTGAATCACATTACTTCTCCTTTTACCCAATCTCAATCTCTCTCTCTCCCTCTTTTATATATATATATATAGGGTATGAGGTTTTAGAGTGAATATTATTGTATTTGTAAACTGAGTGAACAAATCATGACGATTGATTTACAACATCGAATCGTAAAATACACTAGTGTATTTTCATCATCAAATCCTAGCAATTGATTTACATTTGTGTATACACTTGTGTATTGATAATCAAAGGTTAGGATTAGTTTACTAGTGTTCACAATCAAAGAGATTGTTTATAATAAACCTAACCTTATATATAAAAGGTAATTTATAATGTTTTTGAAAACAAAATCACCAAATACAAGGTAGCTTTTTGAGATGGATATATTAAGATCCAATAGCCAACCCCTTTATTGTTTATCCTTTAATGGAATCCAATATTGCTTTTCATCGGAATAAGTTAATTAAACACACATATACACACACACTATTATAATATATGATGAGACAAAATTTTATCCTTTACATTATTTTTAAAAGTTTAAAGGGGAAAATAGTCTTTTATGAATTTGTCTATTTTAATTATCTTTTACACGTATGTGTCAATTAATTAGTTAGCTAACAGCTTTAGTTTTGTAGTTATTACATTTAGTAATTAAAAAAAAGAAAAAAAATTAGTAATAAAATTCCTTTATAAATCGAATTATGTAAACAATCAATTCTTAAAATTGTTTTTATTTTATATGATTTTATTTTTCCTTTATTTTTAAACTTTTGTTAAAACTTTTGAATATGTACGATACTTCACCAATTAAATGTTCAAGTGCTTTACGAGTATCTGTGTTAGTGTGTTGTGTTTTTCATCGTATAAAGCAGACACCCCTCGTGTGTGTATATATATACATATATATATGAGAGTTACTGTACAAAGTATATATATGAAGGCATCATAAAGCGGCACTTGTCACTAGGCAAAGGATATGTTCGTCCACACCAAATTACGCATAAATATTAGATAGTTATGCAACCTATACTGATAATTATGCAACGTATTTAATAATTACGCACGTTAGACACACAGTTTATCGACTTTTTTAAAAAAGTCGATTTAAAAAGGCATAGCAAGACCATACTCAAATTAAAAAGGATAAAATGCTCGATTTTATGATGCAAGTTAAAAAAAAAATAATATCATATAAAAAAGTTATGTATGTTAAAAATAAATAACAAACCCTGAAAAAAAAAATATCAACAATGGTTGAGGACCCTTTTATGTGTGTGTGTGGGGTAGGGGGGGGGGGGGGGGGGGGTTTCTTGAAAACTCATGTATTTCATGATAACTGCAAGAACTTTTTCGAAAACCAATCAAAATAAAAAGAGTAGAGTAAAGTGTAATTTTTTCCTTGTGGTTTGGTGGCCGGATCACTAGTCAGTAGTCACCCCTCAAACTTAATTTTCGTCGTCTGGGTCCCTTTGGTTTACAAACTTGTTTCTTTGCATCCATCTCGTCATCTCCCTGTTAGCTGATCTTTAAAAAGCAGGTGAAATTACATTTTTACCCCTAGGGACACAAATTGCGTTTTACTTAACATTCTCTCTTGTCTCCCATGTTCTCTCTCATCTCTCTCCTCTTTCTCTCTTCTTCATTCTCTCTCTCTAAAATACCACCACTTGGACTATCTCCAATGTTAAAGGCGTCCTTAGGCGCCCTTAGCTGCCACGTCATCTCTCACATAATATCCTTACAAATCCTTAAAAACCCCTATTTCATCTCCAACCCTACAAATATCCTTACCTTCTTTAATTTACACCTCATCAACTACCCATTACACACAATATTTCAATAAAACTTTTTCTTTTTTTTACTTTGGGTCCACCTCATCACATAAACCAAGACAAACACATGCCCCTGTGCAAGGGCATCTCACTTAAGGGCCTCTAAGAATGGATGAACTCCAATGGTAAAAGCATCCAAGGGCCTCCAAGAGCATGCTCTCCAAAGGCCCATTAGAGATAGTCTTACCACCATTGTCATCATTACCTACCTCCAGTCCCAACACCTATAACCTCGCATCTATGCCACCCTTTGAACCAAATCTATCACCTTAGACGACCTGCTACAACAAACTATCACCACCCTACACCACCAGCCACCTCCACATCTCACCACCGTCACACCTGCAACCATCTCCGTGCCATCGCCAACTTCCGACCATCATGCCTACAATCACTTCCGTATCATCGCCACCAGCCGCAACAAACACCTTAACTCCCACAGCACCGACATCGCGACCTATAAATAAACACCCACCTTCACATAAACACCATTGGAAAAACCACCATCCTCTACCATCACTCACCTCCACAGCCATGGTCCACCCTTTACCATCATTCCTAACCATCTTGAACCACCGAGGACCCACCTTCACACCTCCAGCCACCACCTTCACACCACTACCGTATTCACCACTGAAACCTGCAAACCCATGTACCCTCACCACCTGCAGCACATCTTTCATCACATTGATGAAATTTTGTGTTTTTATTTGGGTGATTTGTCAGGGTGTCGTTCTTCAATTGTTGATTTAGGGGTTTTAAGGTGTAAATCTATTGATTTGTTTGAAATCATTAATTAATGTTGTTGAGAGTTGATGATGGTGGTGGTGGGTGATAACAAGATGGTTATGGCATGGTGGTAGGTGATGATGATGGTGGTGGTGGTTTTCTAGAGAGAGAATAGAGAAGTGGGGTAAAAATGTAATTTCACCTGCTTTTTAACGGTCAACTAACAGGGAGATGATGGGAGGGATGCAAAGAAACAAGTTCGTAAACCGCGGGACTCAAACCTTGAAAATAAGTTTGAGGGTGAGCAGTAATCCCGCCACTAAACCACTAGGACATAAATTGCACTTTACTCTAAAAAATAAAAAGTAAAAGTCACACTACCATTATCCTATATACTAAAAAACAAAGTCGGTGGTGAATGCACCTCCCTACTTTTGGCCCTTTCATTTTTTGTTTTGACAGATTTGATCTTTCTAGCTAAGAGTACAAATCTTAAAGATTGAGGGCAAACAATTAAAGCATGTTTTTGAAAGTCACGCATCGTACCCTCTAAAACGTTTCAAGATAATCCCTTCACTTTCTCGTATGTTTTTTTCTTTAATTTATTTACGAACCACACATTGACACGTGACACACTCATAATTATCTTTATCTTTTTTGGTTGTTTATTTATTATATCTTTTAAAATATAATGTTTTATAAAATTATGAATATATTATTGAGACCTACTTATTATATCTACATTTAATATATGTGTCGTCCAAAACTAAGTTTTGCGTGATCATGTACTACTTAGCAAAGCACAGATGTACAAGTCGTTAAAAAGGATTTTTTTAAAATGTTATTTTTTCTTTCTTTTTTTAACTTACACTTTTAATTTTTATGGGTGTTTTTTTTTTCTTATTATTTGCCGATAGTAAACAGAACGTTGTGGTTGGGTTGTTATAAGTAACGTGCGGATTTACGTATATACAACAACAACAACCATACCCAGTAAATCACACAAATAGCAAAGCTACTTATAGGGTCTGGGGAGGGTGGGATGTAGGCAGACCTTGCCTCTATCCATAGGGATAGAGAGGCTGCTTCCAGAGAGACCCTCGGCTCGAAAACGAACAACAAACCAACACACCATGTCAAAGAATATAGAAATAAGAAGTCCCTCGTAACAAGAAATTGATCCGAGTGACACGATATAATGTAAATCATGTATAATAGCATGCATACAACATCATTTGGGCATAAACACAAGAAGGCAATCAGCGGGAAAGTCCCTTAAAGAGTAAGAAAAACCTACCTCCTTAAAATACACCTAAGACCTTACTGCAATATCTTCTAGAAGTCCTTAACCCTAATCCTACGCCTCCACGAAGTCCTATCTTGGACCATGTCCTCAGAAAGATGCAACTCTACTAAATCATGGCTAATCTGCTCATCCCATGTCAGTTTGGGTCTGCCTCTTCCTCTCCTCCCATCGACAGTAAGAGTTTCCACTACTCTAACTGGTGCCGTCATTTCCCTCCGCTTCACATGCCCAAACCATCTCAATCTCCCCTCATTAATCTTCTCCGATATACTAGCCACTCCTAATCTTTCTCTAAAAAAACTCATTTCTTATCCGATCTAACCTCGTGTGTCCACACATCCACCTCAGCATCCTCATCTCTGCTACCTCCATCTTGCGCGCTTGTGTCTTCTTGATAGCCCAACAGTCTGTTCCATATAGCATAGCGGGCCTGACTGCTACCCTGTAAAATTTCCCCTTTAATTTAGATGGGAACCTCCTATCGCACAATACCCCCTGGCTGCCCTCCATCTACACCAGCCAGCCTGTATGCGATGGGTTACATCACTATATATGTCACCATCTCTTTGCACAAACGACCCCAGATACTTAAATCTAGTTACATGCGGAACCAATTGATCCTCAATGGTGATTTGGGTGTCATCGTCATCGGCTACACCACTGAAATCACAGTGTAGATACTCAGTCTTAGATCGACTAATCCTTAGGCCCTTGCCCTCTAAGGCTACTCGCCACTCCTCTACCCTCGCGTTCAGGCACTGTTTAGTCTCTGCAATCAACACAATATCGTCTGCAAAAAGCATGCACCACGGAACTGTCTTCTGAATCAACTTGGACAACTCATCCAAGACAACCGCAAAAAGAAAAGGACTCAACGCAGACCCCTGGTGGAGTCCTACCTCCACAGGAAATAAGTTTGTGTCTCCTACAGGCGCGAGGACACTAGTTTCCGTTCTATCGTATGTATCCTTAATTATGTCTATATATTTCCCCGGTAGACCTCGACCCTCCAAACTATCCCAAATCAGTTGTCGTGGGACAGTGTCATATGCCTTTTCTAGGTCGATAAACACCATATGTAAATCTTGCTTCTTCGCTCTATATTTTTCCATCAACCTCCTTAGAATGTGTATCGCTTCTGTAGTTGACCTCCCTTTCATGAATCCAAATTGGTTTACTGAAACCTGAGTTTCTCTTCTAATTCTAGTTTCAATTACCCTCTCCCAGAGCTTCATAGTGTGACTTAGCAGTTTGATTCCTCTGTAGTTCCCACAACATTGAGCGTCTCCTTTATTCTTGTATAAAGGCACCACGACACTACTCCTCCTTTATTGAGCGTCTCCTTTATTCTTGTGCGGATTTACGTATATAAGACGCTATAAATTGATACTATGGACCTAAAAAACCTTTACATTCTAATCACTTCTTTAGATTACATAACAAATGCATTACACCGGCACAACGCGCAACGAGAAAATTCATAGTTAATTACTGTAATATAACATTAAAAAGCCATTTACTATCCAATTGATTCATTTGTCCTCTGCAAAAGTACTCTTATCAATTTTTTAACACATGTGTATATGGAAACTTATACATGTGTAATTATTTTTCGAATACAAATATATTTAAACACATAAAATTATTTAAAGTTGTATTTTAGTAATAAAGCTAGTGTAAATTATTTTTTTTATTTTGATTGGTTTTTCTGACCGAGTTCATACGAAATATTAGTTCTGATTTCAACCTCACCCTATATATGGGTGTGCGCGCGCTTTGGACCGTGTATCCTTACAAAGTTAACATTCAAAAATATAGAATAAAAAAACATGAATTAGTACATCCTTTAAAAACTAATCAGTTTTACCGGTTAGACCAGAAACAACAGGTGGTGTTGGTGCTAGTATTAGTTGACGGACTAGAAACAAATAATTAAACTCGCATTTTGTTACTAAAGCGAGCAAAACGAGTTGAAAACCGTCAATCATTTCTTCTCCCTAATATTTTAGATTTCATCTTATTGCATTCTTTAATATATCAAAGTTAATAAAAATTTTAAAAATCATTATTCAAAAGTTTTATACATGAGTACAAAATTCCATGTTTCAAAGTAACTTTGAGACAAAAAAAAAATTACTGAAATAACATTGATAGTGTCCCAATAAAAAAAATAGTGGAATACAAATCAACTCTGATTTTATAAATTAAGCCACCTACCCACTAACACTACCAGAAATTAGTTTGCACAATCACCTTCATACTCTTTACATGTAGATAGAAATTAACCTTTTTCAGTGATGTTAAAAAATGTACAAATCCATCTTTTAAGAGCACTCATAAAGATTCTTCTTACCCTTCCTCATATCCATTTTATTCATTTTCAATCTACATTAGACTACTCATCAACATACCCCTAGTTACATAGGTAATTATAGTAAACTCTAATATTTGATGGTTCATTATTCATTTCTTATCTTGTATTTTAATTTTGTTGTGAATGGAAAAAATATTATTTAATTGATTATAAATCTATATTAGGAATCAGATATGAAGGGTTTTTAAAAATAGGCAAATTGGAAAATAATAATCCCATCTTTCTGAAATTGGTCGATAATAATTTCAAGTCAGCTATTAGCCAATAATAATCCAACCTCGTCCAATTTTTTTGTAAAATAGTCCGCCGTTAAAATAGCTCAACGGAGTTAAGTTTTTTTTCCCAATTACAAACTGATGTTTTATGGCTTTTGATCAGAACGAGGATACGAGTCGATTTATGTAAAACTTACCTCAAAATACTGCCCCCAACCCACGAAAACGGTGCTTCAATCGGGTGTTTGACTTCCAATTAACAAAATTCAAGCCATTTCGAACACAATTTCGAGGTAAGTTTTACATCAATCGACTTGTATCCTCGTTCTGATCAAAAGCCCTAAAACATCGGTTTGTAATTCGGAAAAAAAAACTTAACTCCGTTAAGCTTATTTTAACGGCGGTCTATTTTACAAAAAAATTGGACGAGGTCGGATTATTCTTGGCTAATAACTAACTTGGGATTATTATCCAATTTAAGAAAGATGGGATTATTATTTTCCAATTTGCCTTAAAAATAAACAAATGTTATATATAAATGTGTACTTTAGTTCATTTCAATAAAAAATTCATTATTTTAGTTAAAATAATAAGTGAATTGCAAGTTTTGTCATTTATCTTTATACCCAATTGCAGGCGGTGTTCTTTGTCTTTAAAATTGATGAGTTTTGTACTTTAATGTTTCAAAATACTACAAGCTTTGTCCTTTAGCCCTAACTCATTTTCTGTTAATTCTGATCATCTGCCTTGCACATGAGGGTATTTTTGTCATTCATCTTTCTAGGGACTAGTTATTTTATGTAAATAACTCACTCTTTTTCTCACCTCTCTCCACCTCCACCTCTACGTCAACAAGTTATTAATCACAGAGGTAATCTGAAGTCCTTTTTATTTAACATAAGAAAAATGAATTGATCTATAAACCAATTCAATAAACAGATGAATTAATAATTAAAACAAACATGATATTTTCTTATTTCATTACTTTATTCAACTAAGGGGCCACAAATACAATTCAAACTTGTATCATTTATTATCTCATTCACAACTTGACATATCTTGAATGCTCGAGATGTGAGACTCAATATTGAGTTTGAGAAATCAAAAAAGTACCATGTCTGATTCAAAATTTGGGGGTTTTAAGAAAGCGCTTAATTCAGACCCGGTCACTTCAGATACGACAATTTTATCAGACCCGACCACTTCAGATACAACCACCATCAAGTTCGTCTGATTGGGTTACCGGAGCCCAGTTGGAACCCTAGCCGCTGCCTTTTTCTCCTTGGCCTTTTTTCCTTCGTTGGAAGTTGGAACCCTAACCCGTTACTAACCTGCTCGATCATCCTAGATTGCCGCTATGGTTGTTCCTTCACCGCAAAGTGGTGGTGAGTGGTGCAATCTAGTGGTGATGGTGGGGTGGTGGTGGATGTCGTGTAGCGTGGAGAGAGAAAGGTAGAGAGAGAAAGAGTGGTGGCGGAATGAGGTTGTGATGGAAGGAATTGGTGGTGGTGGACTGGTTGTAAAGAGAGAGAAAGATCGATGGAGTAGAGAAAGAGGGAGTTGTTTGTTCAGAGAAAAAAGAGATGAGTTAGGGCTAAATGACAAATTTAACAGAAAATTTCAACTGAGTTAGGGCTAAAGGACAAAGTTTGTAGTATTTTGAAACTTTAAGTACAAAACTCGTCAATTTTAAAGATAAAGGACACTGCCTGCAATTGAGTAAAAGATAAAGAACAAAATTTTCAATTCACTCTAAAATAATACATTATGTAATATTAAGTATATTTTATATTGAATTATGTAAGTAGTAGTATTGACATAGGGGTATGTTCATTTCAGAAAAATCTTTTTTGCAAGAAGAAAAATAAATTAATCTAGGCCATATATTTTTTTGATCAATGGTTGTGAATCAATATATAATTTTTGTCTGCTTTTAATTATTACTTTAATTAATAAGGGTAGGATAAACATTTTAATTTAGAATACTAATAAATATTATAAAAGGTTATTTAAGTCTTATTAATGACACTATAATTTCCTCCTTCACCATCATTAATGTGTTGGTCCTACACCAATTTTATTATAAGTGTTGTTTCCTACACCTATTTTATTATAAGTCGCAAAATTATTTAACAAAGTTGGGGTCCAATACATTCTGTACCTTATGCCAAAACATTGTTTTTAGTATGAAACGTTAAATATGTAAGATCATGTGCATAATTATTTTTATTGTGTAAGGTGCAAAACTATTTTGTAGGATGACTTATTAAATGATTATGGTTCATTAATTTGAATAGCAAAATTAAAGGATAGACTCAATTAAATGATTTGTTCAAATTAACTTTATACCATTTATTCTTTTTTGTTCTTAATTTGTAATTTTTCACATTTTAACTATACACTATTGACATATGCTTTTATTTAAACAATAGTGTTTGGTAGGTGGGACATTGATGATTCAGGACAAAACACCTTTTTAAATATAACCATTAGTATTACTACTAGCTTTTATGCTAATATAATTTTAATGGATTAAACTCGCTAGAGTACAAGAAGCCAAATGAAAAGTCAAATAATTTTTGTAGTAGTTGTGCAAATTTTGTATTGGCTTATGACTCACCAGTAATCCGTAATCAATTCAGCTAACATGGTTTGTAGATCATTTAGTAGTAGTTGCCTGTTGGGGTGTACATAGAACATTTTAGACAAATCTTACGTCTTTTAGTGGGGTGATGTTGGGGTAAACTTTATCGATGACGATGAGTCCATGAGAAGGATGATTGTAACAGATGGTGGGGTAATCTTTATCGATGACGATGAGTCCATAAGAAGGATGGTTGCTAGTAGTTGCCTGTTGGGGTGTACATAGAACATCTTAGACAAATCATACGTCTTTTAGTGGGGTGATGCTGGGGTAAACTTTATCGATGACGATGAGTCCATGAGAAGGATGATTGTAACAGATGGTGGGGTAATCTTTATCGATGACGATGAGTCCATAGAAACTTAAGAAGGATGGTTGCAACAATATAGTGAAGATTAACATGACCCATTATAACACCTAGGTAAATCCTATATCAGTTGCGGCCATGAGAGACTATTGACTCATAAGACATGCCCCACCTTATATATCCCTAATGCGTTTTAGGCGCATTGGCTATGGAGCAGACGAAGACCCCACAATTACGCTTGCTCATGTGTGGGTAGTACTAAGATGTTTAACCTCCTAAGAAGTCTCCACTGAGGCAACCAAAATCTTCTGAATCAACAGTCCATTGAGAACAAAACCATAATTTTGAT
This sequence comes from Helianthus tuberosus, assembly GCA_030545235.1. Lineage (NCBI taxonomy): Eukaryota > Viridiplantae > Streptophyta > Magnoliopsida > Asterales > Asteraceae > Helianthus > Helianthus tuberosus. The sequence goes on along the minus strand of CM060414.1, from coordinate 6,200,380 downwards.
GTTACGAAAGGGTGGATGTTTCATACTATGTTTATGATTTGTTCAATTTGAGTAAACATAGATAAAAAGGTGTTTCTAGATAATCACACTTATTTTGATTAATCCATTTCAAATGCTAATCTATGGTTTTAAACGTGTTATGTTGAGTTAGACTGAAACACGAACCGGAAAATCACCTTACACACATAAACCTAAAAAAGATTTACGTATTCATGGTTGATATAGACACAATCCGTTTAACCTGGACTATTTAACTATGTGGCATATCTAAAATTGTAAATCTACACCCAAAACACATGTTTTTAAAAAAATTGTGTACTTAAATTACAGAATATGACTTTAATTTCTGTTTGGAGTTTGACATTTTATATAGTTTAATATATAACATTCAACCAGTTTATGTTTTGAAGAAATATATCTTTACAATTTTTGAAAAACAATCAAGCCAACCTATGAGTTGATCTATTAGCGAGGCCCGTTTAGCTAAATATAAAGCTCAATCTGAAACTGACACGAATCCACATAGGCCAAAATCCAAACCCATAATTTTTATGTTAAATTTGTGTAGTACGAAAAGTTCACACCCTTATGTTTATCCAATTCGATTGATCATTTAATTTGTTTGTGGTCCTAGTCACCTGTATTTGTCACATTAGATACACACAAAAGCCATTCAAAAAAGAAAAGATACACACAATATATACTACATTTATATTTCATAATTATTTTATTTTTAAGTGAGTAAGCATCCACATTGCAATCTTTCTCTACTTGGCGCCACATATATTCCATTACTCGGTTTCAAATTCGAAACACATTTAAATATGACGAAATAGGCAAAACTATTATAATTTAATAGCAGGATCGCAGCGTGATGCGGCGGGAGCGACACATCGCATTATAATACTCGTTTTTGGTAGCTTTTCTATTCATATAATATTTACTGTAGCATTATTGTAATAGATATACATCAAAAACGAAATAATTGAGTAATCCATTTCATTGTGATGTGCATGGTTCGATTTGTTCGGTTATTATAATCACCCGAAACCAAAGTCATCGGTTAATCTATTTTATAAACAATCGGTTTTTGTTTAATCACTTCGGTTTATTCGGTTAGATTGACGGTTTTCGGTTTGATTCATTTAATTTCAGTTAATAGCAAAAACCAAACTTGAGCTAAAACTTTTGCTTAGAAATATATGAAATTGAGGTATAAATACATGAAATGAAAGTATAAATATATGAAACGGGGATATAAAATATGAAATGGAGGTATAAAAGCAAGAAATATATGAAAATATGAATGATTCGGCTCGGTTCAACTAATTTTGGTTAAGCAAGAGTACAAAAAAATTGATAACCGGTTTTTGGTTAATTTGGTTTTCAGTATTCAGTTAATTCAGTTTTTTGTTAATTCCGGTTCGGTTTCGTTTGTTTTCGGTTTGGTTTAGGTTAACGGTTTAGTTATTGCTCACCGATAACCGGTTTTGGTTAATAACCGAAAGGGGCGTGCGTGATGCGGCAGATAACACAGACATTGCCACGGTGTGCATTGTTTGGTTGGTTATATTATTATCCTAAACCGAAATAGAGGTCATCGATTAGTCTATTTTATTAACCAATTCGTTTTTAGTTAATTGATTTTGATTTATTCGGTTAGATTGACGGCTTTTTGTTTGATTCATTTAATTTCGGTTAATAGCCAAAACCAAACTTGCGCTAAAACTTTTGATTAGAACTATATGAAATTTATGTATAAATACATGAAATGGAGATATAAATTCATAAAATGGGGGTATAAATATGAAGTACATAAGCTGAAGGTATAAAAGCTAGAAATATATGAAAATATGAATGGTTCGGTTAAGCTAGTTTTGGTTAAATAAGGGTACAAAAAATAATAACCGTTTTCGGTTAATCAGTTTTCAATTAACTCGATTTTTGGTTGATTTCAGTTCGGTTTTGGTTAACGATTCAGTTATTAATCACCCTTATATACTGTTAATCATGTAACATATCAATTTTTTTAATTAAAAAAAACTATAACAAAACTATACTAATACTCGTTTATATGGTGTAATTTAAAAAAAATACCAACGTACCAAAAAGTTATGTAACACCTCGAAAAAAATTCGTGTTCAATGATATAACGACACGTGTCATGTAAGACAAAAAGCGTTGTAAACCCAGATTTAATAAAGATGTTTTGGCAGGATTTAAAAGTGGCGTCATGTTAATTTTTACCTCTGAACGACCTCATTTATAAATCCCAAGACCCAAGTATATATATCTTAAACATCTAATATATCTTAAATCCAGAAATGTGCTGACAACAATTGAATTCAAAGTGCATGATAGGTTCGTATGGAAATTTCTACGGTAAACCTTCTTGTTCGGCACTTTTGAAATGGATCCAAGCAAACCTAACATAATGGTAGGGTATGTAATTGTTTAAGGCACATTATAGAGGCCCCAAACTGATAAAGCAAGTCCCATATTCGAAACCACGAGTTGCCCTTTCAAAACACCAAAGAACAACATGTTTTTGTGCCTGATGTCAAGCTTACGGACCTCAACATTGTTGAGGTTGAGGTCCGTAAGGTAGTGCCCAGCGACAGAAACCGGCTGTTGCCTGTTTTAAGCGCAATTTTCGACCTTTAAACGATTTTCCTCATATCCCTTGGCCCCTAAACAACCCCTAAACATCTAGGACACCTGTGGGAATGTTGTGGTCAGTGCTAGACTTAGATGTCAACACATTGTGGTGCCTTGATCACTATATAAAGCTCCAATGTGCAAACACTTTGATCATTCCTTCCTCAAACATCTTCTGATCAATTGTGGAGCACAAGAGCACTCTCCAGGCCTTCCTAATCAACCATTAGACACTTGTAAGTTTGCTAATCCTTCTTTAATAATGTTTAGCTTAGTTATTTAGCTAAAAGTCAAACCATCGTAATTACGGTTTGACTTCGAGATTAATTAATATTGGCTCAGTCAAATCTCGAATTAAAAGTAGTTATAAGTTGGTAATTATGTGGGTAATAAAACCTCAAAAGGGTTCCCCCTGATTCCCACACTAACTAGGTCAAATGTCGGGTCTAACTTGTATTTAAAAAGTCAACAGAATGTGTAAATTACAATTTATGCATAATTAGCAATGTAGAACACATACAACCTGTTTGATCATTAATATAACTTGGTAATTAGTGTAAGGACATGTCTAAACATGTTCAACCCGACAATTTCCTGTTTAGACCCGGTTCGGAACCGAAAGTCGCATAGTTTGACTTATACTTTGACTTTCAGTTCTGACCCGTTATGGTATGTTTTAGAAATGCCTTAGAGCTTTATTTGGACCAGGTTACATGCTAGTATAACCCTCTGTGATTATACACCTCGGATCATTAGTTATCCAATTAATATGCATGATTCCGTTAATTGCTCATATGTTGACCATTATGCCCTTTTCACCTTAAAACGTGATTTTTGAAAATGTAAAAGAGTAGAAACCTTAATTATTGATATATAAACTTTCATACAAAATTTGACATCAGTTTGAGGTGTAGGTTAAGAGTTATGCTCGTTAGCGTAAAATTAAAGCTTTATGTTAATTAAACGGCGTATTTAGCGCATAGCCTACTTAAACATACTTTTGATATCAAACTTATTACCCACTGATGTAATATATTATTTTGGGATTTTTGAAGATTTTTAATTAATTTTAGGCTGAGCATAACTCATAGTCGTAGGCTTAATCCGGTACTTGTCGGTTTTGCCCTTACGGGCTATAAAATGAGTTTTACATATCTAAACGACTCCAAACCTTTTGCTACTGATCACATATGATAAATAAATTATTTTAAGCCTTCTGGAAATATAAAAATATCAGATTTATGTATCAAACCCGGAAATGGCCTCTAATCGCCTTTTTAAGCGTTTTTAACGCATAGTATGTACTAAAACTATTTTAAACATACAAGGGTTGATACCTACTGATATTTGAGGTAAATTATAATATTTTAACAGTAAGCAAAATTTGATAAACTCAGACTTCAGTTTTGAGCTTTTCGGCTTATGTGAAATTACCAAAATACCCCTACGGGGCATAGTTTGGTTATAATTGATAAATTTCACTTATATACTTTAACCTACTGATATAACTTAGAAAATTGAGTATATTTGCTGATTACATCAGGCCAGTAACTCAGGTTGACACTTAAACTCTTTTACAACCTTTAAAATGACCAAACTACCCCTACGGGGCATAGTTTGTGATTAAATTCATTTCGGGCATAATAAAAGACATCTTACTGATGTCACAACATATATGAAGCATATTAACTTAGGAAACCTGTAAATGGCTCTCATTACTACCCGTTACGCTTATTACGCCTTCGGTTCGGTTTATGTAACTAGTTTACATAAACTAGCCTAAACGGGTCAAACCTTAACGGTTTTATCTCAAAATACAGAATGTGTATGAAATACCCATATTAAACAAGTCTCTGAACTTGTCGGGTCTAAATCACATTCTATCCGGTCTTCGCTTAATCGTGCGTACGAACCGTGTCTTTGAAACTAACCGGTCTAAGCTTAAGCTTAACTAAAGACCCGTTAGGATTCTAATAGGTTATTATAAACCTTCGTTCCAGATTAGGAGTACCAGTAAAAGTTACGTGCGTTTGCTTATTGTGATTTATACATTGCTCAGGTAAATACTTTTAACTTATTTTCCCTATACGGGCTTGGGTTACGGTATATAGCATACCGCTTGATCGGGCATCAAATCTTCCATCGTTGGGTGGTTAATTGAATAATTTGATCGGCTCGTTTAAACAGTCTTGTTACTTAAAGCCTTTGGGGGGTTAATGACCATGTCCCGGATATCCTTGGCATCATTTTACGAAATGGCCACGACTTAAGCGCGGGGTGTAGGCGTACACCCGTCAGTGCACAAAAGAATATTGTGGTGTGTCTATTGATCTTTAACCCGGACAAGATCCGGGCTACTGAACGCACAAGGAACATGTAATTCGTTCACAAGATTATATATTTAAATAATTCTCCCAAGTTAAATAAAATGTTTATGCCACGTGCATCCAAACCAATTTTCAATCATTTTCTAAAATGAGTCAGTTGATTGGATTTACCAGTGTAAACTGACGTATTTTCCCAAAAAGACTAAATGCAGGTACTAAGCGAAATTGGCTGGGATTTCTCCTTAGCATCATTAGAAGTCTCGCAAGCTTAAGATGCCTGAAGTCTGTTGAACTATTGTTTCATATTTTATTTTCGATCCTTCTGTGGATAAACTTCCGAATATTGTGACATTTGATATTACAATATTAAATTCGGTTGTATTATATCTTTTAAATTGCTTCCGTTGTGCATATTAAATATTGTGTTGTTTGACTATTATGTTGCCAACCACGTCACGATACTCCCCACCGGGCCCACCGGTGACACGTGGAAATCAGGGTGTGACAGGTTGGTATCAGAGCCAACACTGAGTGAATTAAACACTAGCCTTTTGTGTTTAATCTCAGTTACACAATTGCACAATTCTAAACTTTCGAGTCTAGACATATAACATTGCACAATTAAACACTAGCCTTTTGTGTTTAATCTCAACACCTCCTAACCCTTATGGGCCACAGCCGGAGTACGAGCCCAACAACCCTCAACCCTCATACATACCGTTACAGCGATCCTTATCGCATCATTCTTTTGGTGACCCTACACCAGTTTTTAGGGGCCGGTTTAACCCGGCGAATTATATACAAGAACCAGTGGGTTTTAACCCATTGGGGTCAGAGGATCATTTCTCTGGCGATCATGCGGATGACATGGACGAGGATACGGACCCCGTCGAGCCTACCAGTGGTACACCAAACCACCCGATAGAGATCGCTGACGGATCTTCTTTCCACGGATCACCCTATGTTGGTCTAGATAGCTTCCAAGCTATGTTTACCAGGCACGAATGGTACTATACACCTCCTCGCCATTCACCTCCTCAGTAACAGCAGCAGCAGCAGCAACGGGATCCCTCTGAGGATCCAAGATTTGTGGCAGTTACACCACCGCCTCCACCGCCACCAGTTCAACCGGCACCTCCGCAACCGCCAAGGCGTAGGAGATCTGGACCGCGTATGTCTACACGGGGAGGAGACTTCCATTTCAGCTCTCCTCGGCAATCAAGTGGCAGCCATTACCCGCCACATCAAGAAGATCCACAAATGGGTGGACCTTCACAACCAGTTGCACCACAACCACCGCCAATGGGTTTTGATAACCCAATTCCGGCATACACGGGTTCCATGGCGTATAACCCGTTTGAACAGCCAGTACACACCAACTACAACTACGCCGAAGCCGATCCTTACATGGTAGCGGCTAACTACAACACCCAAGGACCCTATGGAGATCCATGGGGAGTAGGGTACCCAACACATGGGTACCAGATACCTGCAAGACCTATTATCAGGCATCAATCGCAACCACCAAGGTTCTCTCCACCGGAGCGTGAAGAAATTCTGCAAAGGTTGGACCATGTAGAGCGAGAATTTCACAGGGAATGAAGGGAACGACAAACTTTCTTCCAAGGATTAACGAGCCTAATTAAAGGGAAGAGCAAGAAGGACCACTGAATCCTTCCATTTGTTGTTGAGCCCCTGCGTGGGCCAGTCTTGCTGTATAAACCCCTGCGTGGGTATGCTTGTTTGTTTTGACCCCTGCGTGGGTCTATCTTTTCTGTAAACCCCTACGAGGGTATGTTATTTGTGTAAGTCCCTGCGTGGACTATTATGTTATTAAGCCCCTGCGTGGGTATGTTTGCTATTAAGCCCCTGTGTGGGTAAATCCTTGTTTAAACCCCTGCGTGGGTAAGTTTATTATTTGAAAAGACCCGTTTAGGGGAACGTGTAATATTTTAATAAATAAATGGAATGTTATGTTTATAAATTTCATCTTGCTGTTATATGCATAAATATTATATATGAAATAAATAAATCAAAAATCATTCCTTTTAAATAAATATCTGCCTATGTAAATTTTTAAATAAGAATCTTAAAGAGTGAAACCTAGCCTCTGGGTCATTATAAGGCCAGGCCAAGATGGTAAGACCTGTTCAAAAGATTCAAATCCCTGTTAACATCTGAAAACATGTTAACACTCCTGGCAGATGTGATTCATTTAAAATCACACACGTTATTATTATATAAGGATCTTTCAAAGATTCCAAACCCAATTAAATGATCTCTGAATCATGGGTTAAATCATCAATTAAGATGATCATATTTTTACCATACGTGGTAATATAGTGCCTACAGGCCCTGCTCATTTCCATATGAGCCAAAAGACAGAGGTAGCGATGACTCCCTGTCAGATAAAGGTAATGAACTAGGTTCAAACCTTCATGCTTTGATTCTCTGAAATCATAGCTTATAAATTATAAATGTCCTTGTGACTAGGCCAATTGTGCCAGTAAACCTTCATGCTTTGATTCTCTGAAATCATAGCTTATAATTTAAAAATGTCCTTGTGACCAGGCCTATTGTGCCAGTATACCTTCATGTTTTGATTCTCTGAAATCATAACTTATAAATTAAATTGTCCATGTGACTAGGCCTTTTGTGCCACAAATAAAACTGTTATTGTTTTATAATTAGGATAAATTATGATAGAAATCCTAAATAAATATGATTAATAAATTAACCAAATATGGTCTCTGTTTACCATGGTTAATGAATTACCCTAAGGGGCAATTCCATAATAAACTCCCAAATAAACTATTGTCCTTGTTTTCTGTAACAGTTCAATTAACATGGCTAACTCAGACGAGATAAATAGTCATCCAGTGGAGAACATTGATAACGCCCGGATTAATTTAACGGGTGCTGAATTGAAAGCGTTGGTCGACGACGCAGTTACTAAGGCATTGGAACGGCAGTACGAAGAGTATAGTGGGACTCGTAGTAGGACCCTATCTACACAGCCTTCAAAGCCACCGTCCAAGAAAGACGAACCGAAGAAAGAAGATGACCGACACTCCTCAAACCACCACAGTGCTCCATCTCAAAACATTGTATTGAACCAAGGACCTCGTGAGAAGGGATGCTCATATAAATACTTTGTTTCATGTAAGCCCCGGGACTTCACTGGGGAAAAAGGGGCCATTGACTGTATGACATGGCTAGACGAGATGGATACGGTTGTGGATATCAGCGGATGCACTGAGAGAGATGTGGTCAAGTTTGTGTCGCAGTCTTTTAAGGGTGAAGCTTTAGCATGGTGGAGATCTCTGATTCAAGCCACCGGAAAAATTTCATTGTACAACATGTCGTGGGATCAATTTGTTGCCCTTATCAGGGAAAATTACTGCCCTCAGCATGAGGTGGAGAAGATGGAGTCTAATTTTCTATCATTGGTGATGACAAACCTTGACTGTCAAGCTTACCTAACGAGCTTCAACACGATGTCCCGGTTGGTTCCATATCTGGTAACCCCGAAACCAAAAAGAATAGCTCGTTTTATCGGTGGTTTAGCCCCGGAAATCAAGGCAAGCGTGAAGGCTTCTCGGCCAGCTACTTTTAGATATGTAGCTGACATATCCTTGTCTCTCACTTTGGATGCGGTCAGGCAAAGATCGCTGAGGAATAAGGAGGCTGAGAAGAGGAAACGTGAAGATGATAGTTCACGCAGATCGAACAAGAAACACCGTGGGAACGGTGACAACAAGAAAGGATCTGAGTCAAGGAAAGATGGGCATCATTCTGGCGAGAAGCCCAAATGCAAGATATGCAAGAAACAGCACTTTGGAAAATGCAGACTTGAGTCGAATTCTCAGACTCAGTCAAAAACCTATGCTTGTGGTATATGCAAGTCCACGGATCACAAAACCTTGGATTGCAAGAAGATGAAAGACGCAACGTGCTACCGTTGCAATGAAAAGGGGCACATTAAAACCAACTGCCCTAAATACACCAAGAAGCCTGAAGAGGCCAAGAAGACTAATGCTAGAGTCTTCAGAATGGACGCAAAGGAAGCGGTGCTAGACGACAACGTTATTACAGGTACTTTACTTGTAAATGACGTCTATGCTAGAGTACTTTTTGATTCAGGCGCTGATAAGTCTTTCGTTGATAATAAGTTTTGTGAATTGCTGAAATTACCTGTCAAAACCTTAAATGTGAATTATGAGGTGGAGTTAGCAGATGGCACACTAGAAACCGTCTCAACTGTGTTAGATGGATGTGTTATATCCATTAAGAACCATTCTTTTCCTATGTCTCTACTTCCCTTTAAGTTGGCCGGTTTTGACATAGTTCTGGGTATGGACTGGTTATCTCATAACCAGGCCCAAATTGTCTGTAACAAGAAACAAGTGGTAATAAAGACTCCGTCTGGTGAATCACTTACCATTCGGGGAGATACCCAGTATGGGCTACCTGAGCAAGCGACTATGCTCAAGGCTTCAAAATGTTTAAAGAAGGGTTGTGTCATCTACATGGCACAAGTGATTATTGATGAGCCTAAACCGAAGATAGAAGACATCCCTGTCATTTCTGAATACCCAGAAGTTTTTCCGGAAGAACTACCTGGTTTGCCACCAGATAGGCAAGTGGAATTCAGGATTGATATCATCCCCGGAGCAGCACCAGTTGCTAGAGCACCCTATAGGTTGGCTCCAACGGAGATGAAAGAATTGAGGACACAGCTGGATGAATTGCTAGCTAAAGGTTTCATTAAACCTAGTTCATCTCCTTGGGGAGCACCAGTTCTGTTTGTCAAGAAGAAGGATGGACCGATGCGTCTGTGCATCGATTATCATGAGCTTAATAAGGTCACGATCAAGAATAGGTATCCTTTACCCAGGATCGACGATTTGTTCGATCAATTGCAAGGAGCAAGTTATTTCTCAAAGATTGACTTGAGGTCAGGCTACCATCAACTGAAGGTTAGAGATGAAGACGTGCACAAAACAACATTTAGGACTCGTTATGGTCATTACGAGTTCCTAGTGATGCCTTTTGGGCTCACTAATGCACCTGCCGCGTTCATGGATCTCATGAATCGCGTTTGCAAGCCGTACTTAGATAAATTCATCATCGTTTTCATCGACGACATTCTTATCTATTCGAAGAATCAAGCTGACCATGAGAAACACCTTCGCTGTATTCTCAAACTCCTGCATCAGGAGAAGCTCTATGCCAAATTCTCCAAGTGTGAATTTTGGCTTCGAGAAGTCCAATTCCTTGGACACGTGGTTAGTGAGCGTGGTATCTAAGTGGATCCCGCTAAGGTTGAAGCAGTTATGAACTGGCAAGAACCAAAGACACCTACAGAGATTCGTAGCTTCCTAGGATTGGCAGGATATTACCGGCGTTTCATTGAAAATTTTTCAAGGATTGCTGCACCCCTAACTTCCTTAACTAAGAAGAAAGTAAAGTTCGTTTGGGGCCCTAAACAGCAAGAATCCTTTGATATCCTAAAACAAAAATTGAGCAACGCCCCTGTACTGACATTGCACACTGGCATGGGGTGTGTGCTTATGCAGAAAGGCAAGGTTATTGCCTATGCATCACGACAGTTAAAGGTGCACGAAAAGAATTACACCACCCATGACTTGGAGTTGGGTGCCGTTGTGTTCGCACTAAAACTGTGGAGGCATTATCTATATGGAATCAAGTGTGTGATCTATTCTGATCACAAGAGCCTACAACACCTGTTCAATCAGAAGGAATTAAACATGAGGCAACGCCGATGGATGGAAACTTTAAATGATTATGATTGTGAAATCAGATACCATCCCGGCAAAGCGAATGTAGTCGTCGATGCCTTGAGTCGAAAGGAGAGGGTGAAATCCAGCCGAATCAATGCCAAGCGCATGGAGATAAAGAATAATTTGATTGAAAGGTTGTTAGCTGCACAGAAGGAAGCTGTGCTGGAAGCTAACTATCCTAATGAAAAGTTAGGAGTAACTGAGGAGCAGTTAACTCTTAGCAAGGACGGAATTCTAAGATTAAATGGACGAATATGGGTTCCAATTTATGGAGGACTTCGAGATGTCATCCTCCAGGAAGCCCATAGTTCCAAATACTCCGTTCATCCTGGAGCTGATAAGATGTACCAGGATCTAAAGTCAAACTATTGGTGGATGGGCTTGAAAAAGTCTATAGCTGCCTATGTAGCTAAGTGCTTGACTTGTGCGCAAGTCAAAGCAGAACATCAAAAGCCGTCAGGCTTGCTACAAGAGCCTGAACTTCCTACGTGGAAGTGGGAAATGGTAACTATGGATTTTATCACCAAGTTACCTAAGACAAGGAAAGGCAATGATACAATATGGGTTATAGTTGATAGACTGACTAAGTCAGCACATTTCTTACCCATCAAGGAGACTTATAGCTCCGACATGTTAGCCCAGTTATACGTTGATAAGATTGTAGCCTTACATGGCATACCTCTGTCTATTATCTCTGACCGAGATACTAGATACACGTCATATTTTTGGAAGAGTTTCCAACAATCTTTGGGCACACGTTTGAATTTTAGTACGGCTTATCATCCTCAGACTGACGGTCAGAGTGAGCGTACTATTCAAACGTTGGAAGACATGCTACGTGCATGTGCGATCGATTTGGGTGGTAGTTGGGATAAGAACCTACCATTAATCGAATTCTCCTACAACAATAGCTACCATACCAGCATTAAGGCTGCGCCCTTCGAGGCATTATACGGTAGAAAGTGTAGATCGCCCGTTTGTTGGGCGGAAGTTGGAGATGTCCAATTATCAGGACCAGAGATAGTCTTTGAAACGACGGACAAGATTGTCCAGATTCGTGACCGTCTCAAAGCTGCCCGAGATAGGCAGAAGAGCTACGCAGATCCGAAGCGTAAAGCTTTTCACTTCGAAGTAGGTGACAAAGTGTTGCTAAAAGTATCACCCTGGAAGGGGGTGATGCGATTTGGTAAGAAAGGCAAGCTAAGCCCGAGATACATAGGACCTTTCGAGGTTATCGAACGTGTCGGGTCAGTTGCCTATAAGTTAAACTTACCTGAAGAGCTCAGTGGAATTCACAATGTGTTCCACATCTGCAATCTGAAGAAGTGCTTCGCTGATGAATCACTGGTAATACCGCATACAGATGTGCATATAGATGAGAGCTTAAAATTTGTGGAAAAACCTTTGTCGATTGAAGATCCACAGGTAAAGAAGCTTCGAAGGAAGCATGTACCGATTGTAAAGGTCAAATGGGATGCCCGTAGAGGTCCCGAGTATACGTGGGAGGTTGAATCCGCGATAAAAGAAAAGTACCCCTATTTATTTCAGTAAATCTCGGGTCGAGATTTATTTTAAGGGGGTGAGGATGTAACACCTCGAAAAAAATTCGTGTTCAATGATATAACGACACGTGTCATGTAAGACAAAAAGCGTTCTAAACTCGGATTTAATAAAGATGTTTTGGCAGGATTTAAAAGTGGCGTCATGTTAATTTTTACCTCTGAACGACCTCATTTATAAATCCCAAGACCCAAGTATATATATCTTAAACATCTAATATATCTTAAATCCAGAAATGTGTTGACAACAATTGAATTCAAAGTGCATGATAGGTTCATATGGAAATTTCTACGGTAAACCTTCTTGTTCGGCACTTTTGAAATGGATCCAAGCAAACCTAACATAATGGTAGGGTATGTAACTGTTTAAGGCACATTATAGAGGCCCCAAACTGATAAAGCAAGTCCCATATTAATAATGTTTAAGGCACTCTCCAGGCCTTCCTAATCAACCATTAGACACTTGTAAGTTTGCTAATCCTTCTTTAATAATGTTTAGCTTAGTTATTTAGCTAAAAGTCAAACCATCGTAATTACGGTTTGACTTCGAGATTAATTAATAATGGCTCAGTAAAATCTCGAATTAAAAGTAGTTATAAGTTTGTAATTATGTGGGTAATAAAACCTCAAAAGGGTTCCCCCTGATTCCCACACTAACTAGGTCAAATGTCGGGTCAAACTTGTATTTAAAAAGTCAACAGAATGTGTAAATTACAATTTATGCATAATTAGCAATGTAGAACACATACAACCTGTTTGATCATTAATATAACTTGGTAATTAGTGTAAGGACATGTCTAAACATGTTCAACCCGACAATTTCCTGTTTAGACCCGGTTCAGAACCGAAAGTCGCATAGTTTGACTTATACTTTGACTTTAGTTCTGACCCGTTATGGTATGTTTTAGAAATTCCTTAGAGCTTTATTTGGACTAGGTTACATGCTAGTATAACCCTCTGTGATTATACACCTCGGATCATTAGTTATCCAATTAATATGCATGATTCCGTTAATTGCTCATATGTTGACCATTATGCCCTTTTCACCTTAAAACATGATTTTTGAAAATGTAAAAGAGTAGAAACCTTAATTACTGATATATAAACTTGCATACAAAATTTGACATCAGTTTGAGGTGTAGGTTAAGAGTTATGCTCGTTAGCGTAAAATTAAAGCTTTATGTTAATTAAACGGCGTATTTAGCGCATAGCCTACTTAAACATACTTTTGATATCAAACTTATTACCCACTGATGTAATATATTATTTTGGGATTTTTGAAGATTTTTAATTAATTTTAGGCTGAGCATAAGTCATAGTCGTAGGCTTAATCCGATACTTGTCGGTTTTGCCCTTACGGGCTATAAAATGAGTTTTACATATCTAAACGACTCCAAACCTTTTGCTACTGATCACATATGATAAATAAATTATTTTAAGCCTTCTGGAAATATAAAAATATCAGATTTATGTATCAAACCCGGAAATGGCCTCTAATCGCCTTTTTAAGCGTTTTTAACGCATAGTATGTACTAAAACTATTTTAAACATACAAGGGTTGATACCTACTGATATTTGAGGTAAATTATAATATTTTAACAGTAAGCAAAATTTGATAAACTCAGACTTCAGTTTTGAGCTTTTCGGCTTATGTGAAATTACCAAAATACCCCTACGGGGCATAGTTTGGTTATAATTGATAAATTTCACTTATATAATTTAACCTACTGATATAACTTAGAAAATTGAGTATATTTGCTGATTACATCAGGCCAGTAACTCAGGTTGACACTTACACTCTTTTACAACCTTTAAAATGACCAAACTACCCCTACGGGGCATAGTTTGTGATTAAATTCATTTCAGGCATAATAAAAGACATCTTACTGATGTCACAACATATATGAAGCATATTAACTTAGGAAACCTGTAAATGGCTCTCATTACTACCCGTTACGCTTATTACGCGTTCGGTTCGGTTTATGTAACTAGTTTACATAAACTAGCCTAAACGGGTCAAACCTTAACGGTTTTATCTCAAAATCCAGAATGTGTATGAAATACCCATATTAAACAAGTCTCTGAACTTGTCGGGTCTAAATCATATTCTATCCGGTCTTCGCTTAATCGTGCGTACGAACCGTGTCTTTGAAACTTACCGGTCTAAGCTTAAGCTTAACTAAAGACCCGTTAGGATTCTAATAGGTTATTATAAACCTTCGTTCCAGATTAGGAGTACTAGTAAAAGCTACATGCGTTTGCTTATTGTGATTTATACATTGCTCAGGTAAATACTTTTAACTTATTTTCCCTATACGGGCTTGGGTTACGGTATATAGCATACCGCTTGATCGGGAATCAAATCTTCCATCGTTGGGTGGTTAATTGAATAATTTGATCGGCTCGTTTAAACAGTCTTGTTACTTAAAGCCTTTGGGGGTTAATGACCATGTCCCGGATATCCTTGGCATCATTTTACGAAATGGCCACGACTTAAGCACGGGGTGTAGGCGTACACCCGTCAGTGCACAAAAGAATATTGTGGTGTGTCTATTGATCTTTAACCCGGACAAGATCCGGGCTACTGAACGCACAAGGAACATGTAATTCGTTCACAAGATTATATATTTAAATAATTCTCCCAAGTTAAATAAAATGTTTATGCCACGTGCATCCAAACCAATTTTCAATCATTTTCTAAAATGAGTCAGTTGATTGGATTTACCAGTGTAAACTGACGTATTTTCCCAAAAAGACTAAATGCAGGTACTAAGCGAAATTGGCTGGGATTTCTCCTTAGCATCATTAGAAGTCTCGCAAGCTTAAGATGCCTGAAGTCTGTTGAACTATTGTTTCATATTTTATTTTCGATCCTTCTGTGGATAAACTTCCGAATATTGTGACATTTGATATTACAATATTAAATTCGGTTGTATTATATCTTTTAAATTGCTTCCGCTGTGCATATTAAATATTGTGTTGTTTGACTATTATGTTGCCAACCACGTCACGATACTCCCCACCGGGCCCACCGGTGACACGTGAAAATCGGGGTGTGACAAGTTACGACCGTTTAAAAATCCAGGGGGGGTTAGTTTTTTACAAGAGGAGAAAGTATAACTAATTATCTATATTTTTTTAAAGACGATGGTTTAATCACTTAACATTCTATAGCTATTAAACATTCTGTGATAATGACTAAGTACGTTAGGTTTTAATCACTTGTACACTAAGACATCACCTACTTGCACCTTTTAATTCACACATCAATACTGATCAAGACAAGTATTGAAACGTCGACAAAAATGAGTAGGTCGTCACGGTACTTTTGGATTTTTTTAAACATTATAGCTTATAAGATATGACAAAAATACGTAAAAGATTATAAGTCTGTTGTGGAGAGAGAGTTATAACTAATTAGCCATAATTACGTTAAAACATAGAGATTTAAATGTAATTAGATGGGGGCTAAAACATAATTATTGTTTAAAATATCAATTTACTCTCATTATAATGGTGTATTTATAAATTAAGAGAGAAATTTTTTTTATTTTCTGGGTATCTTAAAATACCCCTCACTCATACATTATAATATACTATAGATAGTTAATATTAACTTTTAAAATATTGGAATATTGGATTTTAATAATCCCAATTATTCGTCGTTAGCAGCCAACAGTCCCAACTTTAAAAATAATCACTGTCAGTCCCAACTATTAACATATTGGTCTCCAATGGACCCTAACTAACAGAACCTTGACACCGTTAGTCTCCGGTCGCCGGAAAAACAATTTTGGCCGGAAGACTCGACATTTTTGTCCTAAACCTCTTTGTAACCTTATTGAGGACCTTTAGGAACCTTTCTATAGTAAAAGTCCTAATTATTGAGGTCGCCGGAAAACTCGTGTTTTTGCCGGAAAACTTCTTTTTGCCCGGAAAACTCAACTTTTTGCCCGGAAAACTCAATATTTTCTTCCTAAACTTTTTTGTTACCTTAGATCGGACCTTTATGATCTTTTTTCTGGCCAAAAACGTTTTTGCGGTGACTGGAGACTAAAGACGTTAGGGTTCTGTTAGTCAGGGTCCATTGATGGCCAATATGTTAATAGTTGGAACTGCCAATGGTTATTTTTGAAGTTGAGACTGTTGGCTTGAGATTATTAAAATCCAGTATTCCTTTAATATTTTAGCAATTTAGTTTTTTTAAACTTTATACACGGTTATGTATCTTATATTTTTGGGTAAATTACTTTTTGAGTCCCTGTGTTTTAGTGGTTTTAACCACTTGAGCCCAAAATCAAAATGTTTAACGCCCTAAGTCCCTATAGTCACTTTTCTTAACCATTTCAGTCCAAATTTCTAACGATGTTAGAATTTTTTGGTTACATATTGTTAACTGACCAAAATACCCTTGTAATTAAAAAATAAAAAAATAAATTATTATTAGATTTCTCCCTCTTATATATATTTCTCCCATCTCTTTCTCTCTCTCTCTCTCTAAACATGCACCCTTCATCTCTCCCTCATCTTTCTTTCTCTAGACCACCTGCATCCCCCACCACCACTGGTTACATATTGTTAACTGACCAAAATACCCTTGTAATTAAAAAATAAAAAATAAATTATTATTAGATTTTTCCCTCTTATATATTTTTCTCCCATCTATTTCTCTCTCTCTAAACCTGCACCCTTCATCTATCCCTCATCTTTCTTTCTATAGACCACCTGCATCCCCCACCACCACAGCACCACCTCCGTCACCAACCGCCACCACCACCACAACCACAAACCTCCAGCACAGTCACCACTATCACCGTCGCACCAAAAACTAGACAACAAATAAACCAAAAATCCTAACAATCTCTGAATCCCATAAAACCCATATTCAAAACCATTCAATTATCTTGAAAATTCACACCCAAAAAATCAATATGTTATAAAATTTCGATTATTATTGATCAAGTTTATCAATTTCGTTTTCCAGTCAATGCATCAGAAGAAACACGGTTTTTAGATCGAAGCTTTATCGATTCAAAATCCCCCAAATTCTATATTCAACAACACCCACAACGTCTACCGCCTCACATTCTTCAACAACACCATGAAACTCTAGTCACCGACACACCATCCTATGTGGACACATGGATCTCCACAATCCAGCACACCATCGCCACTATCTCCACTCCCTCATCGTGGGCCTCGACGTCGAGTGGCGTCCCAACCAAACCCCAAACCTCCATAACCCCGTCGTGTAACAACCCGCACTTTTGTGCGTTGTTACTACTCGTAATACTCGTTACGCCTAGCACCAGAGATTCGGATCATAATGTAACTATACCGTATATATCGCTATTCGAAGGATAATCGCATATTTTCGAAATACAATATCACTATACTACACTATTATCACACTAACACTCACGGAGGCATTGAGTGAGGACCTATTCTACCCTCCTCAGTGGTCGTGATGTGTCGAACGAAAAACAATTAACGCTAACAAGGACTCTCGGGTGAGTGCTGTAGCTCCAGTCGTCATGACGATGATGACAATACGAGTAAACGGTACCCCGTCAGTCTTTGTGGCACTACACGAAATAACGTCCACGATGACATCAAGAAAGGACCTATACTACCCTCATTGATGGCCGTGAAACGTCGCTAATAATCGCATACCCGAATCGGAAACCGATGGTTAATTATCGAAACTTTGTATTATGGATACGTAAATACGACCCCTAGTGATATATATATATATATATAATAACAATATAATGATAATATAAATTAGTTATGGAAAGTACGCACCTCGAAAACTATCAAAACGATCAAAACGGAGAAGTCCAACGCGTCAGGATAGCCATCCGGACGGATAGCAATCCGGACGGATGGGCCACCCGGACGTATGGGCCATACGCACGGATGGGCCATCCGCACGGATGGGCCATCCGGACCAAAACCCCTTTCTCTTCGCTGTTGCCTATAAATACCCTATCACATCACTTGAACAGTGACGTGACAGCTCCTACTCGACCAAACACGCTCCAAGACCCTTTTCTCTCGATTTCCTCGCGATTCCGGTAAGATTTCAACCTAAAACTTGTACTTCTACAATCTACACTCGATTCTACTTCGTTCTATCTTTTAAAACTCATATTCTAACCGTGAAATCTACGGATTTGAGGCGTTTTGAGGTGATGTCACCAAGAGTTGTTATGAACTTCAAGTTGGGGTCTCATTTCACTATAAACGACTCAGATCCGGGTGATTTCCACATGTTTTAGTCACAAATCTCGCCTAAATCTATGTATTTAACCAAGGAACTGTGCGATTTCGAGTTAACCATGAAGAACCATCACGAACGGCCAGATCTGATGGAACGGGGTGATTCCCGGCCGTTAGAACGGGTCGGGACTGATGAAATTTCAAGTGTTAGTGCGAAATTACACTACCCTAGTAAAAACAAACGTATTCCTTCCGTTAAACGCTCGAAAACAGTGTTCAAAGTGCGAAACAGACATGTCAGTCCGCACGGATGACATGTCAGTCCGCACGGATGACACTTGTCCGCACGGATGACATGTCAGTCCGCGCGGATGACACTTGTCCGCACGGATGACAAGTCAGTCCGCACGGATGACATGTCAGTCCGCACGGATGACAGGTCAGTCCGCACGGATGACAGGTCAGTCCGCACGGATGACAGGCCAGTCCGCACGAGTCACTCTTGTTCGAACGATTGACAATCCGCACGAGTAAGCAACTAATCCGATCGGATAGTCTGTCATCCGACCGGATGACAGCCATCCGACTCAGGTCCATATGCCATCCGATCGGATGAGCCCATCCGAATGGGTGAGCACCATCCGACCAGATGACTGACTTTTTAATGCAAATCTCGCCTAACCGTACATCGTTTACTATATCCTTCAACGATTAACGCAGACGCACTCGCAACCGACCCAAACAAGTTGTATTCCCGCTAAATACGCACTGTGAGTATACTTGAACCCTTTTTAATCGAACTTTGGGTGTAACATACGTTTCTAGCAAATCGAACTTATCAAACGAATTATTCAATCAATCGAATTATCACTTGCGAATAACTGTTATGCATAGATATACGTGATGCTAGTTGCATATGTGCTAGGGCTTATACTCGCGACGTCCCACCACGACTAGTATAGTACTATTGCGCCCGACGGGGTCTAGTTATGCCATCGTACATTCGAGCATCGAGGACTTAGTTGGTAGTATCAGTTTTGTGAGTATATATGTCGTGTATTACGTTTATGCATATGGAAATTCGCTATACACTTTTATCTATTATGCTACTTATCAAACCTGTATACCCGCCAATACTTTTGTATTGACAAATATTTTAACGTATGTTGCAGGCTAGATCGCAGGCTATATCAAATCAAGCTAGGAAGTCTAGAAACTCCACTAAAATCTAGGTTGTCGGATTTGTATTGTTCGAGAGGACAAGAAATCTGTGATGACTTACGTGATTGTATTATTTGTTAGTATGGGATAATGAATGTATTAAATATTATCGCAATATAGTTGTTATGGATTCTCTTGAGCAATCTGATTCGCCTAGTGCCGCGCCCCGATGATTCCGCCATCGGTTGGGGTGTGACAGATTGGTATCAGAGCCATAACTATAGGGAATTAGGCCAGACTCGACCTAGTCCGGGTCGACGTCTTAGAAATTGACCTAGTCTATAGTCTAAGTACCAACAGGCCGACTCATACAAACCCGGTGGGGTTTGTATTGGGCTTACTTGATACTCTCGATCGAAATTGCTAAAAGCTACAACTTTGTGTGAACACCGCATACTACAACTTCACACGAAGAAGCCTTTCCTAAGGCCGGAATACTACTTAGCCTTTCCTAAGGCCGACACAATACACATGTTTTCGAAAATACTCGCATAACGAAACCGAGCAATCCAGTCAAGATCAGGTGTGAAAACCAAGAACTGTCGATGGGATTGCTCACTCAGCGCATTTTTCTAGCACGAGAATTTTTCATCGAGTTAGGAGTGACATCCACATCTCGACGAAAGTCTCCATTTCGAAATCTAGTGGAACTCACGAATTTATTCGAAGAGCATAACCACAATTAGGAATGAAACTGTTAAGTCAGGGGTGAAACCCGTACCTTAATAAGCTGTTCCACTCCCTATAAACTGGTTTTCAAAAGCTCTCACCAAGGACACGACTATCACGATAACTCGAGCCACGCGATGACTAGGAAGACGAATGCTATGAGCTGCATCCCAGTGGAAGCATGAAGTCCTCTAGGTCAACGCGCATGCTCGAACTTGTTAAATATAGTTGGGTTACCTTGGGTAGTCAACGCCTAAACACCCAAGGCACTCTATCGTACGAACAACCAATTTTACAACTGGTTGGAAACTTATTCACGTTTTGAAACTTTACGCCTTATTGATTTCTCGATTTAACGATTTCCACTCCCTACTTTATAAACGCATGATTCGCACAGCCATCGCAATCTAAAACAAAACTAGAATGTTCGCAACAAAACCAATGTATAATCTATCGCCTTCGCTATCGTTTTCTCACCTCAACGCGTCCTCGCTTATTCTAGAACGACCTTTACGAGTATGATTACAAATTACATCTATATAAATATATATATATATATATACGTATAAACAAACAAGTCAGTGTGTGAGAACTTAGGAATTTCATGTCTCCTATGTGGCTCCTATGTGACTCGTATTACTACTATACTATCGCACCAAGTTTTGAACGCGCTCAATCGCATCGTAAAACTCAAAATCATTATGATCGAATCTCACTCCAAGTCTCTTTCTGTCTAGATGCCTTCCAACAACTCTACCTCGAGACGAGTAGCTAGGAGGAGAGCCAAACGAAGTGTCAATAAGAGGATTGCATCACTTGTGACTAAGGAAGTGAGTAAGCTTATTCCTCGAATTGCCGCTCAAGTGCACTCTCTCAGCAACTCTCGAGTCTCGGAAGACTCCAAGACGGAAGCGCTGCAATCTACTTTTCTCTACAAGCACTTCAAAGCCTGTGACCCGATGGAGTTCACGGGTGAAGGAGGTGCGACTCAACTACTCCAGTGGTTCGATTCTATCGAAGTTACCCTTCGTCAAAGCGGGTGTCCCGATAGTTTCCGTACTACCTGCGCTGCTGGAGTATTTCAATCACGAGCACTCGACTGGTGGACCGCCGAACGTAACAATCATGGGATCTCTACAGCTTACGCTCTCTCTTGGGATGAGCTGAAGGAGCTCATGAAGAAAGAATACTGTCCCCCTTACGAAATCCAGAAGCTAGAAAACGAATTTTGGGAAATGAAGCAAACCGAAGGTGACAATGCTGGCTACACCGCAAGGTTCAAACAGCTTAGCATAATCTGCCCGAGTCAAGTTAACACTTCAGAAAAAGCCATTTCGAAGTACATTCGCGGCTTGCCTGAGTGTGTGGGTGATTTTGTCGAAGCTGCAAGACCTGCTACCATCGAAGAAACATACCGCTTAGCCGCAGAAATCAACAACAAACGACTCATGGAAGGATTATTCTCAAGGAATCCTGTCAAGCAAGCTCACCAAGCAATCGCCAATAATCCTTCAGGCGAACACGATGACGATTCTTCTGACAAATCTGCTGGCGATTCTTCTAATGAATCAGCTAACGATTCTTCTGACGGATCTGCTAACGATTCTTCGGACGGATCTGCTTCCGATTCTTCCGACAAATCTGGCGAGGGATCTTCCGACCAATCAGCCAAAGACTCTGCAAGTGAGTCTTCAGACGAATCCTCCAACGACGACACTTCTTCACAAGACACCGACAAACCCAGCTGCAAGCGAAAGACTTCAAGCCCAATCTCATCAACAACCGAACTGCTGCAACCGAAACCTCTTCGAACAGTTCCGGTGTTCCCAAAACGAGCTTACACTGGAGCTCATCCTCAGTGTTACTCGTGTACCTATCATCATCCAGTTGGGGCTGACTGTCGCTATTGCAATAACTGCGACCGTTACGGTCACTTCACTCGCAACTGCCGCATCAAACCGTGAACTTGAGTACAACAACAACAGCTCCAGCAAAAGTCTTCAGCATCAGACATCTAGCAAGCGTAGGATGAAGTTGTAATGATACGATTTTCGACGTTTATTTCTAAGTTTTGAACCTACTCTATTACTCGATGTTGCTACTATGCGTAACATTTACTCTCGTTTTCATGTTCTCTTTCACACTCTAGTCGTCGCACTTAGCCTAGATTCACGCACACACTATATACTATATCACGAAATAATGTGTTTTACCCTCACTACACTCTTAGGACGAGGTACGATAAACGTGCAAGGAACGACTAATCACGGGTGCACACGGGATTATTTGGGTTAGTGCACGGTGATCGTAGTGAATTCTAAGGTGCCATAGCGTTTTGACAAAAGGTGACACCAATTCACGAGATGAAAGTAGTAGGGGTCAAGCAAGGTGTGCTTTATCATACTACCAAAGTTCCGTGAAGAAAGTGCCATGTCGAGTTGAACGTTATTAGACCTATTATACTATTGTGATTATTTTCAACACACTACACTCAATCGCAAGGCGTAACAACTGAGATTGCACCATCGCAAGACTTGTCGTAAGTCTGCAAATGCAATGCAATCGCCTCATCGATGGAATCTGGAGAGTCTACCTCGCAGGACAATTGCATCAACACAAGACTGGTCGTAAGTCTATTGCAATGAATCTCATCAAGCACATAAACGCTCACGATATTGTTGAGTGAGGACCTATTCTACCCTCCTCGATAGCTGTGATGCGTCATAACGTAACGTTAAGCTTATTCGAAACGAGAATCGAACTCGACTAATCGCAATCGTTTATCATGTGTGTCTCGTAATCTCTATCGCTTATTATGCAAATCTATAACGTTTGCTGTGTATCAATCTATCGCTACACAGTTAGCTGTGATATTCGTGTTAAGTTAGCACACATGACCTCGCTTCACGAGGCGAAGCTCATATGATTAAGGCAAGGTGTTTTAGTCATATCAGCGACCTTTCGTGGAAAAAGGCCATGTGGGGTCTAATGTTAGTTAAACTCTG
The DNA here is from genome assembly GCA_030545235.1 of Helianthus tuberosus. Classification (NCBI taxonomy): domain Eukaryota; kingdom Viridiplantae; phylum Streptophyta; class Magnoliopsida; order Asterales; family Asteraceae; genus Helianthus; species Helianthus tuberosus. Next base: position 6,176,915 of record CM060414.1, on the reverse strand, counting down.
TGGTGTTAATCAATCAAATTCGAACCGCACACCTCCATCGCTTGCAATGCAACAACTGCCGCTTATCGTAATTCGTTTATCGTCGCCGTCATTTTTTTTTGGTGTTGTGTTACCCGCTTAATCACCTAATCGCTTATCGCTTATCGTGTATAGTCTACCGCTTATTCGCGTACCGCTTATCGCTCGCTTGGTGTTGATTACAGTCTATGTGGTATTAGTACACATGACACCGCTTCACGAGGCAAAACTAACCTGGTTAGGCATGGTGTTTCGCCATGTTAGCAAGCTCTCGTGGAAACATGCCATGTGGGTTTAATGTGTAATCTAATCAAAAACGCGTTATTCACTTCTCGTTTATCAACTCGCCGGACTAACCTATTCGATTCTATCTTATGCTCGGTCCGACTTACTATTGATTGGGCCGAGTAAACGCAATTCTATCCATGTCATGTCGGCACACCTGACACTGCCTCACGAAACGGAAATAATATGGGCAAAGCATGGTGGATGCCCCGCTGGTACTTCCTATATATAAGTGTTTTAAACATATTAACAAACTTTCGTGGGAAAGTGCCAAGTGGGGCTCGGTAATTAACTACCTTTTTGTACTGATTAAAACGTCTTTTTATAAAATTTTGATTTAAAACCGGTGGGCAAGTGAAAATTCTCTCACGACGTGGAGTTAACATCGAATCAGCTTAACTCCATGTCCAAGAAGAGTTTCATAAAGCCCAGTTTTTCCCTAAACTTTTACAACGTCAAAATAAAATCCTTCTTAAAGACATTGGTTCGAGTTCCTTAAAATGTTTAAAAACTTAAACTTCCTTGCAACATCGGTTGACATCGACTCCGTTGACCTCACGTTAAAAGGAAAATTCCAAAGATTTTCATCCTAAATTCCTTTTTAAATATCTAAAACGAACGCTTCTTGTAACGTTGGTTAACGATCGACTCAGTTAATTCTACATCATGAGAAACCTTTCAAATTACAATCGCATCGAACTAACGAATTATACGCGAGACAAGGTACTTTGGAACGCCAACTCGTGGGATATTACTTTTGTCTTTACGTCGCCTTCTCGCTATCGCAGTCGATCTCTCTTATTCGAAACATCCTCGCTGTCAACTTACGATCAAATTACTCGCTGTAGCGCTACTCATACGAGATCAACTCTCAGAAGTCTACCTATTGGATTAATTTCGGGACGAAATTTCCTAAAGTAGGGGAGACTGTAACAACCCGCACTTTTGTGCGTTGTTACTACTCGTAATACTCGTTACGCCTAGCACCAGAGATTCGGATCATAATGTAACTATACCGTATATATCGCTATTCGAAGGATAATCGCATATTTTCGAAATACAATATCACTATACTACACTATTATCACACTAACACTCACGGAGGCATTGAGTGAGGACCTATTCTACCCTCCTCAGTGGCCGTGATGTGTCGAACGAAAAACAATTAACGCTAACAAGGACTCTCGGGTGAGTGCTGTAGCTCCAGTCGTCATGACGATGATGACAATACGAGTAAACGGTACCCCGTCAGTCTTTGTGGCACTACACGAAATAACGTCCACGATGACATCAAGAAAGGACCTATACTACCCTCATTGATGGCCGTGAAACGTCGCTAATAATCGCATACCCGAATCGGAAACCGATGGTTAATTATCGAAACTTTGGATTATGGATACGTAAATACGACCCCTAGTGATATATATATATATATATATAATAATAACAATATAATGATAATATAAATTAATTATGGAAAGTACGCACCTCGAAAACTATCAAAACGGAGAAGTCCAACGCGTCAGGATAGCCATCCGGACGGATAGCCATCCGGACGAATAGCAATCCGGGCGGATGGGCCACCCGGACGTATGAGCCATACGCACGGATGGGCCATCCGCACGGATGGACAATCCGGACCAAAACCCCTTTCTCTTCGTTGTTGCCTATAAATACCCTATCACATCACTTGAACAGTGATGTGACAGCTCCTACTCGACCAAACACGCTCCAAGACCCTTTTCTCTCGATTTTCTCGCGATTCCGGTAAGATTTCAACCTAAAACTTGTACTTCTACAATCTACACTCGATTCTACATCGTTCTATCTTTTAAAACTCAGATTCTAACCGTGAAATCTACGGATTTGAGGCGTTTTGAGGTGATGTCACCAAGAGTTGTTATGAACTTCAAGTTGGGGTCTCATTTCTGTCACACCCCCAAAATCCACTCGCGGAGTACCACCGCTTGGAGGCGTGACTGACCAGGATCAAGCCACCAATCATATTGAACATATAAGTAAATAGTAAAAGTCATTCATCAATACGATAGTTGTTTTCAAAGCCAAACATAAACAAGTGTGTAGCGGAAGCAATAATGCAAAACCCAACATAAGTATAAGTACAAAATGTCATAATGTTTAACAACACATTCACGATCCATGTCCACAACGACCGTGCCTCCCGTGCAAGCTCCATAAGTACCTATGGTCCTGCAAGGCATGTAACAGAGAGTCAACAACTAGTTGAGCGAGTTCACAGTTGATTGTTCAGTTATAGTAATTGTATTGTAACCCGTATGTTCGTTAACCAACTCATATATCGTATGTACTTGAATCGCAGTCTCTTAGACATGTGTGCGAAGATTGTGGGGGTTTCCCATGTTTTCTAGACCAGGTATATTTGTATCGCAGCCCACCCAGCATGTGTGCGAAGTTTAAAGTATGGTCGCAGCCATTCCAGGCATGTGTGCGAAGATTTGTTCTATTATCGCAGCCAATCCCGGCGTGTGTGCGAAGAGAAGTATATGTATCACTAGTCTAGCAGTATCTACCAATAACCTTCCTCTCCCGAGGCCTATGGTATGTAATTCCAATAACAACTCAAGCATAAGTAATCATCCAAACCCATTCCCACCCCGGGAATCCCATCCCTTGGTAAGAGTGTGAACTCACCTTGGTTTGCTCGGTATGCTAAGTTAAGTGCTCACAATAAATCAGTCAAGTCCTATAGTGCACGTATACTAAATCAGTTCACGTTCGTAATGTTTCACATGTAACAAGTATCATAGAATATCACAGAGTGTGTTTGGCAGTTAATCATACATCACATAACAGTTAATCACATGTGCACAATTCTTGTTTCACATAACAGTTAATCACAGTTTATTAAAGCATATCATCCAATAACATACTTAATACAGTTAATCATGTTCAAACAATCCATGTTATACATAAAGGTCTTTTGTAGTTTATTCTAATATGACCGTCCAGTAATTCACTTAACAGAATTAACATCCAAATCAGAACCAACAAACTGATTGGGTTTACAGAACTAACAAGGTTAATTAACTAACAGAGTTAATAACCAATAGAGTTACATAACGTTAACAGTGTTAATAACTTAACCAAGTTAATAGTCTAGCTGAGCAATTAAACTAACGAGGTTAACCAGACTAATAAACTAACAGTTCATTGTATAAAAGAATTAATCCACTTAATAAATTTAACAGTTGGGCCGAAAACACTATATTGGCGAAATCCCTATATGGGACGAAAACACTATATTGGGCCGAAAACCCTTTGGTTTTTGTTGAAAAATGACGAAATCACTTATGGGCTAATATTTGGGCCGAAATCATAAAGTGATTTCGTCCACTTTAAATGTGGTGGGTGATTTCGTCCAGTACATCATCTTCTTCAACAATACTTACAGTAACATAAAACCCAGCAACTATAATCCCATTACAGTTACATGATTTCAGCCAGCAATCGGTCAATCAGAGAATCGACATCATCACAACAGATTTTTAACAAGAACAATTTCTTAATTTCATACCCACATTTAGAACCTACCAAAACAATAGCTTAAAGCGCTGCACTTAACCACAGAGATTAACGAAGACCAGTTAATAACAGAGATTTTAACCCATTTGTTAAGCAATCGATGTTCAATCATATACTTAAACATATCTCATGATAGCAGTTAATACAGGAAGATAAACAAACAATCTATGGTGATTTCGATCAAACAAACAACAACAATGGCAGATTACTAACCTAAACCAAAGACACAACAATACCAAGTGATGTATATGTTCAAGGCTGCCGTCGGGTTTCAAAAGGAGAGAGAAACAATGTGCTTAGGGTTTGCCAAATGAGAAACTTCTCCGTGAAGGTTGTGATAAAATAAGTATATATAATTCCCCACTGGGCCTAAAGCCCATTTGTTGTTTTCGTCAGCCATGTATGGACGAAAACACCAAGTGTGTTTTCATCAGGGAGGGTGTTTTCATATGAGCAGGGGTGTTAGCCAAAGATCCATAATAAACTATACAATCCCAATTAACACAAAATACACTATTATCATATACTCAAATATAATATGCACCCCAATTATAAAATATCAATCGCAAAACTATTTAACGTTTTACAAATGTAAGCATTGTGAAGCAACCAAGTCGAGTAACAAATAACAAAAAAAAAAAAAAATTAACGTGCAATAAATGCGAAGATGGAAATCTTGGAAACTCGAGTTGTCACATTATCCCCAACTTGAAAGAAATTTCGTCCCGAAATTTAGCACATGGTTACTGAGGAAGCTAGTTGTGTTGTGTAGTTTACTGGTTTTCCTGGGGTGTCACATCATCCCCCCGTTGATTTGGAGTTTCATTCCGAAATTCTGTAGTAGCTTCAGCCTCAGTAGTAGTTGCATTGTTTTCGAACAACTGGGGATATTTGAGTTCCATTTGGTCTTCTCGTTCCCAGGTATACTCTGGGCCACGACGGGAGTTCCAACGAACTCGAACAAGAGGTATTCTGGTGTTCTTGAGGACCTTAACATCCCGGTCCATGATTTCAACTGGTTCTTCGACGAAATGCAACCGTTCGTCGATAGTGAGCTCCTTCAAAGGAACTATGAGGGTCTCATCTGACAGACACTTCTTCAGATTCGACACGTGAAAGACGTTGTGAACTGCACTGAGTTCAGCTGGTAAGTTCAGTCTGTAGGCCACTTTGCCTATTTTCTCTATGACTTCGAATGGTCCAACGTATCGTGGATTGAGCTTGCCTCGTTTGCCAAAACGAACAACACCCTTCCAGGGTGAAACCTTGAGTAGCGCTCGATCCCCAACCTGGAACTCGAGTAGTTTCCTGTCTTTATCGGCGTATGCTTTCTGACGGTCACGAGCTGCCGCCATGCGTTGTCGTATTTGAGCAATCTTTTCAGTAGTATCAACTACCATTTCTGGACCTGTGATTTGACTATCACCCACCTCCGCCCAACAAAGAGGTGACCGGCATTTACGTCCGTACAATGCCTCGAATGGAGCGGCTTTAATGCTGGTGTGGTAGCTGTTGTTGTACGAGAACTCTATCAACGGAAGATGTTTTTCCCAGCCGTTGCCGAAATCGATTACACATGCACGAAGCATGTCTTCTAAAGTTTGAATAGTGCGCTCAGACTGTCCATCCGTCTGAGGGTGATAAGTTGTGCTCATGTCTAAATGAGAGCCAAAAGATTTGTGCATTGCTTGCCACAGTTTTGAAGTAAAACGTGCATCACGATCAGAGATAATAGAGGTGGGCACCCCGTGCCTTGAAACCACTTCCTTTAAGTAGATGTCTGCTAAGGTAGAGAACTTGTCTGTTTCCTTAATAGCCAGGAAGTGTGCAGACTTAGTGAGTCGATCCACGATCACCCAAATAGTATCATTCCCACGTTGAGATCTAGGCAGGCCAGTAACAAAATCCATGGAAATTTGCTCCCATTTCCATTGTGGTATCTCAGGTTGTTGGAGTGGGCCTGAAGGTTTTTGATATTCGGCTTTGACTCTTGCACAAGTCAAACACCTGCTGACGTAAGTTGCTATGTGAGCCTTCATGCTAGGCCACCAGTATGTAGTTCTGAGGTCGTGGTACATCTTATCCGAACCAGGATGTACTGAGTAGCGAGACTTGTGTGCCTCATCCATCACAAGCTCTCGTAGGTTGCCATAGTGTGGGACCCAGATGCGTCCTGTTACATAGTAGGCGCCATCTGCCTTTTGTTCTAACCGTTGCCTTGAGCCGCGTAGAGCTTCAGCCCTGACGTTTTCTGGTTTCAATGCTTCTACCTGAGCATCTCGTATCTGTGAAGGAAGACTAGACTGAATAGTGAGTTGCAACGCTCGTACACGCCTAGGTGTAGTATCCTTTCGACTGAGGGCATCGGCCACCACATTGGCTTTGCCCGGATGGTACTTGATGGCACATTCGTAATCGTTCAGTAACTCGACCCATCTACGTTGTCGCATGTTCAATTCTTTCTGCTTGAAAATATGCTCGAGACTCCTGTGAGCGGTGTAGATGGTGCATTTAGTGCCATACAGGTAATGTCGCCATATCTTGAGCGCAAAAACAACAGCTCCCAGCTCTAAATCATGTGTAGTGTAATTCCGTTCGTAAGAGTTCCAAAATAAGTCGTAAGTGCTGCTCGTGTTCCTCCCGATTCTTCGAATAAATCAGGATATCGTCAATGAAAACAATAACAAACTTGTCAAGATAGGGTTTGCACACCCTGTTCAGAAGGTCCATGAAAACCGCAGGCGCGTTCGTTAATCCGAATGGCATGACCAGAAATTCGTAATGGCCGTAGCGAGTTCAGAATGCTGTTTTGGAGACGTCCTCATCCCGGACTCTCAATTGATGATAGCCTGACCTCAGGTCAATCTTCGAGTAATAGCTCGACCCTTGCAACTGGTCGAATAAGTCGTCGATGCGTGGAAGAGGATAACGATTCTTCACCGTCACCTTGTTCAGTTCGCGATAGTCTATACACATGCGGAAGGTACCGTCTTTCTTCTTCACAAATAATACTGGAGCTCCCCAGGGCGAAGAGCTAGGACGTATGAAACCCTTTTCCAAGAGTTCTTGTAATTGCCTAGACAGTTCTTCCAGTTCATTTGGAGCTAAGCGATAAGGCGCTCGAGCTATGGGTGCTGCTCCTGGAGCTAGCTCGATCTGAAATTCGACCTGGCGATGGGGCGGTAGCCCAGGTAACTCTTCAGGAAACACTTGAGGAAAGTCGCGTACTACAGGAATATCCTCAATCTTTTTCTCTGTCGTCGATGTATCTGTAACAAGTGCTAGTATAGCAGTATGGCCCTTTCGCAAACACTTTTGTGCCTTCAAGAAGAAGATGATGCCACTCACGACACCACTCTTGTCGCCTTGAACTTCGAGAGGTTCTTTGCCGGTACGGGGAATGCGAATGATCTTCTCCTTGCATAGGATCTCTGCTTGTTGTTGGGATAACCAATCCATACCAATGACGATGTCAAAACTACTCAGAGTTATGGGAATGAGATCGATAGAGAAAGTCTGACCAGCGAGGATAAGATTACAACCCTGAACTATGTGTGTGGCCTCTAGACTTTTTCCATTAGCTAACTCTACGACATGTTTGGTGTTCAAAAGTGTTGGTGCGCGTTTAAGCATTTGACTAACTTTCAGAGACATATAACTGGTATCCGCACCCGAATCAAATAATACAGTAACGTAAAAGTCGTCGAGAAGAAACTTACCCATAACCACATTAGGATCGTTCCTTGCATCAGCCTGACCAATCACAAATGCACGACCCCTAGCACCATTGCCGTTGTTGTTTCCCCCATTGTTGTTCCCGTTGCCCTGATTGTTGTTGTTATTCTGGTTCTGGTTTAACTGGGGACAGTTCCGCTTGAAGTGGCCTTCAGCCCCACACTGAAAGCATGCCCTATTTCCTTGTTGTTGTTGCTGTTGTGGCTGGTTTCGTGGAGCGGGTGGTTGTTGTTGCTGGTTCTGATTCGCAGGTCGTGAACTTCTGCAATCTTTAGCCTCATGACCTATCTTGAGACATCTCTGGCAGCGGCCTTTGCGACACTGACCACTGTGGTGTCTGTTGCACCTGTTACACAGTGGGTGAATTCCCCGATATCCACTCTGCCCCTGACCACCAGACGATTGCTGACTCGGACTCTGATAATCACTAGTCTTGCGCTGTTGCTGTGCTTGAGACTGTACAGTAGCTGAACCCCTGCTGGAATCCCCTTCCCATTTCCGCTTGTTGTCACTGGGAGTAGCAGGAGTAGCTGAAGTGGTAGCGGTAGTAGTAGCGCTGATAAGTTTAGGCAGCTTGTTCTGTTCCACTGCCTGATCGGTGAGGCGATGAGCTAGCTTGACGATCTGTTGAATGGTGCCAAGATTTGCTTAGGTTACATGACTTTGAATTTCCGGTACCAGACCCTTGAGATACAGTTCGATACGCTTAATGGGAGGGTCTACCATAGTAGGACACAGAATAGCCAACTCATTCGATCTTCTGGTGCACGCTTCAATTTCTGACCCCGTCATTTTCAAGTGGTAAAACTCTACCTCTAGCTTATGGATATCATCACGGCTACAATATTCCTCTCTGATCAACTCCTTGAAATCATTCCAGGGTGTGGCGTTAGCAACAGCCAACCCTAACATCTGAACTTGCGCATTCCACCAAGTCAGCGCAATGCCTTCTAGAGTACCAGTGGTGTACTTCACCCTGCGAGCCTCAGGGCATTCACACATTTCAAATACGAACTCGAGTTTTTCAAACCAATGGAGGAGTCCAACCGCTCCTTCCGTGCCACTAAAAGTAGTAGGACGACAGTCCATGAAAGTTTTGAAGGTGCAAACAGGTGGCTGAGCGTGCTGACCTCCTTCTTGTGCGGCTGCAAGTGCCGCAACAACTCGTTCGTTAATAAGAGCCGTCAACTGGGCTTGTGTCATGTTAATGCGTCCAGCCATGATCTTCATAGCAAATATGACATAAGTGAGAGAGGTTCGCGAGTAGTGCGATAACAGAAGAGAGTAAGCACACAAGTGTTCTCATGCAATAGTGTTACATTAATCTAAGCATACCCTGAGCAAAGTTCTATGCAATTCTAGCAAGTAGGTAATAAAACATATACCATATTACCTAGAATGATGAGTCTTGCACGTGGAGCGAGGCGTCGTTGTGGATCGTTGAGCACTGTACTGGTTATAGTCTGGTTTTAATAAAAATGTTTTCCCCTTATTAAAACCGAGTTCTCTATAACCAATGGCTCTGATACCAATCTGTCACACCCCCAAAATCCACTCGCGGAGTACCACCGCTTGGAGGCGTAACTGACCAGGATCAAGCCACCAATCATATTGAACATATAAGTAAATAGTAAAAGTCATTCATCAATACGATAGTTGTTTTCAAAGCCAAACATAAACAAGTGTGTAGCGGAAGCAATAATGCAAAACCCAACATAAGTATAAGTACAAAATGTCATAATGTTTAACAACACATTCACGATCCATGTCCACAACGACCGTGCCTCCCGTGCAAGCTCCATAAGTACCTATGGTCCTGCAAGGCATGTAACAGAGAGTCAACAACTAGTTGAGCGAGTTCTCAGTTGATTGTTCAGTTATAGTAATTGTATTGTAACCCGTATGTTCGTTAACCAACTCATATATCGTATGTACTTGAATCGCAGTCTCTTAGACATGTGTGCGAAGATTGTGGGGGTTTCCCATGTTTTCTAGACCAGGTATATTTGTATCGCAGCCCACCCGGCATGTGTGTGAAGTTTAAAGTATGGTTCGCAGCCATTCCAGGCATGTGTGCGAAGATTTGTTCTATTATCGCAGCCAATCCCGGCGTGTGTGCGAAGAGAAGTATATGTATCACTAGTCTAGCAGTATCTACCAATAACCTTCCTCTCCCGAGGCCTATGGTATGTAATTCCAATAACAACTCAAGCATAAGTAATCATCCAAACCCATTCCCACCCCGGGAATCCCATGCCTTGGTAAGAGTGTGAACTCACCTTGGTTTGCTCGGTATGCTAAGTTAAGTGCTCACAATAAATCAGTCAAGTCCTATAGTGCACGTATACTAAATCAGTTCACGTTCGTAATGTTTCACATGTAACAAGTATCATAGAATATCACAGAGTGTGTTTGGCAGTTAATCATACATCACATAACAGTTAATCACATGTGCACAATTCTTGTTTCACATAACAGTTAATCACAGTTTATTAAAGCATATCATCCAATAACATACTTAATACAGTTAATCATGTTCAAACAATCCATGTTATACATAAAGGTCTTTTGTAGTTTATTCTAATATGACCGTCCAGTAATTCACTTAACAGAATTAACATCCAAATCAGAACCAACAAACTGATTGGGTTTACAGAACTAACAAGGTTAATTAACTAACAGAGTTAATAACCAATAGAGTTACATAACGTTAACAGTGTTAATAACTTAACCAAGTTAATAGTCTAGCTGAGCAATTAAACTAACGAGGTTAACCAGACTAATAAACTAACAGTTCATTGTATAAAAGAATTAATCCACTTAATAAATTTAACAGTTGGGCCGAAAACACTATATTGGCGAAATCCCTATATGGGACGAAAACACTATATTGGGCCGAAAACCCTTTGGTTTTTGTTGAAAAATGACGAAATCACTTATGGGCTAATATTTGGGCCGAAATCATAAAGTGATTTCGTCCACTTTAAATGTGGTGGGTGATTTCGTCCAGTACATCATCTTCTTCAACAATACTTACAGTAACATAAAACCCAGCAACTATAATCCCATTACAGTTACATGATTTCAGCCAGCAATCGGTCAATCAGAGAATCGACATCATCACAACAGATTTTTAACAAGAACAATTTCTTAATTTCATACCCACATTTAGAACCTACCAAAACAATAGCTTAAAGCGCTGCACTTAACCACAGAGATTAACGAAGACCAGTTAATAACAGAGATTTTAACCCATTTGTTAAGCAATCGATGTTCAATCATATACTTAAACATATCTCATGATAGCAGTTAATACAGGAAGATAAACAAACAATCTATGGTGATTTCGATCAAACAAACAACAACAATGGCAGATTACTAACCTAAACCAAAGACACAACAATACCAAGTGATGTATATGTTCAAGGCTGCCGTCGGGTTTCAAAAGGAGAGAGAAACAATGTGCTTAGGGTTTGCCAAATGAGAAACTTCTCCGTGAAGGTTGTGATAAAATAAGTATATATAATTCCCCACTGGGCCTAAAGCCCATTTGTTGTTTTCGTCAGCCATGTATGGACGAAAACACCAAGTGTGTTTTCATCAGGGAGGGTGTTTTCATATGAGCAGGGGTGTTAGCCAAAGATCCATAATAAACTATACAATCCCAATTAACACAAAATACACTATTATCATATACTCAAATATAATATGCACCCCAATTATAAAATATCAATCGCAAAACTATTTAACGTTTTACAAATGTAAGCATTGTGACGCAACCAAGTCGAGTAACAAATAACAAAAAAAAAAAAAAATTAACGTGCAATAAATGCGAAGATGGAAATCTTGGAAACTCGAGTTGTCACAATTTCACTATAAACGACTCAGATCCGGGTGATTTCCACATGTTTTAGTCACAAATCTCGCCTAAATCTAAGTATTTAACCAAGGAACTGTGCGATTTCGAGTTAACCATGAAGAACCATCACGAACGGCCAGATCTGATGGAACGGGGTGATTCCCGGCCGTTAGAACGGGTCGGGACTGATGAAATTTCAAGTGTTAGTGCGAAATTACACTACCCTAGTAAAAACAAACGTATTCCTTCCGTTAAACGCTCGAAAACAGTGTTCAAAGTGCGAAACAGACATGTCAGTCCGCACGGATGACATGTCAGTCCGCACGGATGACATGTCAGTCCGCACGGATGACACTTGTCCGCACGGATGACATGTCAGTCCGCACGGATGACAGGTCAGTCCGCACGGATGACAGGTCAGTCCGCACGGATGACAGGCCAGTCCGCACGAGTCACTCTTGTTCGAACGATTGACAATCCGCACGAGTAAGCAACTAATCCGATCGGATAGTCTGTCATCCGACCGGATGACAGCCATCCGACTCAGGTCCATATGCCATCCGATCGGATGAGCCCATCCGAATGGGTGAGCACCATCCGACCAGATGACTGACTTTTTAATGCAAATCTCGCCTAACCGTACATCGTTTACTATATCCTTCAACGATTAACGCAGACGCACTCGCAACCGACCCAAACAAGTTGTATTCCCGCTAAATACGCACTGTGAGTATACTTGAACCCTTTTTAATCGAACTTTGGGTGTAACATACGTTTCTAGCAAATCGAACTTATCAAACGAATTATTCAATCAATCGAATTATCACTTGCGAATAACTGTTATGCATAGATATACGTGATGCTAGTTGCATATGTGCTAGGGCTTATACTCGCGACGTCCCACCACGACTAGTATAGTACTATTGCGCCCGACGGGGTCTAGTTATGCCATCGTACATTCGAGCATCGAGGACTTAGTTGGTAGTATCAGTTTTGTGAGTATATATGTCGTGTATTACGTTTATGCATATGGAAATTCGCTATACACTTTTATCTATTATGCTACTTATCAAACCTGTATACCCGCCAATACTTTTGTATTGACAAATATTTTAACGTATGTTGCAGGCTAGATCGCAGGCTATATCAAATCAAGCTAGGAAGTCTAGAAACTCCACTAAAATCTAGGTTGTCGGATTTGTATTGTTCGAGAGGACAAGAAATCTGTGATGACTTACGTGATTGTATTATTTGTTAGTATGGGATAATGAATGTATTAAATATTATCGCAATATAGTTGTTATGGATTCTCTTGAGCAATCTGATTCGCCTAGTGCCGCGCCCCGATGATTCCGCCATCGGTTGGGGTGTGACAGATTGGTATCAGAGCCATAACTATAGGGAATTAGGCCAGACTCGACCTAGTCCGGGTCGACGTCTTAGAAATTGACCTAGTCTATAGTCTAAGTACCAACAGGCCGACTCATACAAACCCGGTGGGGTTTGTATTGGGCTTACTTGATACTCTCGATCGAAATTGCTAAAAGCTACAACTTTGTGTGAACACCGCATACTACAACTTCACACGAAGAAGCCTTTCCTAAGGCCGGAATACTACTTAGCCTTTCCTAAGGCCGACACAATACACATGTTTTCGAAAATACTCGCATAACGAAACCGAGCAATCCAGTCAAGATCAGGTGTGAAAACCAAGAACTGTCGATGGGATTGCTCACTCAGCGCATTTTTCTAGCACGAGAATTTTTCATCGAGTTAGGAGTGACATCCACATCTCGACGAAAGTCTCCATTTCGAAATCTAGTGGAACTCACGAATTTATTCGAAGAGCATAACCACAATTAGGAATGAAACTGTTAAGTCAGGGGTGAAACCCGTACCTTAATAAGCCGTTCCACTCCCTATAAACTGGTTTTCAAAAGCTCTCACCAAGGACACGACTATCACGATAACTCGAGCCACGCGATGACTAGGAAGACGAATGCTATGAGCTGCATCCCAGTGGAAGCATGAAGTCCTCTAGGTCAACGCGCATGCTCGAACTTGTTAAATATAGTTGGGTTACCTTGGGTAGTCAACGCCTAAACACCCAAGGCACTCTATCGTACGAACAACCAATTTTACAACTGGTTGGAAACTTATTCACGTTTTGAAACTTTACGCCTTATCGATTTCTCGATTTAACGATTTCCACTCCCTACTTTATAAACGCACGATTTGCACAGCCATCGCAATCTAAAACAAAACTCGAATGTTCGCAACAAAACCAATGTATAATCTATCGCCTTCGCTATCGTTTTCTCACCTCAACGCGTCCTCGCTTATTCTAGAACGACCTTTACGAGTATTATTACAAATTACATCTATATAAATATATATATATATATATATATATACGTATAAACAAACAAGTCAGTGTGTGAGAACTTAGGAATTTCATGTCTCCTATGTGGCTCCTATGTGACTCGTATTACTACTATACTATCGCACCAAGTTTTGAACGCGCTCAATCGCATCGCAAAACTCAAAATCATTATGATCGAATCTCACTCCAAGTCTCTTTCTGTCTAGATGCCTTCCAACAACTCTACCTCGAGATGAGTAGCTAGGAGGAGAGCCAAACGAAGTGTCAATAAGAGGATTGCATCACTTGTGACTAAGGAAGTGAGTAAGCTTATTCCTCGATCGGATGGCTGTTCGATCGGATGGCTATCCGATCGAGCTGCCACTCGACGATCATGACTTCAAAGTTTCAAGTGTTTAAAGCTAAGGGGTAGGTGTTACTTGATCGGGTGGCTGTTCGATCGGATGTCTATTCGATCGGATTGCCACTCGATCGGGTTAGCCTTGTCCCGTTCTTAATTTTGTAAAAACTCTAAGTTTCTGTTTAAACAGCGACGTTATGGTACGTATTGAGACAACGGTAAACACATCGGTGTTCAGCCGATCCGATCGGGCGGGAATCACCCCGGTCCAGTCAGTCGTCAGTTCGGGATGATATTTATGTCAGAATCCGTACTACGGTCATCTTCTCCGGTAACAATCCCTTTCCAAGCCGACTCCAGACTAATAATCAAGTCTACAGTCCGTTTAGATTCGGATCTCACCGTTTTATGTAAAACTTCGAGAAAAGATGAAGATAAACATATGTTTTTAGCTTGAAAAGTGTAGATCTAGTATAGATTTAGTATAAAACGCATGAAATTCCTTAGATCTGAGCTAGATCTTGGCTAGGATGACCTCACACAACAGTTTGGTACAAACCGCCATGGTGACATCACCTTCAAGAGCTCATATCCGAGAGATTTCATGGTTAAAAGTGAGATTTCAAAGGAGAATCTCGTAGAGAATGATGTGTAGATCAAAGATGTACAAGAATCTAGTGTAAACTAAAACGTACCGAAATCGCCAAGAAATGGAGGAAAAGAGGAGTGCGTGCGTCTGGGTCGAGTGAGGCTGTCACATTAGTGAGAATGGTGATGTGACAGGCCTATTTATAGTGTCAGAGTGAGTGAAGGCGGTGTGCACGGATCGGATGGCAACTCGATCGAGTGGCCATCCGATCGGATTGCCACTCGGCCAATCCATCTTTTCCGCGTTTCCGTCTTTGATTCGATTTGCGCGTTAAATCAAGCGTTGCGTTACGTATTTATTGGGTAATAGTATCACGTGACTAGATTACATTATTAAAACAAGTTTTCATAGTTTCCGCCAGTGACAAGACTCCAGTCCCTCGTTCAACCAAGTCTCAAGTTTCACGAGCCTCAAGAGTCAAGCATCAAAGTATCAAGCATTCTAGAATCATAGTATCGTAGCATCATAGGATCATAGCATCATAGTTTCATAATATCATGGATTCATAGTCTCATAGTCTCATAGTTTCCAAGCATCATAGTTTCACAAAGTATTAAAAGTATCAAGTATTACATAACTTAGGGACTAAAAGTGTCAAATAGGTAAAAGTATCATTAACTATAAGGGTATTTTGGGCATTTAACAATACTTAACCAAAAAATTATAACAATGTTAGAAATTTGGACTCAAATGGTTAAGAAAAGTGACTATAGGGACTCAGGGCGTTAAACATTTTGATTTTGGACTCAAGTGGTTAAAACCCCTAAAACACAAGGACTCATAAAGTAATTTACCCTATATTTTTATCTTGAATTTGCTTAGAAGATAATTTTTATTGATCTTTTATTTTTTTTAAACTTTTTTTACACGGTTATACACCTAATTTTACAAGTAAAATTGTAAAAAAAAGGTTAACAATTTTAAATAGGTTTATATGGACACCACTTAACGAACATCCAGGGGCGGACCCACATAGAGTGGGTCAGGGTCCCCGAACCCCAATGTTTTTAAAAAAATTAGCAGATTCGCTATATTAAATTGTAGAAGAACCCCACAAATACAATTAGGTAAACACCATAGAATGAAAAGGAAACCTGATGTAGTGGTAAATCCCCCTTTTTAACAACAAGTGGTGATGGGTTTAATCTTTGTATATCCCGTTTTTTCTATTTTTTTTAAAATCTAGTTCAAACCTCGCTTTGACCCGACCCAAACAAGGACCGGCCCGAAAATTTTAACTGTTATGAAAATTTTGAACACCAAAAAAATAGACCCCATTAGAAAAAAAATTATGGGTCCGACACTGCGAACATCCCACGCCCTTGTAACGAGAAATGCAAAGATGTTTAGTAAATTACATGCATGATCCCTGTATCTTCAAATTTTAGTTTTTGTCTCAAGTTTGAAAAATTACATGTTTGGACCAAAACTATGCATCGACATTACACTAATGGTCCCTCAATAATCAACAATCAACACTAGTGGTCCCTCAAGTATATTGGTTCTCGCTTTTATGTACTTTGAAAAAAATTACCAAAATCTCCTTGAAATATATATACAACTTAATGATTAAGTTTCACCATGCAAATTATCATAAGAAATTTAAAATATCTTCAAGGATAAATTATCACATAAAAAAACCTTAATATTTCCAAATAAAACGTTATAATTTTGGATAAAACTTGTTTTTATTCGTTTTTATTATAAATAAATATAGTTTAGTTTTTTTCTTTTTCATTGATAAACTCTTCAAATACAATTTAATGTTAGTATCGAGTGGACATCACCACCTTTTGCCACCAGGCCCACCACTCTAATCCGTTGTTGCTGCACTGGAAAGCCATACAGTCGCTAGAAACTCTTTAGTCGCACTGCTATGCTCCTTCACAATTTGCTAAACCACCTCCATCACCCAACACCGATAACTTTTTTTTAATAATAAGGTAGCCATTGGGGGGGGGGGGGGCACCCCATATCCTTGGTCTCATGGGCGAAATCATAGGGGGGTCAAGAGGGTCATCTGACCCTCCGATCACCAGAATTTATTGAATTTTTATATATAAAGTCAGAGTTTCAAAGAAACAAACATAAAGTGGACCCCTAATTATAACATGTAAAGAAAATAAGCTTATCATGGCCCCCGACTAAAATGTTCTGATTACGCCACTGCTTGGTCTGAACGACATCTAAATTCCCAAACCACACAAACTAGACAAACTATGAATTTTTTTTTGAGTTAACTGTCATTTTCGTCTATGTGTCAGTCCAAAATTTTTTTTACGCCAGTTATGTCCTCAACATTTTTGAAACGTGCCACTTCAATCCAAAAAGATAACTCCCGTCAAAAATGTTGAGGATGGGACTGGCGCAAAGCGTTTCTTTTTGAACTAAAGGGACATGTTTTAAAAATGTTGAGGACGGCACTGACGCAATTTTTTTTTTTTTGGATTGAAGTGATATTTTCCACCAGACCACAGGGACAGAAATGACAGTTACTCTTTTTTTCGTTTCTTTACGCAAGAAACCCTTATATTATCATTTTGCACAAATCAAACCCCTCAAGTCTAGTTCTTCAAAGAAAACACACTAAACTATCAACTTGTGCATAAATATTGACCGAACATCGACTTTTTCAATTTTAGACCAATTCAACCTGCAAAACCTCCATTGATTCATCCTCCTCCAGCTTCATTGACACAACAATGGTACTATCTTCTTCTTCTTCAACTAATTTTCAACTGTAATCCTGTTGCAAACATGATTTCGCACAGTTATCTGTTATGATTTCTAACTGTTTGTTGCGATTCGTTGATTGAAACTATCAGATCCGGTTCATACTCCTTCAGAACAGGCAAGGTAAGACTCGTCTCGCGAAGTATTACATTCCTCTAGAAGAATCGGAGAAGCACAAGGTCGAATATGAGGTAAACGCGAATGTAATTTAGGTTTTTGTGTTCACTTGTGATTTAGGTTTTTGATCTGTGTTGTTCTAATTGGAAGTTTGTTTGATGATTTGTGTGCTTTAGGTTCATCGATTGGTGGTGAATAGAGATCCGAAGTTTACTAATTTTGTTGAGGTATATTGTTCTTCTTCATTTGAGTTTTTGAAATGTTGATCAAGTTAATTTTGAAAGTTTCAGTTAAGAATGGTGAAAGTAGATGTAGAATATTGTTTTTGAAGTTCAAATTTGCTTATTATGACAAATGCTGGTTTTAAGATACAGGATTTGTGACAGTAAGTTACAAAAAAAAAAAAAAAAAAAAAAATCTAGCTGAAAGGGTTAGTCTAAGCAGATGTTGATGCTTTTTATTGTAGTGATCAATCTCTTGGTTTTAAAAAGCGAGAGGCGCACAAAAGCGACGAGGTCTAAAAATGAGGCGCGAAGCGCAAAGCGCAAAAGCGTTGGGCTTTTCGTACCCGAGGCGCAAGAAGATTATATAAATTTTTATATATATCCCATAGGTTTTTAGCATCCCTTATCCAAAATATAGTAATGACGAAGGTTTATATATGATTTTACCTACATGTACAAGCCAAAAAACCTATTGTCCAACACTTTCATGCATAAAAACAACATAAAAACACCCAAAATACATAAGGCGCGCGCCTCAGACCTCAAAAAACCCAAAAAGAATGTGCTTTTCTTGCGCTTTGTGGAAAAAGCGCGCCTTAGGTGCCATGAGGCGCTGAGACCTGCGCGTTAGTGCGCCTCGCGCCTAGGCGCACTTTTTAAAACCCAAGACTGATCATTGTGTCCATGTTTTCTGTTAGTTTTCTTTGGATTTATAGGCTGATAGAATGAATGAGAATTGGTTTAATTAGGAGTAGTTTCATGAAATTCAACATGCCTACTTTGTATTCGTGTAAGAGCAAAGTTGAAATTATTAGAGAGCGGATGGCAACTGATAACATCGAGGTCTATAACTTTAGAAGAATATTTATCTGAATAAACACTCTTTGCTCCTTTAAGGCACAAAAAGCTATTTACATTCCATTACATATCACACGCTATCAACACTATGAAAATTAAAAGTTCAAGCTTAAAGTTTTGAGATGCTGTGTTTGCATAAGACCCTTTATTATGCTTGTTCTTAGCTTCCGTTTATAAAATGTCCTAGATTCCTTTCGTTTCTTACTAGAGAATCTTTGCATTCAGATTTTGGACTCTTGGTTTCATTCATGATTTCCCCAAAAGAAACTTTCTAAACATATAAGTGGAATATTAAATCTTAATAGCAGTCACGAGTCACCTTCGGCCATGGTTAACACTTAACCCTTCAGATCGGAAGGTTCAGTTTTATCCATTTTTCAATTCATATATGTGAGGATAAAAATGTTAAAAATTAGATGTTTGTTGTGTATGAAGTATAGTTGTGTACAAAGCACCTCCTGAATAATATGGTTTTTGTTTTTTAATTTTTACTATTTTTGTGTATTTTAAACAATGTTATTGATATGTATACTGTTGATCAGCGAGTTAAGTTTTATTCCCTTAGTGAATAATCTACTAGTTCTTTTTGATAATAAGAATCATGCCAGTATGCTACACATAATCTTTAAATACAGCTTTGAGTTGATGTCATTTTCCCTTTTACTGCTATGTTTTGTATCAAGCTTGATTTTTTAACCATCATATCTTCAGATGCTTTTGTTTTTCATTTTATTTGTTGATGCTATAAAGATTAATTTGTTTATTATACTTCCTCTTGCAGTTTCGTACACACAAAGTTATCTATAGGCGATATGCTGGACTGTTCTTCTCACTATGTGTTGATATAACTGATAACGAGCTAGCATATTTGGAGTGCATCCATTTATTTGTAGAAATACTGGATCACTTTTTCAGCAACGTGTGCGAGCTAGATTTGGTCTTCAACTTCCATAAGGTATTCAAGTTCTTGATTTTAACATTACATTGGCAAATGTGTTGTGCTTTCCTCACTTAATATGTGTGTGTTGAAGGTTTTTTTGGCTCTTATTATTTTAACTGTCATTTCTGAGTTTACTTTTGAATTAAACTATAAATCAATGAAGCCACTAGCTAGAGATTTATTTGCTTGTAGACATAGTCACTTAGAAGCAACATTAAGAAACTCATGTTAGCCTAATGAGACGCGACTTAGTGTTAAGATAGTTGTTATGCTTTTCACGAATCCTATTCTTTGGTGTAGTGCATCATACACAAAACTGTAGCTGGCTTCATGCAGATTTAGGCAACATATTCGATTTCCATGTATACAAGATTTATAACGTACATGGAAAATAAGAACTTACACCTAAAGATGTGTAAAATTCTATCACGAAGACTTGAAACTAATAAGTACCCATATAGAAGATGAATAACAAGATAAATGTCGGTTGTCTATGTATACAAAGGGGTAAGAACTCATTACGGTAGAGGGAAGCAACTGTTTAAATTTTTAGACCAAGAAATTATTATTTTAGACTTTAGAGACACAACAAGAGGGTCTACGAGCTGACATCATCTAGTTTTTAGCAATTTTGGAGTTTGACAAACAGAGCATATACAGTCACTCAACTAATGATAAAAAAAGTCTAAATTTGAGGATGAGAGTTCACGAATGGTACATGCTTCCTAACTTTTTCCATGGTATCCCTTTAATGATTATTTCTTATGTTTAAACAACCTGCTTGGCAAATTTGTAGTTTCTTCTTTCACCCTGAAGATTTTATACCTCTTGTGAATGACATCCATCTTCTGTGTTTCGCCTTTTCAATTTCAGTGTCCTTGTGAATAACACTCATCGTGCTTTTTCCATGTATATCTTAATCATGTGCCTGAAGTTGGGTTGCTGACGTTTTTTGAAAAAGATGATTACGCTTACTACATATTTTTTTTGTATTATCAAACAAAACGTGTTTGGGTAGCTGGTACGTTCGCTGTTTGACATGGATCTGGTTAGGTTGACTAGCAACACTTGTTTTCCGCAATTTCTAGAATTTCTTTACACAACTATTGTGTCAGTCATGTTATCTCAAATATTTTTATTTTCTAAATAAAATGATTTAGAAGGTCGTGACTTATGGTGACTTTTGACCCATTTCATTTTGTTTTACCCGTTTGATCCGATAAAGATGAAACAACCCACTAATAAGTAAATGGGAAAAAAATATTACTTATATGTTTCTGTTTACACACTGTAGGTACATGTTATATGTTTTAAGGGCAGTTTTTATAAATATTGTTTATCTTGCGAGTCCCCTCTATCAAAATCCTTTCTTTTCAAAAAAATTTCATCGTCTCATCTTCTCTTTATGGGTCACACTGTAGATGAGTACTTTAGTCTGTTGGCACGTGCATAATTATTATTAAATCATCACTTGCACATTGAATATATATTTTTTTATTCGTTATTGATTATTTAATTTCTATCATCGTTCATATGATGTGTTGGATTTTATTTGGAGTTACTACTTTACAACGGTTTCTGAGTTCATTAATTATCTAGGATTTAGAGTTATAAAAACTTATAACCTTATTAGCTTATTTGATAGAATGTTTATATATTCTCAATTTCATTTATGGTTTAGGAATCA
The DNA here is from genome assembly GCA_030545235.1 of Helianthus tuberosus. NCBI lineage: Eukaryota > Viridiplantae > Streptophyta > Magnoliopsida > Asterales > Asteraceae > Helianthus > Helianthus tuberosus. Next base: position 6,155,523 of record CM060414.1, on the reverse strand, counting down.
AGGGTTAACTTTTATTTTGGGTTTTAATATAATATTGTCTTTGGATTTAGTTTGATTGAATGCTTTCTGATACATGATTTTATGTAGTTAAGTGATGTACATATGTTATTTAAGTGAAGTGACTTATTTCTAAATACAAAATAACTACATTTTGTACTAACCTTAATACTGACAACTATATAGACCCATTGAATTATGAATGGGCTGATTTCGTTTATGCTTAATTTCTAACTAGCCATATCAAAGAAATATCTAAAAAGGAATACATCAAACGGATCAAAAATCCTCCAAAGTGAATTTTTGATGCATATACCCTTTAAATCATTTTGACATGTTTCCGGTTGTGCCCATTTTACCACCATATCAAGTGTGTAAATTTGTAATATGGAATTTTATGCTGGATCGTTCTTGTTTTCGTTTGAAAGTTTTTAGTCGTGCTTTGTTCATGTGATTTACTTGTGGTATTTGATTGTCTTGTTGTCGAAAGGTGTATCTGATACTAGACGAGTTCATTCTTGCTGGGGAACTCCAGGAAACAAGCAAGAGGGTATGCCTTTTTAACTGCTATTTCTTTTTTTTTTTTTTGCATTTATATGTACACACATATATATATGCCTGTATCCATTTATGTTCATTTAGCATATTAACAAACATAACCAACTTCATTTCCTTAACGAAGAATGTGAACACGGAAATTTGTTCGTTTCGGTTATTCTAAATGTGGGATAAAACCAACCAACCAACCAAACTTTTACATTGAAAGTTAGTTGGTGTCTTGGTGAACATTACCTCTGTTTAACACAAACATTTAACATGTTTAAACATCATAAATCAAATGAAAAGTGGGTTTTATCCAACATAATCAACACATTTAAGTGATACAGTAAACTAGAAAAATAAGGCTTGAATGTTGCATGATTTAATATGCTAAAATGTTGTTACAGGCAATCATAGAAAGAATGGGGGAGTTGGAAAAGCAAGAGTGAGGTGTGATTTCTTTGTTGTGGTGTGTTCATAAGCTCGGTTTTATTTTTCCGCATCTTGAGATTGAATGTGTAATTTGTGTTTTTATCATATTTGTTAAGTGTTATTTAACACAAGTTTTACTGTTTACTAAAGGTCAACCTATAATGGATCTTATATTGATGGTTGCAGTAAGTCGCGAATTATATTTTAATTTTCTTCTACTTGTAAGTACATTCTTATAAAGGTTTTTAACAGTCATTGGTTTTGTCCTAGTGTCTTTTGGGTTCATGTTTGGAAAGTGGTATGTTTGGGTTATGTGGCTTTCATTTTATAACAAAATTGGGTTCTAACACTAATTTTAGTTAAAATTTTCTTTTAAGTTGGGTTGAAATGACAGTTTTACAATATTTTTTTTTGTTGGACCGAATCATTTCAGCGAGCCAGTGACTAAACCACCTTCACAAACTATTCCAAAGTGGAAACAAAGAAAGTGGCGGTGAATTGGTGATCGAACTTCTGACCCTCAACGGCAAATCCATGAAGAGGTAGAATGAAGTAGGGTTGTCGACGCATCAACGAAGAGGAAGAATGAAGTAGGGTAGTCGAGGGTGTATAGCTATTGGCTGTTTATGGGGTGGCTGCTCTTATGTGCCAAAATATAAAGCGCAGTGGTCGAATGTCATTGATTGGTGCCTCTAACCACCTTCCGTCAATGTTCATCGATTGATGCCTCTATAAATCGCAGTGGTCGAAATTAGGTTTAGTTACATATCTTGAATCTTAACAGTACTTTAGGTTTAGTTAGGGCTAAGGTTTAGTTATATATATTGGAAACTTAACATTACTTTATAGTTAGGGCTAAGGTTTAGTTATATATCTTGGAAGCTTAACATTACTTTAGGTTTAGTTAGGCCATAGGTTGTACTCGTACTCAATTCTTCATTTTCATTATGTTACCTTATAACGACAAACGGAATACATCATCATCATCATACTCAGTAAATCCCACCAATAGCAAAGCTAAGGTAGGGTCTGAGGAGGGTAAGATGTAGACAACCTTACCTCTACCCCTTAGGAATAGAGAGACTGCTTCCAATGAGACTCCTGACTCGATAGTAGTTTTGCATCAAGCCTTGGATATAAGGCACATAACACTCGGCAATTGAGACAAAGACCGATTAGTGAATGTACCACATTGTCTTTTGGCTATCAACGGCATCACATGATGCATGATTAACCAAACCATCCTCCTCTTTTAACGTTATTTTCACGAAATTAGTAAAATAACGTTAAAATTAGTGCACTTTCACTTTAAAATTAGTAAAACGGAATACAACCACCATATCAGTATATCTCAGAATTAGCTAAGCTATTCGTAGGGTATGAGAAGAGTCGTGAAAATAAAGATGCTGCTTCCATAAAACAACCATGTGTTTGTTTTATGGTTTTCAATCCAGTGATGGCCACCGTGGTGGATGGTGGCTATGGTGGTTCCGGTCCGTGACTTCGGATCCTCTGGCTTGGGATCGGGTTGGTTTGGGTGCAACAAGGAAGGTGGTGGGTTTATGCATGGGATTGTGTTGAGTAAAGTGGAAGATGATAGGGTAAAATGACACTATGATGATGATGATTCGGTGACAATAATTGGTTATATTATAAGCGTCTATGTATAGACCTTGGGGAATGAATGTGAGTGCATGGTTCTTTTGATAACTTTTATGGGTCATGCATAAAGATGGTACATGATGATGATGATGGTTTTAAAATATGTAATGTTTCACTAGCATGGGATTAATGAACGTAATACATGATAATGTGGACCAATATTTGGATTTTGCATGTATGTTAGATTGTTTTGCAGGTGTGTGATTCGAGTCAGGTGTTGCTCTTGGCCAGCGGATGAGATTACTTGTGTTAGGGTGGAAGGCATTTGATTTGTTAGAACCTAAATAACATTTTGAGTTTTTATTTAATCATGTACTGTTTTAATTAAAATTTTCCGCTGCGTATTTCGAGTAAAGTCTTATTTTTTAAACAGTACACTGTGATGTGACCCGACTATAGGGCACCCGGTTTGGGGGCCTTACAAATGAGACTTCCGACTCGATAGTAGTTTTGCATCAAGTCTTAGATATAAGGCAGATAACACTCGGCAATTGAGACAAATGCCGATTAGTGAATGTACCCCCTTGTCTTTTGGCTATCAACGCCACCACATGATGCATGATTAACCAAACCATCATTCTTTTTTAACGTTATTTTCACGAAATTAGTAAAATAACGTTAAAATTAGTGTACTTTCACTTTAAAATTAGTAAAACGGAATACAACAACCATATCAGTATATCTCAGAATTAGCAAAGCTATTCGTAGGGTATGAGAAGGGTCGTGAAAATAAAGATGCTGCTTCCATAATGAAACACACAAACAAGCTAAACCACGAAACTATGTAGTTAATATCCCGATATATCGGTTATCGGTCCCATGCTGAGATGTCGGTGCAAAATATCGGTCAGAATATCGGTACCGATAATATCAGCGATATTGACCGATATTGGACCGGGATTTGACCAATATATCACTGATTTTCCCGTTATTAGTACCTTCTTAGTTCTACTATCTGTCTTTTTTTTCTTATTGTTGCTATTAGTGTTTTAAGTCTTAATTGTTAGTTGTTATTGTTAAATGTTAGTGTTTTAAGCAGTGGCGGACATATAGTGTTAATAGGGGTAGCACGGGCTACCCCTCAACCCCGTCTCCGCAGTGTAAAAATACCCCTTCACTCCATTTCCGTAGTGTAAAACTACCACTCAGCTTCGTTTCTGTTATATAAAGGATACCCCTGATCCTAAAAAAAAATTAGGATACCCCTAACTTTTTGGGCTAGTTCCGCCACTGGTTTTAAGTCTTAGTAAGTTCCTACTTACTACAATTGTTAATGTTTTGCAAGTTCCAAAAGGTTAATTTGTTAATGGTAGGAGAGTATACTGAATTGTTAGTGTTAAATTGCTATAGCATGATATTAAAATTACCGATATCCCACCGATATTTTACCGCATTAACTACTTAGCCACGAAAGCAATAACACTACTTATATTTATATTTTAGTCTTTTAATTACAAGGGTAAAACTGTTGCTTCAATCCACTTAACATAAACTATAACAAAGTTTATAATTTAGAGGCCAGTTAACGTACAAAATGACTTAACGTACATTACGTACGCGATTGTATTTTCAACGTGCGATTTTATTCTTCAACATGCTTTTTTTAAAAATAAATACAACATGCGACTTTGTTATACACACTCCATGCGATTCCTAAAAATATCCAACATGCGATTTCTAAAAAAATCCAACATGCCATGAGATTTCATCATTTACACTAGCATGCGAATTGGAGATTATATGCAGCGCCTTTTTTTGTAACGTCCGATTTTTAATCGCGTACATAATGTACGTTAAGGCCAATTGTACGATTAACTTTTTCTATAATTTATATATACAATAAATGTTGAAGCGAATGGTGTTTTTTTGTCTTTTATATTTCTTGTCTTGTAGTGATTTTTTTTCTTTTATTTTTTTGTCTTGTAGTGAGTTGTTTGCGTTATATGACAGCTCGCGGTACAAGTCCGCGTTTGTCTTTATTTACGTTTTACGTCACGTGGCAGTATGAATTCGTGTTTTTGTTTTACGATTTTTCGCGGTGTTGGTCATCGTTTACGTACTACTAGCACAGTTTACGACCCTCAGGTTCGCAACACGGGGTCAACATCAGTACTGATACCATATTCGTTTTTATGTTTTTTTTCTCAACATGACGGTATAAATTCGTTGAACACAAAGTTGTATTCGTAATAAAATATTTTTTTAGTATCGTAAGTAATATCAAGTGGAGGTACCATACCGGTATCGTAACGAATCAAACCAATATCAACCGAACAACCCTGATACATATGTTTGTTTTTATGGTTCTCAATCCATGTAAAACACAAGTCAATTGCTATACCGAGTGTTGGAGTTATGCTGATACTGTAATAAACCAAACTGATACTCCTTGTTATCCTTTTTAGACTCATCTCGTTCACCCATATCGTATCTACGGAGCCTAACGTTTATATTTTAACATTGAGTGGTGGGTATATATACGAACCCATTCGACCGTTGCATCACTTTCCCAATTTCATCAATCACAAAAAAAAACCCTAATTTTCCCCCCTTTTCTACAAACACCTCAAATCGTCTTGAATTCTCTACTTTTCTACAATTACCCACAATCTCCATCAAATTCCCATTACACACAATAATTCTTCAACCCCAAAACTCAACAACTCGTGCATAGAACATCGAATCTCGGCTTTCTTTCTTTGACGCATTTCATCGAACACTTGGAGTGCATCAGTTATGGGGAAACGGAGAGTTTCCGTTTCTGCGGCTGACAATGGGTCAAAAGACCGAGAAGATTCTTGGAAGAAGATCTTTAAAGGACTCGTTGATATGATAGAAGATCAACAGAGAAAACTTGAAGCTTTAGTGGAAGAAAGACAATCTCTTGAAAAAAGATTTAAATCTCAGCAGGATAGATGGATTTTTGACATTAAGTTGTTGCAAGATCATATTTTTCAGGTGGGTGTTCCTAAAAAGATGTTTAATCTTTGATTTATTAGTTTTTGTGTTCTAGTGTTGAATATCTTTGTTAGCATAGTTATTAGGGAGATGATCATGAGAAAACTCTTCATTCGTGAGAAAGCTCGAGAAAACTCTTATCAAACGATTGATATTTATGTTGAATTTTTATAGGGTATTAGAGTTTAGGGATTAACTTTTAGGGTTTAGCTTTAGCATTTAGTTTCTAGCTTTTAGACGTTTTTTTTTAACGGCAAATTTTGGATCACTGACGGACCACTGGAGTATATCGTGCCACCGGCGGAACCACCCGATCATATCCATCTCCACTAGGCTATAATATACACCAATTTAGGAGGAAAGCCAATAAATCTGGGAAAAATCCCCCTTGTGGGAATCGAACTCAGGACCTAATGGTCTCCAAGCCTTATCCCACCCCAAGATGTCACTAGGCTATAATGCTATGGGCTCTAGCTTTTAGACGTTAATCTTCAGGGTTTAGCTTTTCGGGTTTAGGCTTTAGTTTTTTTGGGGTTTAGAGTTTAGGGTGGTTGGATAAAGTTTTCTCATGATCCATCCCCTATTTATCTGTTATAGTTATTATTATTATTTGATTTTTGTGTGGTGGTTGCTTTGATTGTACAAGCCACATTTTATGTTATCTGGTAAACATAAAAAAAGGTTTTTGGAGCCCGGGTGATAAAGGAAAGGTTTGCGGTCGTTCCACCCTCCCCAGACCCTACCAATAGCTCTGCTACGAGTGGGGATTTTATTACTGGCTTTGTTTGTTTGTTTGCATTATCTGATTTATTATTTATCTTGTTTGTTTGTTACTTATTGTTCTATCTCCAGTTTGAACATTAGGATAGTTATTGATATCATTATTTTATTATCTTGTAATTCGGTTACACTATTTAAAAGAGTTGAATTGTGGCTCATGATAAAATTAAAAACCCTAAATTTATCTATCTTGTTGTTAGTTTTAGTGAAGTGTGGCTTCTTAATATGTTTGTTGATCTTTTGGGAATATCAGTTGTTTATGTTGATATGAATTGTTTGTTGTGTCTTTTAGATGAAAAGAGACTCCAAAATCAAAGATATGTCTCGTTTTCTTGAGGATGCAAAGGCGAATTTAATCATCTCTATGAAGCAAAAGGAAGCACTTATGAACAATCTTAAATTTGGTTAGTTCACATGTTCTTCACTTATTAATTTTTTCCGCACCAAGTTCTTCACTGGCTTCATACTTGAATCAATGAGCGTTTTTCGAGATATGTTTTTTGTTGGTGGGGTGCAAGTATTCCCATAGTTGTCAATGGCGGTCGCTATAGCAAATAGCGTAGCATATAGGTTGATGGTCGCTATAGGTTTGTAGCCATAAATAGTGGGATTTCAGTTATTTTTTAGATTTTTTAAATATAAATAGCGATTAAATATAGCTATAAAATAGCTGGATTTTCAGTTTTTGTTAATTATACATGTAAAATAGCGTATATACCAGGGTATTTTGATATAATATGCATATAAAAAGATTTTATAATTTTTTCTAGTGTATCGTTGTTTATAAAATAGCGCACGCCATTTATCACTATTCGCTAGGTACCTTATCGCTATTTGTCGCTATTCGCCATTAACAACTATGAGTATTCCTGATTTTATAGTACATATTTCCAACATTTCTATTAATTACATAAAACGAATGCCATTCAAGTTCATTACCCTTTTTATTATGCAACGTAATTATCTGACATGCTTAACTTTACATATATTGCAGAAGAAGCGGATGATGAACGGGCTGATCTGAAACTTCTCTTTGAAGAGGTCTCTCAGTTTTTGGCTGAGCCAAAAGTAAGTTTATTTAAATGCCACGTCATTGATATAATATTACAAGGATTATATTATTACAAGGATAATCTAATATTCAAAATAAATTGATCAAGAGATTTCATATATACTACTGCGACGCCATTGATACAAGTAGCAGGGTTGGGTAACGATCAAAATGGGTAAATTTTTGGTTCATGTTGAATGGGTCGGGCTGATCCTACACACTTGTTGTCGAAAAAATTATTCTTTAAAAATACACTTTTATATAAGTAGTATAATACACACTTTTGTAATTTCAACATGTTTTCTGTTTAGCAATTATATAATAATACTTGCATAAAAGGATGGGGAATGAATAGTAGTTTTATTATATTTTTTATTTAATATTAAGTGTCAAATTTACCCCTTATACTTTCAATAATTTACCCCTTTAACTAATTTAGTTTCCACTTAAGTTGATTTTTCTCTAATAACTTGAGTTCTAAAACTTAAAAAAAAGGCTAAATATGCAACTGTATTTTGATATATTTTTTTTAGAGTAAACTTCCGTTTTGCTCCCTGTGGTTTGGTCACTTTAATGGTTTTGCCCCAAACCTTTAAAAATAGCCATTTTGCTCCCTGATGTTTGGATTTTGTCTCTAGTTTGCTCCACGGTCTTAACTCCATCCATATTCTATGTTAACTGAAAGGGTATTTTGGTAATTACAAATATAAAACAAGGGTATTTTGGTAATTTACATTTAAAAGTAAATTTTATTAATATATGCATAACAAGTTCAGTCTTCACTCTCTCTCTCTCTCTACAAGATCACCCTCTCTCTCTCCTACACCACCAATCGCCACCACCTCACCACCACCTCCGCTTTCCCTTACCACCACAACCACCTGCTACGACCACAATCAATTCTTTTATCCTTCCAAATCAAATTCTTTATTTACATTATCTCTCTCTCAAACACAAGCACCAACACTTGTCACCACAACACCACCAACTGCTAACAACAACCACCACCACGGCACCACCTGCCCTTCCAAATCACCGGAGCCACCCAAACCACATACATATCAACCTTTTCAACCATCAGATTTATGAACCAGATCTCTAACCCCAAACATCAGATTTGTCATAGATCCGTTTGTTTAACCATATTCAACCTGTTCACCATCCTCTTCTACAAGTGCCACCGCGGACAAGCAGCAGCACCACCACCAGAAATCATCACCTTAGCCCCAAAAACCACCGGAATCACCACCATCTCGCTACCTTCTGTTGCGGAGCCACGACGAAGTCCAATAGTTTAACGAGTTTGGCCGACGATCTAGGGTTTCGATCCCTCTATTGCTGTTGTTGACCACCGCGAACCACCATGGCCATCCTTCGTCTTATTTGTTCTTGTCACCGGAGAGATGAACCTTAGTTCGAAACCCTAGATCTAGAAATTGTTGTCAACGTCCTTTGTATCCCTGGCCGCCGCTACCAACAACGGTTCACCTTTCACCGCCACGATTAGTTTAGCCTGTCTGGATCCACCATCACTGTATTTTCTCTAAGATGAAACCTCAACATCCATGACTAGGGTTAGATGAAGATTTCGGGGTTATGGCTTCAGACGAAGATGAAACGATGATGGTGGTGGTGTCATGGTGACGGGTTGAGTGTGATGGTGGTGGCTGGTTTCATGGTGGTGGCTGGTTAGGTTGAAAGAATTCCAGAGAGATGAAAGGGGAAGGAAGGGAGAAGGAGGGTGAGATGAGAGAGAGGGAGAGTCACTTTATAATATAAAAAGATCTCATAAATATATTTATTAAATTACCAAAATACCCACAAAACTAACAGACGTTTTAGATGGAGTTAGAGGCGGGGAGCAAAATGGTGATAAGTTAGAGAGATCAGGGAGCAAAATGGCTATTTTTAAAGGTTTGGGGCAAAACCATTAAAGTGACCAAACCACAGGGAGCAAAACGGAAGTTTACTCTTTTTTTTATTAAAAGTGGAGTTGTATACAAATTTGGTATCATAAACTATACTAATTATCGGTACCGTACCAGCGATGTAACGAACCGAACCAATACTACCGACTTCCACAGGGGAATCCCACTAGTGTTTTTATTTTTTATTTTTATTATTTTTCATTTAAAAGTTTACTGACGTTTCGTTTTTCTTACCAGCGAGTAACCAGAAGCAATACCAAAGATAATGCTGAGTCAGCGCTAAAAGCCGAGAGGGATTTTGCATGGAACCAGTTCAAGAAAACCGACAACAAGTTGCAAGAACTCATTAAAAAGACTAGATCCGAAGTTCAAACCACTAACGACAAAGTACAGAAACTGATCACGGACCTAGAACAATCACAGTCGTTAAACATGGAGAAAAACAGAAGGATTTCAGCATTACAAGACAACATAGCTATACTAGAATTCGATTCAAGGAAAAAAAGTGAAGAAATTTCCCGACTCACTAAAGAACTGGAGTTGTTAAGAGGTGATTCCAATAGTTCTATGACGCCGGTATTACGTCGTTGTATGGTGAAATCATCGAAAAATAGTCGTTTGAGTGACATGGGCCACATGGCGATCGTTGATAAGGTAACTAAAGTTGACTTATAATCGTATGAATCAGAGATGAGTCATAAGGAAATAATAAAAAAATATCGAAAAAGGGAACGGGTCAGATGGGGTTGAAGTAAGCCGTTCACTTATGAGTTGATCAGGTTATGCTTATTTTCAATGGGTCAGAAAAGTATAAAAAAAAAAGAAAAAAATAGGTCGAAAATCACCGAAGTGTATTTTTAATGCATCAAGTATGATTCAGATTGGTTTTAGTGATATAGTATTTGTAATCATTTTTGAGGAATAACTTTTTTATATAAAATACTTTATAATTTTTTTTACGAAATGTGTTTTGTGAGTCAACCAGGCCTGTTATGATCAACTAAAATTATGAACGGATTGATCGGGTTATGCTTTTTTTTTTTTCTAATGTGAACAAGTACAATAAAAGAACCTCTTAAATCTAGTTTATTCGTAAAGGGTAGATTAGAGTAAAATATATTGTTACTTGATGCACAACAATTTTCTTAAAAGCACTAAACTTTCTTGACAAAAAGTGTTTGGTGGGACGCAACTATTTTGGCCCGTTATCCAGGCCTCTATTATTATTGAATTTGTAAACGATAACTGCAGTTTCATTTTTTGCAGGAAGTAAGAAGCTCCAAGAGAAAAGCAACTGAAACCGCACCGAGACTTTTTACATCCAAATTCAAAGTTCCAAAGTTAAAAACATGAAATCTTATTCAGGTTTTATTAGTATGTATGCATGTAAGTATGTATGTATGTATGTGAGGGTGTGCCAGATTTCCTAATTTCTTTAACTTTTAGATGTTAAATTGTGTTAGTATATTGCAGAGTTTGTTTTCAAACACAAACTCTTGGCTTGACGGTCAGTAAGTAACTTCATGGGCCGATACATGTCCATCCTGTTTGAGGTTAGTATCGTTTTGAATGTAAAATTTTAGCGAGGTTTTTTTTTATGTTGTTATCTTGTTGTATTAAAGATGGTGTAGCTATTGTACTGCATTTTTTCATATACAAGTACTTTTTGCCCCTGTATTATTTGGTATACTGTTTTCAGGAGGGAAAGCAATATTGAAAGGATGTCTTGACCAATGTGTCTATCGGCCCCTGGCCCGTCGAGTATATAAGTAGAGAATGTCTCTGGTCAATGATAGGTGCGTCTACCATTGACCAAATGTTTGAGGAAATCTATAGATGTAGGGTGAATCATAGTTATCGATAGTGGCCATAGCGACCGCTGTAGCGAATAGCGTTGCGTGGCGTCCATATGCCGCTATAAGGTACTTCGCGACCACATATCGGCCAGATAGCGAGTTCTGGCGGCGAATTCCAGCAAAAATTCTGGCGCAGGTGCTGCTTTCTGCCAGAAACCAGGAAGAAGATGGAGAAGACAACTGCTGCGTAACAAGCGTGTTTTAGCTTTTAGGTTTAAATAACTTTTGCTATTTCAACATTTTCTACGCCCCGCTTGCGGTATGCACATATAATGTATATATGTGTGGGCGCTCGGGGGGCAAAAGCAAAAGTGCACTAATTTTTTACGTTATTTTACTAATTTCGTGAAAATAACGTTAAAAGAGGGGATGGTTAATCATGCATCATGTGGTGGCGTTGATAGCTGAAAGACAAGGGGGTACATGCACCAATTGGCGCTTGTATAAATTGCTGAGTGTTATGTGCCTTATGTCCAAGGCTTGATGCAAAACCACAATCGAGCCGGGGGTCTCATTGGAAGCAGCCTCTCTATTCCTACGGGGTAGAGGTAAGGCTGTCTACATCCCACCCTCCTCAGACCCTACCTTAGCTTTTGCTATTGGTGGGATATACTGAGTACGATGATGCTATTTCAACATTTTCAGTAGTTTACATTTAGTCTCTAAAACTTGAAATACTTTACATAAAAGTGTAAAACTAGTTTCCATATTTAAACATTCAACTCACCTCTATCTTTACTAGTTTACATCTTGTCCTTAACCTTATATGTACGTTTATACATAAAAAGTTTAAAATTAACATTATATATAGATATAGATTATAAATAGATATTTTTTTATTTATTAAATTTTTCTACTACCTTATCGCTAAACACGAAATAGCAGACGCTATTTTATCGCTATCGTTACATAGCATACAGGCAGACGGTCGCTATTGATCGTTATTCGCTAAATCGATAACTATGGGGTGAATGATGCACGTTGGCGTTTGTAAGGTCATTCTTTTAGGTTGTATAAAGCTCTTTCCATTGAGCCAAAGATCGAGCATGTCGTGCAATTATGTCGTCTTGTTTAGGAGTGTTGTCGGCTTACTTTTAATACCCTCGAAAATCACCATGCCGTATGCAAGGCGTGCATCTTATAAAATCGTGCGGAGCTTAGAATTTTAGAATATATTATTTCGTTCTAACTATTAACTCTGTTAGACTTTTGGTTATTTAACACTTGTCATAAGGAGATTTGTGTTTCATTTTTTTTCTTCACGTTTTAATTTTTTGTAATTTTATCACCTATCATTACTACAAAATAAGATAGTGGAGAGTTCAAATGAGAAGAATTAAAAATTAAGAATAAACAGAATAAATGATACAAAGGTAATTCGAACAAATCATTTAATGAGTTTATTATTTATTTTTGCTATTCAAATTAATGAACTCTAATCATTTAATGAACATATCTTGTAAAATAGTTGTGCACCTTACACAATAAAAACAATCTTGCACATGATCTTACATTTTTCAACGTTTCCTACACCATTAAAACAATTTTTTGGTGTAGAATACAGAATGTGTAGGACTCAAAACACTTTTAAATAATTTTGCGACTAATAATAAAATGTGTAGGACACAAAATTTTTAAATAAATTTGTCACTTCTAATAAAATTTGTGTAGGAGCCAATATATTAATGATGGTGAAGGAGGAATTTATGGTTGCATTAACAAGACTTGAGTAACTCTTTAAAATATTTATTAATATTCTATACCAAAATGTTTATACTACCCTTAGTAATTAAAGTATTAATTAAAAGTGGACAAAAATGATATCTTAATTCACAACTATTGATCAAAAAAATATAGGGTTTAAGATTAATTCATTTTTTCTTCTTTTTAAGAAGATTCTTCTCAAATGAACCTCCACTCATGAAACTTTGCTAACAAATTCTACTTTAGTACGGATAGTCGTGACAAATTATTTAAAATTTTATCATCAATCCTTCAAGAATGTGAATTCACTACTAGAAAAGGTTACATTTAACTTTTATAACAAGGAAAAACTACTCTTTTGTCAATTTAAAAATATTTTTTTGGGATATGCATCGGTGATTTATGACAAATATATGGGACCGTTTTAAGCACATCAAAAGAATATAAAAAAAAAAAAATAAACTTCACAGTGTGACAGTGACAATGAGTATCAGTAGTCTGTCGGTGTTAACTTGTCATTTCAAAGTCGATAATGGATCTAAAGTCTTCGACTCGTAGCGATTTAGTAGGCTTTGGTAGCAATTAGCAAGTGTGTTCTAGAGTGATGCTAGTGAATCAACACCACCAAATCTGTACACAAGTATGTCTGTTATATGACATGCGTATGATGTCATATGGGCCATATTATAGAGTGAAAATGGTCAAATGGACCATATGAATATGACTTTGTCAGTCATTGCATCAGTTATTTTGTGTCAGTCAAACACATCATACGAACTTTATAAGTTGGTGCACACTAACTCACGTGGATTATCATATGACCATTTTTTTGCACATTACACAACCAATATGACATTGTACGATCATATGATATTATATGGCTCGTATAACACGTAAGTGATGTCAAAATAGTGTGTCAGTGATGTTTCTTTAACACTTCCCTTGGTTTTTGAACAATTAGAAGTGTTTCGAGTATATCATCGTGTCCATTTTTAATTATATTTTCGCATTTAATTCGTTATGTTTAGTAATCACTGCTACAAAATAAGATATTGTGATGGAACTTTGTTGGGATAAATAAAATTAGTTTAACGAATTTTGAAAAAAAACTTATTGTCAATTTTGTAAGAAGTTAAAATTATTATCGAAAAAGTTACTTTTAAGGGTTATTGGATTTTAATAATCTTAAGTTTCACCTATTAGACCACCCACTACGGTGATCAAATTGTTCAATCGGTTGCAACATGGATAGTAAGACAAAATTGAAAGAAATTATTTTAATCAAATAATTGACTTTAATGCAAGACCAGGTTGTGATGGCAACTATTGTTTGCAACCAACTTTAATTTTTTTTTCTTTTTTCTATTATTTAACTTCTATTTCTTAATATTATTTAATTCCTTTTTCTTTTTTTATTATTCAACTTCTATTTCTTTATATAATAAAATATTAGTTTAGGTTGGGTTGAGAATATTGGTGAAAATTTGGATTTGGTTGGGTTATGTAGGTGGAAGAGAGAGAAATTAGTATTTTAATGAAAGATTAGGTTGGGTTGGGTTGGGATAGTGGATAGTCTTAGGGTATACGGGGCACCAGCGGGGAGTGGCCTCAGTGACCCAATTCCCCCAGCGGGAACACCGCCGCCATCCCTGCGGTGAGTGAATTCGGGGAGGGGGGTCGGGGTGAGTTCACCGAACAAGGAAGGCACAAGGATCGATGGTTTACGTTGGGCAACGGTCACTTTTAAAAAAAAAAAAAAATTCAATTTTAACAATATAAATAACCAACTTAATCTAATTTTTTACCACACCCATTCTCAAACTCACTCTAAAAATCTATCAAATTCAACACAAAGCCAAACCAATCTTTAAAAAAAATGGATTCCAAGTTCCCATTTTTCCCCCTACCCGACTTTCCCGACGATGAAGATTCTTCGTCAAGCGATAGTAGTTTAATTTTCTTCCAAAATCTCATCCAACAAGCGGAGCTACTAGACACGGCATCGTCTAGTAAAAAAAAAATTGTCCGTCGAGATCGTGAGGGTGGCCACGAAACACTCATGGCCGATTATTTTGTAGAAAATCCAAAATTTAATGCCGATATTTTTCGTCAGAGGTTTCGTATGTCCAAGTCTTTGTTCCTAAAAATTGTTAGTGACGTGGAAGCGAATAACGAGTGGTTTCAAGAGGGCTTGGACGGGAGAATGAAGAAAAGTTTCACGCCGTTGCAAAAGGTTACTTCTGCGATTAAACAACTTGCAACCGGTAACCCACCAGACGAAAACGACGAGTATTTAAATATGGCTGAAAGGACCTCTCGTGAGTGCCTTGAATATTTCTGCGAGACGGTCTGTACAATGTATGCCGCTGAATTCTTACGTAGACCAACGAGTCACGACGTTGCGCTATTGTATCAGGCTCATGAGGAGAGACATCACCTACCTGGTATGTTGGGTAGTCTGGATTGTACACACTTCGTCTGGAGAATGTGCCCAACAGAATTGCGTGGACAATATATGAGAGGCGATCATCAATACCCGACGGTTATGTTAGAGGCGGTGGCGTCTCAAGATTTGTGGATTTGGCATGCTTTTTGTGGCCCGGCGGGTTCACAAAACGACATCAACGTGCTCCAACAATCTCCGTTATTTCTTACTCAACGAAACGGAACGGCGCCAAATTGTCCATTTGTGAAGTCTTTTCCATATCCTCACATCCCGAATGAAAAAAAGTTCAAGAGGCAACACGAGGCCGCAAGAAAAGATGTGGAACGGGCGTTTGGTGTGTTAAAGGCGAAGTGGGGAATACTAAATCGTCCAATGCGTTCCAAAACGGTGAAAAAGATAAGGTTCATCGTGTATACGTGCATTATTTTACATAACATGATTATAAAAGACGACGGAAGGGCGATAGCACCGGTACACATTCAAGATCCTCCAATCGAACCCGTCTTCGATGATACAGCTTATAGCGAGCTCATTGACGAAGAAACGCATTGGAGACTAAAACACGATCTCGTTGAGCATCTCGGACGTTTAGATCTACCTCACCTTGAAGTGAGTTCCGACGACGAGTAGTTTGTTTTTATATTTTTCTAGTTTGAATGTAATTTTTATTTTTCTAGTTTAAATGTAATTTTTATTTTTAATTTAATGAAATGTCTTTTATTAAATTTTATTTAATTTTTATTAATATTTTTTTAATTTATAAACATGCATAATTACAACAAATAAAAAAAACAAAAAAATAAATAAAAAAAAAGTCCCCTAAGAGGGGAGTGCCGCCATCAAATTGGGGTGTGAGGGAAGTTTAAGAGGGGAGTTGACGTGGCATAACCTGATTGGGTGTGAGTAAGAGAGGGGACTCCCCTAAGAGGGGAGTGCCCCTCTCACTCTTAGTCGATAATAATCTTAACTTTGAAAATTCCCTCCAACAATCCAAACTTGTAAAAATTTGACCCCCATTGATCTTTTTCTAACATATGTGCACTTAAATCAATTAAGGAGTCTGCATGTGCACTTGAATCTATTGAGGAGACCAAATTCTTATATGTTTGAAAATGATCAATGGCGGCCAAACTTTTACAAGCTGGGATCATTGGGGAGAATTTTTAAAGTTGGGATTATTATCGGCCGACATGTGAAACTTAGGATTATTAAAATCCAATAACCCTACTTTTAACAACGCAAAAATAAAAATTTTACAGTGCTTATCGGTAATTTGAAGATAATTATCGATGAATCAACATATTTTAAATTGACGAATCAACATATTGTTACACCCTAAAATTTTACCCTTAAATTTAAGCAAAATATAGTTTAAATACACGTCATTCTTTAACAAAGATCATATTTAATTAAAACCTTAGTCAACTAATGACTAAGTTAAAATGTTTCAAAAATTGTTTAACAAGAGTTTACAACCCATATACAAGAGCTACAAAAGATTCATATAATAGCGGAAGCTTCATAAGACATGTTCGGTTCTTCGACGTTGCTTGATCATCATCCGTAAGGTCCATCTAGTTACCTAGGGTCAAAACCGTTAAACATTAGTTTTGACATCAATATATAACATTTTAAACACAAGCTCTAACATTTAAACTTTGAAAAGCAATTAATAAAGAAAAACATATAAAGTCCACCGTAAATTACGGTATCACCGTAATTTACGGTGAGACCTGAAACTTTATTTGGTCACCGTAAGTCAGTAGACCTGCGCCGTAAACAAGTTTGACCCTCACCGTAAATTACGGTACTACCGTAATTTACGGTGGAACCTGGAAATCCATGTCTTGATTTGTTAGTTCATTTCCTTCAAACCAATTTCGAAATTTGCCTTGCAAACAACCCATTTCATCTAAAACTAGTATTCCTAGCATGAGATAAACATTAACCAATAGCGTAGAACAATCTACATATTTCCGGAATATAATTTATGATTTACTCGATTATTTGACCCGTTTGGCTCGTCTACGGAAATCCTTTCCTATGACGACTACCAAAGAGTACCATCCGTATTTAACAATCATTATAGCGACTTCATCGTGTAACCAAAAAAACTCTTATTCAAGGATTCAATTACACACTAAAATCATCAAGTCAAATAATGTAACGGGTCAAGTTACATACCTTCAAAGTTTGCCCTTCAAACGTGGTTCGCCTCCCGCTTGTCCACTTGACGCTCCCGCGTCCGATCCTATAGAGTTCATTCACAATGCGTTTTAGAACTCTATTTAAATCATGATTCGCATAATTCACCAAAACATCACGATTATGCGGTTAAGCTCAGAATTTCTGTTTTACGCCTTCATAGAGGCATTTCATCAAACACCTTAAAGGCAGAATTTCATATCCTTCATATTCAAGTTTATAGCTTGCTAGTTTGCTAACTTAACCCTCAATATAATTTTCATATATCATCTAAATATCGGGACATAATCCGCCTTTCTGCTTAGAGCGTCCGCTACCACATTTGCCTTTCCGGGGTGATAATGTATCTCACAATCATAGTCTTTCACCGTTTCCAACCATCGCCTTTGTCGCATATTTAACTCCTTCTGATCGAAGAAGTATTTCAAGCTCTTGTGGTCGGTAAATATGGTGCATTTTACCCCGTACAAGTAATGCCTCCATATTTTTAATGCAAATACCACCGCTGCCAGCTCGAGATCATGCGTGGGGTATTTCTTCTCGTGTATCTTCAATTGTCTCGAGGCATAGGCTATTACCTTGCCTCGTTGCATCAACACGCAACCGAGCCCCGACAATGAAGCATCCGAATAAACCACCATGTCTTCTACTCCGTCCGGCAATGTCAATACCGGAGCTTGAGTTAGCCTTTCTTTTAGCGTTCGAAAAGCTTTTTCTTGCTCGACTCCCCAGACAAACTTTGCTTTCTTTTGGGTTAGTCTTGTTAGCGGCGATGCAATCTTGGAGAAATCTTGAATGAATCTCCTATAATATCCAGCAAGCCCCAAAAAGCTTCTAATTTCAGAAGGGTTCTTCGGGGGATTCCATTTTGACACCGACTCTATTTTTGACGGATCCACCAAAACCCCATCGGCATTTATGACATGACCGAGAAATTGTACCTCTCGTAACCAAAAGGCACATTTGGAAAATTTCGCATAAAGCTTCTCTCGTCTAAGTGTCTCTAACACTTCTTGTAAATGGCGTGCATGTTCGGCTTCACTTTTCGAATACACTAATATATCATCGATAAACACGATGACCGACTTATCCAACATTGGCTTGCAAACCCGGTTCATGAGGTCCATGAAAGCCGCGGGCGCATTTGTTAGCCCAAATGACATCATGAGAAATTCGTAATGTCCGTATCTTGTGCGAAAAGCCGTCTTCGGCACATCTTCTTCTTTGACCTTTAGTTGGTGATACCCCGACCTAAGGTCAATTTTTGAAAACCAACTCGCGCCTTGTAGTTGGTCAAATAAGTCGTCTATCCTCGGGAGCGGGTATCGGTTCTTTACCGTGAGTTTGTTTAACTCCCGATAATCGATACACATGCGCATACTCCCGTCCTTCTTTCTCACAAACAACACCGGTGCGCCCCAAGGAGACACACTCGGCCTTATAAATCCTTTATCAAGCAAGTCTTGAATTTGGGACATCAGCTCTTGTAATTCCGACGGTGCAAGTCGGTACGGGGCTTTTGCCACAGGTTTCGCGCCCGGAATCAATTCGATTCCGAACTCTACTTCCCGTTCAGGCGGTATCCCCGGTAAATCTTCCGGAAAAACATCTTCATAATCTCGTACTACCGGTACTTCTTCGATCTTCCGTGATTCTTTCTCGGTCTCATTTGCATAAATTATGAATGCTTTGCATCCTCGCTTCATGAGCTTGTGAGCTTTCAACATTGAACATACTATGGGGTTGCCTCGTTTTTCGCCATAAATGGTGACGTGTTTTCCGCTCGGAGATGTTAGTTTTATCTCTTTGCGAAAACACACGACCTTTGCATGGTATTGAGATAGCCAATCCATCCCCACGACTACTTGGAATTCTCCCATCGACATTGGGATTAGATTTATCAAATATTCTTCATCGTCGATGCTCAGTTTACAATTTTCACATACATCACAAACAATAAAGCTTTTGTTATTACCTATCTCTACTTCTAAGGGCACAGGTAATTTTGTTAGAATAAAGGAAGGATGTCGAATAAACCCATATGAAACAAAGGATTTATTCGCACCCGTATCAAATAACACGTGTGCGGGAATTGAATTTACAGCAAATATACCTGAGACCACGTCAGGTTCAATCTTCGCTTCTGCGGCAGTTAGTTGGAAAGACCTTGCCTTTGCTTTCGGGGCTTCATCTTTCGCTTCTTGCCCATCTTTCCTTCCAACCAGTTCCGGGCATTCCGACTTTTTGTGACCCGTTCGATAACAATTGTAACAAACCGTCACCTTCTCCGGGCATGACATAGCCATATGTCCCTTTTTCTTGCATATGGGACAAGGCTTATCCTTGTAACGACATTCGCCCTTATGATTCTTCCCACAAATTTTGCAACCTGATGTGCTACCTTTAGCATCTGATCTCTTTGCGGATTCATTCGTTCTTGCTTTCTTGGTAGGGCTTGGATTCACATCCAGTGCCCTTCGTTCACCCCGTTCTATGCTCTTTTTCAATTCAATCTCCCTTTCCCGAGCAACATTGACAATCTCGGTAAGGGTCTCGTACTTCGAAGGGGTTATGAACTCTCTATATTCCGCGCTTAGCATGTTATGGTAATAATAGACCTTTTGCTCTTCATTCGTTATCAATTCGTCACAGAACTTCATCTTGTCCATAAACATCCCCGTGATCTTGTCTATGGATTCACCTTTGTGTCTGAGTTGCATGAACTCTTCCTTGATTTTATTTACGACCGCCTTGGGACTATGGTGTTTAAGAAACGGCGTCTTAAACTCCTCCCAAGTCATGGCCTTAGCCGCTTCGCTTCCAATCTCCTTCTTTTTGTTATCCCACCAATCTTTCGCTTGACTCCTTAGTTGACCCGTACCAAAGGCTACGTAGTCTTCTTCGTCACAATGGGTTCTCTCGAATACCCCTTCGATGTCACTTAGCCATCGTTGGCACACTATCGGGTCAACCTCCCCATTGTATACTGGTGGTTTACAAGCCATGAATTCCTTGTATGAACAAGGCTTTCGTCCTCCACGCTTTTCCTTTACTACATTTGACTCGTCTTCCAGTTTCTTGATTCTATCTTCTACTATTGATAAAACCGTGTCTTGGATTTTATCAATAAAGTCCGACAAACTGTTTTCGATCGCCTTTCCAACCTCTTCGGCAATCACTTCCCTCACTTGTTCGGTGACTCTTGGCACCGCATTATCATTTCCTCCATCAGCCATCTCGATTTCTGAAATGTTTACATAGATTGTTAAACATTCTATTTGTAACACATGCTTTACTTGTTTTGATTTAATCAAGTTCGTAACTTGATTTGATAATTCATGTTTCTATTTAATCAAGTCCGTAACTTGATTTGATAATTCATGTTTCATTTAATCAAGTCCGTAACTTGATTTGATAATTCATGTTTCTATTTAATCAAGTCCGTAACTTGATTTGATAATTCATGTTTCTATTTAATCAAGTCCGTAACTTGATTTGATAATTCATGTTTCTATTTAATCAAGTCCGTAACTTGATTTGATAATTCATGTTTCTATTTAATCAAGTCCGTAACTTGATTTGATAATTCATGTTTCTATTTAATCAAGTCCGTAACTTGATTTGATAATTCATGTTTCTATTTAATCAAGTCCGTAACTTGATTTGATAATTCATGTTTCTATTTAATCAAGTCCGTAACTTGATTTGATAATTCATGTTTCATGCATTTCTTGCTTTTTGAGTGAGCTTACACACTCTTTTCATGCATATTGTCCATTTCTCATTTTATACGTAGTACATAATTTATTAACAAAACAAGTTAATTCTTACCGGACGATCGATCAAGCTTGAACCGAACACTTATTGACAACCATGAGCTCTGATTACCAACTTGTTACACCCTAAAATTTTACCCTTAAATTTAAGCAAAATATAGTTTAAATACACGTCATTCTTTAACAAAGATCATATTTAATTAAAACCTTAGTCAACTAATGACTAAGTTAAAATGTTTCAAAAATTGTTTAACAAGAGTTTACAACCCATATACAAGAGCTACAAAAGATTCATATAATAGCGGAAGCTTCATAAGACATGTTCGGTTCTTCGACGTTGCTTGATCATCATCCGTAAGGTCCATCTAGTTACCTAGGGTCAAAACCGTTAAACATTAGTTTTGACATCAATATATAACATTTTAAACACAAGCTCTAACATTTAAACTTTGAAAAGCAATTAATAAAGAAAAACATATAAAGTCCACCGTAAATTACGGTATCACCGTAATTTACGGTGAGACCTGAAACTTTATTTGGTCACCGTAAGTCAGTAGACCTGCGCCGTAAACAAGTTTGACCCTCACCGTAAATTACGGTACTACCGTAATTTACGGTGGAACCTGGAAATCCATGTCTTGATTTGTTAGTTCATTTCCTTCAAACCAATTTCGAAATTTGCCTTGCAAACAACCCATTTCATCTAAAACTAGTATTCCTAGCATGAGATAAACATTAACCAATAGCGTAGAACAATCTACATATTTCCGGAATATAATTTATGATTTACTCGATTATTTGACCCGTTTGGCTCGTCTACGGAAATCCTTTCCTATGACGACTACCAAAGAGTACCATCCGTATTTAACAATCATTATAGCGACTTCATCGTGTAACCAAAAAAACTCTTATTCAAGGATTCAATTACACACTAAAATCATCAAGTCAAATAATGTAACGGGTCAAGTTACATACCTTCAAAGTTTGCCCTTCAAACGTGGTTCGCCTCCCGCTTGTCCACTTGACGCTCCCGCGTCCGATCCTATAGAGTTCATTCACAATGCGTTTTAGAACTCTATTTAAATCATGATTCGCATAATTCACCAAAACATCACGATTATGCGGTTAAGCTCAGAATTTCTGTTTTACGCCTTCATAGAGGCATTTCATCAAACACCTTAAAGGCAGAATTTCATATCCTTCATATTCAAGTTTATAGCTTGCTAGTTTGCTAACTTAACCCTCAATATAATTTTCATATATCATCTAAATATCATGCATTTCCAGAAATCATTTTCTAAGATCAAATTACACCAAAATATTCATTCTAAATCCTAGTGTTCATCATCATATTGTAAAACCCCCAATCCACCTTCAAGGTGTTCATGGAATTTCCTGAATTTGGTAGTGTTTTCACATGTGGTTGGCTAGATTTCACATCTAGACACCATATCAACCCTAATCTAACTACATAACACACATGCAACCTCAAATTCCAGATTTTACAAAATCATGAGAAATTCAAGTTGAAGGATTTCATCAGATTTTACATACCTTAGAATCCTCTCGCAATGAGGATCACGAATCTATGATTTAATTTCGATTTCGAGTTGGATTGAGCCTTCAATTTGTAGATTTAGTGAGGTTTAGGTTTTGTGAGAGTGGGGTGTCGCCCTGCTCTTCTTCTTGTGCGACCAGGATTAGTAAAATGGGGTTTTGTTTTTGTTTTTATTAAAAACATTATTATAGTTTCCATTTTTCACAACTATGGCCCCTCTACTATATTCAACCTATAGTTTGTTAACTTTTTGCCATGTAATGACCCATTTCAAGGAATTTATCTAACTAGGTTAAAATTCCTAATTAGTGAATTCTCGTTATTTAACCTTAAAATTTTAAATATAAGGTTTTATATTTTCGGGGTGTTACAAGTCCACCCCCCTTAAAAAGGGTTTCGTCCCCGAAACCGCTTTACGTACCAAATAAAGTAGGGTGAAGACGTCGCATCTCTTCTTCGGACTCCCACGTAGTGTCCGAACCCTTTCTATGCTCCCATTTAACCTTGACTTGTTCAATTTGTTTATTTCGTAGATGTTTGACCTTTCGGTCCAAAATCTCTACCGGTCTTACAATATAATTCAAACTATTATCCACTTCGATGTCGTCGTAATGGATATAGTCCGTTTCGTCCGCTAAGCACTTTCTTAGTTGTGATACGTGGAACGTGCCATGGATTCCACTTAACTCCTCCGGTAATTCAAGACGGTAAGCTACCTTGCCAACTTTCCCGATAATTTTAAATGGTCCAATGAACCTTGGGCTTAGCTTTCCCCTTTTTCTGAATCTAATAACGCCTTTCCATGGGGAAACCTTTAGCATGACTCTGTCACCAACTTGGAATTCAATCGGTCTTTTCCTTTTATCAACGTACGCCTTTTGCCTGTCTTGAGCCGCTTTCAAGTGCGCCCGAACTTTATCGATCTTTTCATTTGTGGCTCGTACTATATCTTGGTGGGCGAGTTCACGTGGACCCACTTCACCCCAACATACCGGAGTTCGACACTTTCTGCCGTAAAGCATTTCGTATGGTGCCATTTTAATACTAGATTGGTAACTGTTGTTATACGAAAACTCTACTAACGGTAGATGAACATCCCAACTGCCTCCAAAGTCGATTATACACGCCCGTAGCATGTCTCCCAATATTTGTATCGTTCTTTCGCTTTGCCCATCCGTTTGAGGATGGTACGCGGTGCTAATGAACAATTTGGTTCCCATTTGCTCTTGAAATTCCCGCCAAAATTTCGAAGTAAACCGGGTATCCCTATCAGACACGATGGACACCGGCACCCCATGACGGGCTATTATTTCATTGGTGTAGACTTCTGACATCTTTTCTGACGTGTAAGTCTCACGAATCGGAATGAAGTGAGCGCTTTTTGTCAGTCTATCCACCACTACCCATATGGCATCAAAACTACGATTTGTCCTAGGCAGTTTGGTTAACAGGTCCATTGTAATATGTTCCCATTTCCAAACCGGAATTTCCAACGGTTGGAGTTTGCCATAGGGTTTCTGATGCTCCGCCTTGACTTGTAAACATGTCAAGCATTTTTCCACATACTTCGCCACATCCCTCTTCATTCCGGGCCACCAATAATTTTGTTTCAAATCATTGTACATCTTGGTCGCACCCGGATGAATTGAATAACGGGATTTATGAGCTTCATCAAGTAGAAGCGCCTTTACTCCACAGGTATGTGGGACCCATACCCTTCCGGATCGAGTCTTTAACCCGTGATTCCCATCCGACAAGTCTTTCAACTGACCAATTATTCTTTCCTTCTTCCAATTCTCTTCTTTTACCGCTTCTAATTGCGCCTCTCGAATACGTTCAAGTATACCCGAGGTTACCACGAGTTGCATCGATCGTACTCGTATCGGGACATAATCCGCCTTTCTGCTTAGAGCGTCCGCTACCACATTTGCCTTTCCGGGGTGATAATGTATCTCACAATCATAGTCTTTCACCGTTTCCAACCATCGCCTTTGTCGCATATTTAACTCCTTCTGATCGAAGAAGTATTTCAAGCTCTTGTGGTCGGTAAATATGGTGCATTTTACCCCGTACAAGTAATGCCTCCATATTTTTAATGCAAATACCACCGCTGCCAGCTCGAGATCATGCGTGGGGTATTTCTTCTCGTGTATCTTCAATTGTCTCGAGGCATAGGCTATTACCTTGCCTCGTTGCATCAACACGCAACCGAGCCCCGACAATGAAGCATCCGAATAAACCACCATGTCTTCTACTCCGTCCGGCAATGTCAATACCGGAGCTTGAGTTAGCCTTTCTTTTAGCGTTCGAAAAGCTTTTTCTTGCTCGACTCCCCAGACAAACTTTGCTTTCTTTTGGGTTAGTCTTGTTAGCGGCGATGCAATCTTGGAGAAATCTTGAATGAATCTCCTATAATATCCAGCAAGCCCCAAAAAGCTTCTAATTTCAGAAGGGTTCTTCGGGGGATTCCATTTTGACACCGACTCTATTTTTGACGGATCCACCAAAACCCCATCGGCATTTATGACATGACCGAGAAATTGTACCTCTCGTAACCAAAAGGCACATTTGGAAAATTTCGCATAAAGCTTCTCTCGTCTAAGTGTCTCTAACACTTCTTGTAAATGGCGTGCATGTTCGGCTTCACTTTTCGAATACACTAATATATCATCGATAAACACGATGACCGACTTATCCAACATTGGCTTGCAAACCCGGTTCATGAGGTCCATGAAAGCCGCGGGCGCATTTGTTAGCCCAAATGACATCATGAGAAATTCGTAATGTCCGTATCTTGTGCGAAAAGCCGTCTTCGGCACATCTTCTTCTTTGACCTTTAGTTGGTGATACCCCGACCTAAGGTCAATTTTTGAAAACCAACTCGCGCCTTGTAGTTGGTCAAATAAGTCGTCTATCCTCGGGAGCGGGTATCGGTTCTTTACCGTGAGTTTGTTTAACTCCCGATAATCGATACACATGCGCATACTCCCGTCCTTCTTTCTCACAAACAACACCGGTGCGCCCCAAGGAGACACACTCGGCCTTATAAATCCTTTATCAAGCAAGTCTTGAATTTGGGACATCAGCTCTTGTAATTCCGACGGTGCAAGTCGGTACGGGGCTTTTGCCACAGGTTTCGCGCCCGGAATCAATTCGATTCCGAACTCTACTTCCCGTTCAGGCGGTATCCCCGGTAAATCTTCCGGAAAAACATCTTCATAATCTCGTACTACCGGTACTTCTTCGATCTTCCGTGATTCTTTCTCGGTCTCATTTGCATAAATTATGAATGCTTTGCATCCTCGCTTCATGAGCTTGTGAGCTTTCAACATTGAACATACTATGGGGTTGCCTCGTTTTTCGCCATAAATGGTGACGTGTTTTTCGCTCGGAGATGTTAGTTTTATCTCTTTGCGAAAACACACGACCTTTGCATGGTATTGAGATAGCCAATCCATCCCCACGACTACTTGGAATTCTCCCATCGACATTGGGATTAGATTTATCAAATATTCTTCATCGTCGATGCTCAGTTTACAATTTTCACATACATCACAAACAATAAAGCTTTTGTTATTACCTATCTCTACTTCTAAGGGCACAGGTAATTTTGTTAGAATAAAGGAAGGATGTCGAATAAACCCATATGAAACAAAGGATTTATTCGCACCCGTATCAAATAACACGTGTGCGGGAATTGAATTTACAGCAAATATACCTGAGACCACGTCAGGTTCAATCTTCGCTTCTGCGGCAGTTAGTTGGAAAGACCTTGCCTTTGCTTTCGGGGCTTCATCTTTCGCTTCTTGCCCATCTTTCCTTCCAACCAGTTCCGGGCATTCCGACTTTTTGTGACCCGTTCGATAACAATTGTAACAAACCGTCACCTTCTCCGGGCATGACATAGCCATATGTCCCTTTTTCTTGCATATGGGACAAGGCTTATCCTTGTAACGACATTCGCCCTTATGATTCTTCCCACAAATTTTGCAACCTGATGTGCTACCTTTAGCATCTGATCTCTTTGCGGATTCATTCGTTCTTGCTTTCTTGGTAGGGCTTGGATTCACATCCAGTGCCCTTCGTTCACCCCGTTCTATGCTCTTTTTCAATTCAATCTCCCTTTCCCGAGCAACATTGACAATCTCGGTAAGGGTCTCGTACTTCGAAGGGGTTATGAACTCTCTATATTCCGCGCTTAGCATGTTATGGTAATAATAGACCTTTTGCTCTTCATTCGTTATCAATTCGTCACAGAACTTCATCTTGTCCATAAACATCCCCGTGATCTTGTCTATGGATTCACCTTTGTGTCTGAGTTGCATGAACTCTTCCTTGATTTTATTTACGACCGCCTTGGGACTATGGTGTTTAAGAAACGGCGTCTTAAACTCCTCCCAAGTCATGGCCTTTGCCGCTTCGCTTCCAATCTCCTTCTTTTTGTTATCCCACCAATCTTTCGCTTGACTCCTTAGTTGACCCGTACCAAAGGCTACGTAGTCTTCTTCGTCACAATGGGTTCTCTCGAATACCCCTTCGATGTCACTTAGCCATCGTTGGCACACTATCGGGTCAACCTCCCCATTGTATACTGGTGGTTTACAAGCCATGAATTCCTTGTATGAACAAGGCTTTCGTCCTCCACGCTTTTCCTTTACTACATTTGACTCGTCTTCCAGTTTCTTGATTCTATCTTCTACTATTGATAAAACCGTGTCTTGGATTTTATCAATAAAGTCCGACAAACTGTTTTCGATCGCCTTTCCAACCTCTTCGGCAATCACTTCCCTCACTTGTTCGGTGACTCTTGGCACCGCATTATCATTTCCTCCATCAGCCATCTCGATTTCTGAAATGTTTACATAGATTGTTAAACATTCTATTTGTAACACATGCTTTACTTGTTTTGATTTAATCAAGTTCGTAACTTGATTTGATAATTCATGTTTCTATTTAATCAAGTCCGTAACTTGATTTGATAATTCATGTTTCATTTAATCAAGTCCGTAACTTGATTTGATAATTCATGTTTCTATTTAATCAAGTCCGTAACTTGATTTGATAATTCATGTTTCTATTTAATCAAGTCCGTAACTTGATTTGATAATTCATGTTTCTATTTAATCAAGTCCGTAACTTGATTTGATAATTCATGTTTCTATTTAATCAAGTCCGTAACTTGATTTGATAATTCATGTTTCTATTTAATCAAGTCCGTAACTTGATTTGATAATTCATGTTTCTATTTAATCAAGTCCGTAACTTGATTTGATAATTCATGTTTCATGCATTTCTTGCTTTTTGAGTGAGCTTACACACTCTTTTCATGCATATTGTCCATTTCTCATTTTATACGTAGTACATAATTTATTAACAAAACAAGTTAATTCTTACCGGACGATCGATCAAGCTTGAACCGAACACTTATTGACAACCATGAGCTCTGATTACCAACTTGTTACACCCTAAAATTTTACCCTTAAATTTAAGCAAAATATAGTTTAAATACACGTCATTCTTTAACAAAGATCATATTTAATTAAAACCTTAGTCAACTAATGACTAAGTTAAAATGTTTCAAAAATTGTTTAACAAGAGTTTACAACCCATATACAAGAGCTACAAAAGATTCATATAATAGCGGAAGCTTCATAAGACATGTTCGGTTCTTCGACGTTGCTTGATCATCATCCGTAAGGTCCATCTAGTTACCTAGGGTCAAAACCGTTAAACATTAGTTTTGACATCAATATATAACATTTTAAACACAAGCTCTAACATTTAAACTTTGAAAAGCAATTAATAAAGAAAAACATATAAAGTCCACCGTAAATTACGGTATCACCGTAATTTACGGTGAGACCTGAAACTTTATTTGGTCACCGTAAGTCAGTAGACCTGCGCCGTAAACAAGTTTGACCCTCACCGTAAATTACGGTACTACCGTAATTTACGGTGGAACCTGGAAATCCATGTCTTGATTTGTTAGTTCATTTCCTTCAAACCAATTTCGAAATTTGCCTTGCAAACAACCCATTTCATCTAAAACTAGTATTCCTAGCATGAGATAAACATTAACCAATAGCGTAGAACAATCTACATATTTCCGGAATATAATTTATGATTTACTCGATTATTTGACCCGTTTGGCTCGTCTACGGAAATCCTTTCCTATGACGACTACCAAAGAGTACCATCCGTATTTAACAATCATTATAGCGACTTCATCGTGTAACCAAAAAAACTCTTATTCAAGGATTCAATTACACACTAAAATCATCAAGTCAAATAATGTAACGGGTCAAGTTACATACCTTCAAAGTTTGCCCTTCAAACGTGGTTCGCCTCCCGCTTGTCCACTTGACGCTCCCGCGTCCGATCCTATAGAGTTCATTCACAATGCGTTTTAGAACTCTATTTAAATCATGATTCGCATAATTCACCAAAACATCACGATTATGCGGTTAAGCTCAGAATTTCTGTTTTACGCCTTCATAGAGGCATTTCATCAAACACCTTAAAGGCAGAATTTCATATCCTTCATATTCAAGTTTATAGCTTGCTAGTTTGCTAACTTAACCCTCAATATAATTTTCATATATCATCTAAATATCATGCATTTCCAGAAATCATTTTCTAAGATCAAATTACACCAAAATATTCATTCTAAATCCTAGTGTTCATCATCATATTGTAAAACCCCCAATCCACCTTCAAGGTGTTCATGGAATTTCCTGAATTTGGTAGTGTTTTCACATGTGGTTGGCTAGATTTCACATCTAGACACCATATCAACCCTAATCTAACTACATAACACACATGCAACCTCAAATTCCAGATTTTACAAAATCATGAGAAATTCAAGTTGAAGGATTTCATCAGATTTTACATACCTTAGAATCCTCTCGCAATGAGGATCACGAATCTATGATTTAATTTCGATTTCGAGTTGGATTGAGCCTTCAATTTGTAGATTTAGTGAGGTTTAGGTTTTGTGAGAGTGGGGTGTCGCCCTGCTCTTCTTCTTGTGCGACCAGGATTAGTAAAATGGGGTTTTGTTTTTGTTTTTATTAAAAACATTATTATAGTTTCCATTTTTCACAACTATGGCCCCTCTACTATATTCAACCTATAGTTTGTTAACTTTTTGCCATGTAATGACCCATTTCAAGGAATTTATCTAACTAGGTTAAAATTCCTAATTAGTGAATTCTCGTTATTTAACCTTAAAATTTTAAATATAAGGTTTTATATTTTCGGGGTGTTACACATATTTTAAATAGATTTCGGATCCAGATGACTCACATAATTCACAAGGTTCAACAAGCAGTCCATATTATAGGTGATTTAGTAGACTTTGTTAAAAATACGGATATTGCATTTAAATAAACTCAACTTTCACAAATTGGCCGATAACACTCTCAACTTTTGATTTGTACAACACCACTTCCAACTTTCAACTTGTTGGCCGATAACACTCCCAAAGTAACTGAACCCTAACCCAGTTAGTTTTTTTTTGTTGATGTGGCACTTGTGTGGTGACGTGACAGCTGAAGTGGAATTTTTTTGATGACGTGGCGTTTGACTTGGCCTTTTTGATGACATGGCATCTGACTTGGCTTTTTGATGACGTGACACTGGTTTGGTGATGTGGCACTGGTTTGGTGACGTGACAGCTGATGTCAACAAACTAAGTTAGTGTTGGGTTAGTTTGAGAGTCTTATCAGCCAATAAGTTGAAAGTTGGGAAGGGTTTGGTAGAAATCGAAAGTTGAGAATGCTATCGGCCAATGATAGAAGTTGGGGTAATTTAAATCTAGAGTAAGTTACTTTTTGAGTCCTTGTGTTTTAGTGGTTTTAACCATTTGAGTCCAAAATCAAAATGTTTAACGCCCTGAGTCCGTAGACGCTTTTTTATAAACATTTGAGTCCAAATTTTAACCTTTTGAGTCCAATTTTTTTTTAACAAAATTGGACTCAAATCGTTATAAAATGAACAAAATTGGACTTAAAACGTTATAAAATAAATGGCTAGGGATTCAGGACGTTAAACTTTTTGATTTTGAACTCAAGTGATAAAAACCACTAAAACATAGGAACTCAAAAAATAATTTACTCTCAAATCTAATATCCCAAAAAAATATAATATATATTTTTTGATATTATAACAAAAATATCATAATTTTTTACATCCATCTAAAACCAACCTAAAAAAAGCATAGACCCACCACCAAAAATGGAAATCCGGTAGTTAATAACAACCAACCATAAAAATAACAACCAACCATAAGGCCAATATGACCCTTTAAATACTCCCTATACCCCCTTTTCACCTCAAACAAAACTCCCACAAAATGAGAGAAATTCTAAACATTCAAGGAGGCCAATGTGGCAACCAAATTGGTGCAAAGTTTTGGGAAGTCATCTGCGACGAGCACGGCATCGATCCGACCGGGCAGTACAACGGTTCGACCGCAGATTTGCAACTCGAGCGTATTAATGTGTACTACAATGAGGCATCTGGCGGTCGGTATGTTCCCCGGGCTGTGCTTATGGATTTGGAGCCTGGTACTATGGATAGCATTAGGGCCGGCCCGTATGGGCAGATTTTTCGGCCCGATAATTTTGTTTTTGGGCAGTCGGGTGCGGGGAATAATTGGGCGAAGGGGCATTATACCGAAGGCGCGGAGTTGATTGATTCGGTTCTTGATGTTGTTAGAAAGGAGGCTGAGAATTGTGATGCTATGCAAGGTATGTTATGCTATGTTATGTTACGTTACTTACTTCAATTGCTTGATAATGGGTGTGGATATGTATAATATGTATACGTGTATCGGTATATGTATACTCATGCATGCATGGGAGAGCTATAGGGACTAAAAATAATTTATATATTATATTTGTATATATCTAATAATATTGGAGTGACATCTTAGTAAATATAATATCTTTATGAGGTGGTAGAGGCTTTATCTGATTGATCAGGGTTTAATTCCTCTTATGTAACCTTTGCTGTTAAAAAAATTATAATATCTTTATTACAATAAAAAAAAAAGTAGTACTCTTTGTCTAATGGTTACGTATGTGTATTTTTCATTTTTTTTTGGATATTATGTATATCTTTTGTATTTTTTTTTAAAAGGTTATTGGATTTTAATAATCCTAAACTTTTACCTGTTGGCCGATAATAATCCTTTTATAACATATAAGAATTTGATCTCCTCAATAGATTCAAGTGCACCTGCAGTCTCCTTAATAGATTCAAGTGCACTGTAGTTAGGAAAGAATCGATAGGGGCTAAATTCTTACAAGTTGGGATCGTTGGAGGGAATTTTTAAAGTTGAGATTATTATCGGCCAACATGTGAAACTTGAGATTATTAAAATCCAATAACCCTTTAAAAAATATATGTTATATAACTTCTAATATTATAACAAATATAGAAATTGAACTCGTGCAATTTAAAATCAAATAAAAATTTAATATATAAGCAGATGTTGAATTATTTACCAACAAAACGAATAACATAATCCGACTTAAATAATTATAATTTAATTTTTAACATGAGTTGAATTAAGACATTATTTATTTGATTCGTATTGTATGTATTTCTTGATCGTAAACGGTTCATCCGTTAAATTTTGGTGATCCGAGTGGCGGATCTACAAGAAACATTCTGGGGTATCCCAAAAAAAGTTGGTATATACTGTGGCGAATTTAGAGAAAAAAAAATCAGTGTATACAGTAGCAGATCTACATAAAATGAAAAAAAAAATATTTATTTATTTTTTTTGCACTTCGCCAAGAAAGTTGAGAGGTATCCCGGACACCCTCTGGATCCGCCCTTGGTCCAACCAAACATGGTAAAAAACCTTTTGTTTTCCCTGTGACATCCTAATATGTTCCAAAATAACCAAACAAGTGGAAATTTTATGTATATCACTTATTTTGTAAGAGCATTGAATCCTATGATCATGATGCAACATTTATAATCTTAAATATGCTCTATACATTCTATCTTGGGCTGTTAATGTGACAGGTTTTCAAGTATGTCACTCGCTTGGCGGTGGCACTGGGTCGGGAATGGGGACACTCTTGATTTCTAAGATACGAGAGGAATTCCCCGATAGGATGATGCTCACATTCTCAGTTTTCCCTTCGCCTAAGGTTTCTGATACGGTTGTTGAACCCTACAACGCAACGTTGTCTGTTCACCAATTGGTCGAAAATGCCGATGAATGTATGGTCCTTGACAACGAGGCGCTTTACGACATTTGCTTTAGGACTTTGAAGCTTACCACACCAAGTTGTAAGTATACATGACATGAACATTATTAGATCATGGATTGTTTTAAATGTTAAAGTTTGAAAACTAATTAAATATTTGATGGGTTTACATTACAGTTGGTGATTTAAATCATTTGATCTCGATAACGATGAGCGGTGTAACGTGTTGCTTGAGGTTTCCAGGTCAACTGAACTCTGACCTGCGTAAGCTCGCGGTTAACCTAATCCCATTCCCACGTCTCCATTTCTTCATGGTGGGATTTGCACCCTTGACTTCTCGTGGGTCCCAGCAGTATGTCTCTCTTAGCGTCCCAGAACTGACTCAGCAGATGTGGGACGCTAAGAACATGATGTGTGCTGCTGACCCTAGACATGGCCGATACCTCACTGCATCGGCCATGTTTAGAGGTAAAATGAGCACCAAAGAGGTTGATGAACAAATGATCAACGTTCAAAACAAGAACTCGTCGTATTTTGTTGAGTGGATTCCAAACAACGTTAAATCAAGCGTTTGTGACATCCCACCAACCGGGATGAAAATGTCTTCCACATTCGTTGGAAACTCGACTTCAATTCAAGAAATGTTTAAACGTGTGAGTGAACAGTTTACAGCCATGTTTAGGCGAAAGGCGTTTTTGCATTGGTACACTGGAGAAGGGATGGATGAGATGGAGTTCACCGAGGCGGAAAGCAATATGAACGATTTGGTGGCGGAGTACCAGCAGTACCAGGATGCTACCGCGGATGACGGGCCAGGTGAAGAAGAAGAGGAAGGTGAAGAAGAGGATGAGTAATTAAATTCACCCAACTCATTCTATGCTAATGATCAAGAGTTATGTATTGATGGATCCATTTGGATTTCTACACATCAATTTATGTTTGTTTTATGGAACCATTTCACCTTATGTTCAATGCTTATTACATTCTTAGTATTCTGTCTTTCACATTTCTCATTTAAATTATAAATTGTCAATTTTTATTCTTACAAAAGAATTTGATATTTAAGTGTAGTGTTGTAGTTTTATAAGAAGAAGTTTTGATGCTTTGTAACCATTAGAAATAAAAATCTTTTTATAATTTTATTATTTTTTTAGGCTAATTCACATACCCTCTATTTCTCTAAACTTACTCTTAAATTTACAAGAGTATTTACCATAGGACTAGCATTCTCAAGTCTCAACCACTTGATTAGTATACCTTGATCCCGCTAGAATGCTACGCCTTTGGTTTACACTTCCATTTACTTAGGTGGTGTTTGTTTTTTTTTTAAATCTGCGCAGGCTCTTCTGTCTGCGCCGTGCAGATCACGCGCAGACATTGACATCTGCAGACTGTTTGTTTTTCCGAAAACGTTTCATTAAAAAACGTCTACACGAGCTCTTCGTGGTGCAGACTTGGCCCAATCACTTCTAATATCTTCGAAGATTTGAAGAATGTTAAACACCACCACCACCACCACCGTCCACCAACCACCGTCGTCCATAACCACCACTACCGCCGTCCACCGTCCACCACCACCATCCACCACTGTCCATCACCACCACCACCACCACCACCGTCCATCACCCACCACCGTCCGCTACCCACCGTCCACGTCCACCACCCACCACCACCGTCCGTACACTAGTACCAGTTTATTTTAGAAGTCTACATACGTTAAAACAAACAACACCTTACTAGTTTTATCCACATTATGTTAACCTTAATCCATATTCAATACATATAAAAAAACATTATGTTAACCTTAATCCACATTCCAACTAAAAATGAGTAAAGTACATAATGAGTAAAGTACATGGATGGTCCCTATGATTTATCAAAATTTTAGATTTAGTCCCTAGTTATCTCAAAGTACATGGTCCCTGTGGTTTTAGCATTTAATCCTCAAAACTTTGTAACACATTTCGTCCTCAGCCAAGAAATCTAAAGATTTTAGCATGTCCAAATTAGGGACTAAATCCATTACAAAGTGCAAACCACAAAGACCATCCATGTACTTTTGGAAAAAAGTTGAGAGCTAAATACGTTACAAAAGAAAAAACCACATAGACCATATGTGTACTTTTAGAAAGCTAAGGATCAAATCCAAAATTTTGGTAAAATCCATGTCCTTATAAAATTATTTGATAATACATTGATTATTTATCGTTTGGAAGTTCTAAAATTTATTTACAAAAAGTTGAAGAAACAATTTGAATATAATGAAATAAATGCTTGAGAAATGACCAATGAGCCGAAAATGATTCAAAAAGCAATCATAAAATATAATCCATTAAACCTCCTAAAATAATTATCTTAAAAAAATAACTGTACATGTTTGCGGTCTGCGCAACAGTCGAAAGTCAAACCACAGTCAACGACTTTTCAAAACTCATCTTTTTCTTTCACCTATCATACACTACTGCTGCTGCCAGTTGTACGGCGGGTTTCGGTTACCCGCCACATTCGGGCCTCTACCCCCGGCTCCAGAACCGCCATACGGAACGTTTTGTGAATAATTTGGCGGGCCCACACCATAACCAGCAGAAGATCCTCTAGGCCCACTAGCAGACGGGGCACGAGCCTGTGGCGGATACTGTCCGCCACTAAACCCTACACCACCTTGACCCGTTGACCGGTCTGGATAATATCCACCCACACCAGGGTTTGGGTTGCCACCTGGAGGGTAGCGGTTGGGCCCACCAGGGGGTCCACGCGGCTTACCAAATTGATGATGTGTAGGACCACCTGCTGCAATGGGAGCTTGACCTGAATTACCCATGGGATGGTTGTGACCGCCAGCCCAGACCTGAGAATGGGCTTGGGCTTGGCCCGGTTGTTGAACGGGTGGCAGGCGGGCATGCTGTTGCGGGTGTTGGAGTTTTTGTCTTTTGGCTTGTTCTTCGTTTTGACGTTGTTGTTGTCGTTTCTTTTTGGTTTGGAATTCATGTGAGGATTCATACTTGGGCAAACTGATGAGATCAACATAAACAAATTTTTAGTGGTTCGGTTCAAACAGACCGGGAAGTTCTGGGTTGACCCAACATGCATTTTGTCAAATTGTACTGTTTATTAGGAAACTAGGGTGTTACACCCGCGCTTCGCGGCGGGGCGACCCGATTTTTGATCGGATACAAAAGTATGTCAACACATGTTTTACATCAAGTGGGAAACTCAATTAGAAAAGTATTTACAAAGTAAAAAGGTTGTCAGTGTGAATGCTAGTCAACTTAAGTTTATAACGACACGTAAATAAAAATAAAGACGTAAAAGTTGATCAAAAAGTATTTAGAAAGTTAGGAGGTTGTAAGAGTTAATGCTGAAAATTAAAGGTTATAAGTAAAAAAACAAAACCACAAAAAAGAAAGAAAAAAGAAAGAAAAAAATTGTGCAATGTGTAAAAGCGTAAAGTTTAAACGTTGACGAAAACTGTAAATTACAAAAGAACTTGGTATTTAAGAAACAACACAAGAGATGGGAAAAAATACGTAAAAAAACAAAACCACAAATAATTTGTGCAAGGGGTAAAAACGTAAAGTTTAAAAGTTGATGAAAACTATAAATTGCAAAAGAAGTTAGTATTTAAGAAACAACACACAAATCATAAGGGCCGAAAACGTAAATTAAGAAAAAAAAAACAAAACTCAAATTTGCTAGGAAAAGACAAGAAAAAGAAAAAAAAATTAAAAAAAGGCTCCCCACCGACGGTAGAGGATCCTGTAAAAAGTGCCCAAAGTGTGAGAAGTGTATTATAACACTATATATAATACTGTATAACACCATATAAACACCGTATAACAATATGTAACACCATATAATACCATATAACACTATGTAACACTATGTAACATTATATAACAAATATAACACTATAATTTGTCTGATAGCATGTCTATGATAGATGTATAGTGTTATATATTGTTATATAGTCATATAGTCATATAGTGTTACATAGTGTTATATTTGTGTTATATGGTGTTACATAGTGTTATAGAGTGTTTATATGGTGTTATATAGTGTTATATATAGTGTTATAATACACTTCTCACACTTCTCACACTTTAGGCCCTTTTTACACTATCCTTACCCCCCCCCACCGACATAGCCTTTTTATAGGTTATATAATTAATGGGTATGGGTCGAAAAGGTTTGAACCATGAATATGATACATTTTTTTCCAATGAATGGAGACTTGACATACCTTTTAGGGTCACAAGGCAACGGGTCGGTCCAGAAATATTCAGCATCCAGTGCATCTTTGGCAGATATCCTCTATATAAAACAAAATTTGAAAAATATCAGAAGATGAAAATGTTGTATTGACCCAAACAGTATGTTCTAAGTTCTTTATGTAAATAACTACTGGGTCAAATATGATTAAATAACTGAAATTTTAATAATCATTAGTCTTTTGTATAAAGATTTAAGATGGTTTTATAATTAAAATAAACTTTGGTTGACTATTGACCCTTTTGACCCATTCAACACATCTGGCCCATTTTCGTTTCATCCATTAGTGTGTTCAATCCTAACGATCCCAACATATTGGTCAATTCGCCGATAATATTGGTACCAAATTTGACACCGATATTTTACATGGGGATTGATAACCGATATATCACCGAGATTAACTGCATAGCTCTAAATATGGTTGTGAAAGAAATTAAAAAAAAAAACTTAAGATAAAACTTTGCAACTAAGTGTCCAAAACTAGGGTTTATCCAAGAAAAAAACATACCTGTGAGGGATCAAGAGTCAACATCTTCTCTAATAACTCAAGGGCATTACGATCAAAGCTGCGTAGAAGAAATTAACCAGAATAAATTAATACCTTTTAATTTGCAATTACAAAAATAAAATTGTAACTCAAAAGTAAGTATGGAATGTGCTCAACTGTCTGAAAACCTCCCTAACTCGCCTCTTCATCTGCCTACTCGGTTTAAACTTGTTGTACCACGGAGTTCTAGAAACTCCAGGCCAATTCACCTCATCGGGAGATCCACAAAGCTCAAATATTTTGTTCAATTGCTCAGGCTGCAATAAATTGCAACAAATATAAGCGAAAGTTTAAAATTTTCAATCCATATTTATGATGATGTAAAAACAGGAAGATAATCATCATAATCATCATACTACTCAGTAAATCCCACCAATAGCAAAGCAAAGGTAGGGTCTGAGGAGGGTAAGATGTAGACAGCCTTACCTCCACCCCGTAGGAATAAAGAGGCTGCTTCCAGTGAGACCCCCGGCTCGATAGTAGTTTTGCATCAAGCCTTGGACATAAGGCACATAACACTCAGCAATCGAGACAGAGACCGATTAGTGCATGTACCCTTTTGTCTTTCAGCTATCAACGCCACCACATGATAAAAACAGGAAGATGATTAGGCCAAATTAAAGGTGACAATCTTACGTATGAATAGATCAATACGAGTCATGTTTTTATCACAAACGGATGAAATATAGAAAAAAATGCTGAAAAGGGGATGGGTAAAATATGTTTTTATCAGAGGTTCGTATATTACAATAATATTTTTTTAAATTATAACGAATCAAGTATTTGTAGACAATGATATTTTTGTTTAATTAACAGTGAAGCTTCTTCAGTCAGACAACAAATTAACCAAAAACTATCAGTCATGAAACTGCAACAAACTTAATATCAGAGATTTCTCGCAACAAAAATCCAGAAACCTTTTCAACCTCACCTAATAATTAAGAACAGGACAAGTTGGGAATGAATGCATATTCATATTTCATTCCCAACAGCAACAAGTTGACTTCCTTTAACGCTAACAACAGCTACTAACTACTAACTGACAGATATTATAATTATTAAGCACTGCCTCTCTAAGACTGGAAGGTATGGGGGCCGGCTTAGGCCCGGCGAGGCCCGGCGCCGGTCCCCCACACTTCTCCCATTCTCATCCATTTCTCCCCATTCTTCTCCCATTCTCATCCATTTTTATAAAAAACACTCCCATTTTTTATACCAATCTTCCACAATGGCATCTAATTCTTGGTGGTCCTCGTCTTCTTCGGACGAAGAGGAGATGTTTTTCGCAAACGCTGTGGTAAAGGCGGCGGAGATTCTTTTGGAGGAGGAAGAGGAAGAGGAAGATGGCTCGTCTGAAAACGTTATTACCAGACGAATACGGATTAACAGAGACCGCGAAGGTTTGTCATTAATAAATTTTATATATTTATATATTTCCTCGTATTTATATATTTTTCACGACAGGAGCGCACGAGAAATTGGTGAACGATTATTTTTCGGATGCACCCCTTTACAACGCCAACACTTTCAAACGAAGGTTCCGAATGAGTCGCCGTTTATTCACACGGATTGCTGATGATTTGGCGGGGCTAGACCCGTTTTTCACTCAACGACCCGATGCTCGGAATTATGAAGGGTTCACCACGTTACAAAAGTGTACTGCGGCCATTCGCCAACTGGCGTACGGGACAGTGGCCGACGCTTTGGACGAGTACTTACAGATGTCGGCAAGAACTGCGCGGGAATGTTTGTATCGGTTTTGCCATAATGTGGTGAACTGTATAGCAAACAATATTTGCGGAAACCAAACGCGTATGATGTTCAACAGTTGTACCAAGCTCATGAAGCAAGGCACGGGTTTCCGGGAATGCTTGGTAGCATTGATTGTATGCATTGGGCGTGGCATAACTGCCCGACTGCGTGGCGAGGCCAATACACGCGAGGTGATCACGGCTATCCAACCTTAATACTTGAGGCCGTGGCGTCACAAGATTTGTGGATCTGGCATTTTTTCTTTGGGCTCCCTGGTTCACTCAACGACCACAACGTGCTATACCAATCGACGATCTTTAGCGATGTCGTTAATGGAATCGGTCCGGACACCCGTTTTACAGTTTCAGGGGTTGAGTATAGACGCGGGTATTATCTTGCTGACGGAATATATCCGTCTTGGTCTACAATTGTCAAGACTATTTCATTTCCCGAGGACGAAAAAAGGAAAAAATTCACCAAGCGTCAAGAAGCTGCAAGAAAAGACATCGAACGTTGTTTTGGTGTTTAAAAAAAAATGGGCCGTCCTTGAACAACCGGCACGTGCGATCACACCGAAGAGGTTGCGCCTTTGTATGTACGCTTGCATTTTGCTCCATAACATGATTATTGAAGACGAAGGTCGGGCGATTTGTGAGTATGATGAGAATGCATCTTACGGGAATACTGTCCCGGTAGATCCGACGCAACAGGATTTAAACTCGTTCGCGCTAACCAACGACTTCACGCATGTAAACCTTCAACAGGATTTGGTAGAACATATATGGAACAACGTAAAGGCCGGGGACGGTGACGAAGACGAGTAGGTTTTTTTTTTATTTTTTAGGAAATGTAATTTTTTTTTTTTGGAAATGTTTTTTTTTTAGGAAATGTAATTTTTTTATGTTATGAAATGACTTTATTTATGTTGTTTTATGTTGTATTTTTTAACTTTTATAAAGTTTTTATTAAGTTGATAAAAAAACAATTAGAAAATTATAATATATTGAGGTGGGGTAGCCCCATCCTCCACCCCCCTGAAAAGTGAAGGAGGCCCATCCTCCACGAGCCGGTGATGTGGCGCCTACGTGGCGGCCCATCCTCATGGGGATGGGCCTCCCCATACCTTCTAGTCTAAGGATCTGAGTCACTCGTTAACATTAACTTTTGCTTTGGTTCAGAATCCAAGTACAAAGCAATTGCTGCTGTTACATATGAGATTCTAGAATTTATCTCGGCACTAAATATCAACTAGAAACCCTATGTTATCATTCAAGGCAACACAACCATAATAAAGAAATTTGTTCATCTTGGGTACTTTCTCGATGTAAAATTTTATTATCAAAATCTCAAGATCTACCATCTTCATTCTGAAAACTGGGATAACTTTTGATTAAGAAATCTAAGAGCTTGTGGTTTTTAAAATAAGAACCGACATGGATGTTTGTTGGTTTTTGGCTTCATAGTGTTTTTGATATGTTGTCACATGAAAATTCACATTTAATCAATACCAGATAACACTATCAAAACGTTGTATGTAATCTGGGGGCCAAGATATATATGCATCTTGCATGCTTGTTATAATTCTACGGATACTGAGATTTAAAACCTATATAATCCGTCAGATAATTCCTTTTAAAATTATTAAGTCAAGGTCGAAAGAGCCAACTTTCTTTTGCAGAAGGTGTATTAATTCTCAGTGAGAATGTTTATAACCCTTAGTGACAGCTGAAATGCAAAAATGGTATTTGCAACGAAAGTTCAAGTTTTAACAGAAACACACCTAGTGAAAATATGAAATTTTATTGACACTTAGTTCTAGTAAAAAAAATAATCACCTCTGAGATGATTATTACTATAACAAGTAAAAAGACAGGATTAAAAACAATGGACACATTGCAGATAATTAAGTTTAAAACTTTCACATGGAAAGATTAAGGCACAAGAAAATATTATATATGAGGCAAGATTAATCCACTAAATTCATGATGAAAAGAAACTAGAAACAAATGAAGTGATGCATACAAAAAAAACTAGGTAACGAATGAAACCATACATGAAACAAGCTTCTTATGTTAAGTTTTTCAACCATCTCTTTCCTGTGTATAGCCAATGGTAGTAATTTCTTAATCCATACATGAAACAAGCTTCTTAATCTATGTCAAAACTTAAAAATTATAGTTTCAGAAACCATGGATCAACATAAAAGGGGTGTTGGTGGTGTCTTACAGTCTTTTTAGCCAGTGAGATTTAAGAAGAAAAATAAATTCATGCAAGTCAATATAAAATATGATCTATAACTAGTAATTGATTTCAAAATAGAAAGACTGATTAGTTTTCAATGAAAATAGAATTCACAGAAATATTCAAGTTTTATGTGAGTTTCTTAGTTGCAGTTTTGACGTTTGTGAAAAATCAAATTCAAGGACTTTTCCTTTTCTAAGAATTGCCATAATGTCAAAATGTGATCTTTTTAGTCTTCGTTATAATAATACAATTTACATAAAAACTAAATAAATTGGTTTAAATGAAGGGATTGAGTAGATATGGGTAATTAAGAAAGAAAAAAAAAGAGTTTGTGGCTCTGCTTACCAACTTGCCGAATACAGCAACATCAATACACATTTTTGCTTACTTTTTATACTATCAACACAGTTAATCAACCAAGTTACATTAACTTGCATTACCCTAATACAAGGCCATGACTTACTTTGATTTGGTTTGCTAGTAGTTGTAACTTACTGTGTTTTAGTTTTTGGAGTTTCACTGTGATTTTGGTTTGGAAAACTAAAGTTTCTCAAAGATACGATATTTGGATTACTTGAAAATGGTATTCACTGTTCCCACCAAGGTATACACTCTTGGTATTCAGTTTCCATTTTTCCTTTTAATGTTCTCTTTATACACTAAAGGTATCCTTTTACTGCAACCCTAGCATGTCCTACCTATAGAGATTATGCATAGAACAATAAACATAAAGATGTATACACACATACAAATAGGAAGAGCCAAATATTTAAGAACCATTTTAATTGGTACATGTATTAACACACACATATATGCGTATACATGTGAAGAAAATGGTTCCTTAATATTCAGTGATTCCTATTTGAGCCTGACTCTATACACACATATTATCCCAAGTGAATGGACAGAGCAACCAGTGTATAATCAATTAATACATAGATTCTATATCTTATGTCCATAATTCATCAATATGTAGTCATGACAGACATCATTTAGGGATCAGTGCAGCATTATGATTGCTTCTGTATATAGTATGACATCTAATGTTAACTTAAGCTCTTTGAAAAACCCCATATAAAAATACCATCCTATACCCCCTCTTCTATGAGATATATGTCACATCATGTACACAACTCATAAGATAGGTTCATTATTCAAACTTTAATACATATACGCTCATTATATTTTGGATTTATAAAACAAATACGGTTTATAAAACAAATACAGCAATCAGCATATGTATAGTTACTGTAACTTGAGAGGGAGTGGTTACCTTTACACATCACTAGAGAAATAACATGTTTAAAAAAAATAATTAATTGTATAACTGACCTCATTTTTTCCAGTTAAGATTGGTTTTCCATGCAGAAGTTCAGCGAAGATACAACCAACTGACCACATGTCAACAGATGGACCGTATTTTGTAGCTCCAAGCAATAATTCCGGAGGCCTAATAAAAACAGTCAGAAAACTGAGAAGTTACAGATACTTCATATACAGGGTAAATACAGTACAGTTATTGTTCAGGCGAAATGGGTCTGAGTCATAAACGAATCGCCACCCTTAGTGTATTGATGCAATTAAGAACTTACCTATACCACAACGTAATAACCCGATTTGTGAGATTACCCTTATGGTCAGAGGAGTATGACCGCGCTAATCCAAAATCGGCAAGTTTTAAATTCCCCTCATTATCGATAAGAAGATTAGAACCTGAGAGAAAAGTTTAACAACATATAAACAACAAATATGAGGAAGATATAATTGGTATTTAAAAAAATATAATGACACTGACC
This sequence comes from Helianthus tuberosus, assembly GCA_030545235.1. Lineage (NCBI taxonomy): Eukaryota > Viridiplantae > Streptophyta > Magnoliopsida > Asterales > Asteraceae > Helianthus > Helianthus tuberosus. Next base: position 6,111,796 of record CM060414.1, on the reverse strand, counting down.
TTTTATGTCCCTATGAAGTACTTGATTGACGTGACAATAGTGTAGCCCTGTTAGTAGTTGCTTCATATAACACTGCAAGTAAACATAAACACCGTCATGAGTTGGGTATGTTGATGGCCCATTTATTTATGAAAGGCTGATACAGCTTATGTTTCATATCTAGCGGGTCAAAACGGTAAATTTTAAAATGGCTTAAAACCAATGCACCACGGATTGGGGCCGAAACTCAAAAGTTCTCCAACATTGACTATGTATAAAGCCTCTTAAATCATGTTTTAAAAAAATAGGTTGCTATTAAAAATAATATTAATTTTGTGATCGTATTGACACACTAATTGTTTATAAAAGATTCATAGCCTTTTCTGGTCAACCAACCAATAGCATAACATTTTATATTAATATTTTATGTACAGAGCTAAGCAATTAATGCGGTAAAAATCGGATACCGGTCAAGGACTGATATTTGAGATCAGTTATCGCGGTGGGATATCAGTAATTTTAATATCACGCAAAATTTATATATATAGCAATTTAACACTTAACAATTCAGTATAGTCTCCTACCGTTAACAAATTAACCTTTTGCAACTTGCAAAACACTGAGAATTGTAGCAAGTAGGAACTCATTAAGACTTAAAACACTAACAACTAACAATTAAGACTTAAAACACTGATAGCAGCAATAAGAAGAAAGACGAATGGTAGAACTAAAATGAAAGGTACTGAAATCCATAAAATCGGTGATATATCGGTCAATATCGCCGATAATATCGGTACCGATATTCTGACCGATATTTGACACTGACATTTTACATGGGGTACCGATAACCGATATTAACTGCATAGGTGCACACTGCACACAACCACAATAATGTTTTACCAAATTTGACCCATTATGGCGTTATCAAACCCACTTATTTTTCCAAATCTAGTTAATTGTATTGAATACTTGCTTACATACGTTAATTTCATAATTTTTTTATTAATTACCTTGATTTGGGGAATCGTAAATCTCAGTCCAGGACGATCAGCAAGGCCCGTTAAGTCATGGTCCATGTATTCGAAAACCATGTAAATACTGCCCTTGTATTTGTGACCACCTGTAGCCTCAAAAGAAATGTATAATAATCCATGTGAGATACTGTTGGTGCAATACAAAACTCAGAAGAATAGCAAACACGTATTCACCAAAAAAAGATATCATGAACAATTCATGTGTCAAATTTAGTTAAAAATTCATTTTATTTCAAAAAAACCAACTCTTTTAATAATAAGTGAAAACCCTAGGATAAAAATGAAATTCGACAAGTGGAAAAAAAAATAGTCAGATAGAAATAATCACCTGATTTCCCATGCTCATCCACCTCGGGACCTGTAACACAGAATTAAAACGTTGGAAAAAGTAGGATTTCAAGCTTAAAAACGGCAACATAAATAAATAACTAAATAAACAAAAACCTTAGTACCTGGTGACGTCACAATCTCTTTTAGCTTGATAACGTTCTCATGCTGAAGCTTCTTCAAAATTTTAATTTCACGGATGGCAGTTATAGGAAACTACATAAAGAATGCAACAGTGACGAGAAAATTAAAAGAGTGTTTTGCAACAAGATTTTTATGCAAAATAAAACACATCTAATAAAATTTACTAAGGGAAAAAATGTACCCCTTCCTTCTCATTGTCCATCCTTATCTTCTTTAAAGCAACAATTTCTCCGGTTTTTATCTCTCTGGCCATGTATACTTGACTGAGAAAACAGAAAGGAAAAATAAGAAAAAGCCGCAATTCTAATCAAGTGGTAAGATACTTGTATCAATACATAAAAGCAGATCTATTCTACAACAATAAAAAAAATAACTGAAAAATTAAAAACCTACAACACATATACATTTAAATACTAATGACAAGTTGTGGTGCGGAACATATACGTATAGAGGGAAAACATTGAATCAACTAATGACACGGTTATAGCCAAAAGATCCGTAGAACTACCAGAAGTAACAAATTCTATTAGCACAACTACCAACACAAAGCATGTAGCATACAAGCCTATTAGTAGCATTAAGTGTGGAACATGATATAGAGGGAAAACACTGAATCAACTAATGACACATTTATAGCCAAAAGATCCGTAGAACTACCAGAAGTAACTTCTATTAGCACAACTACCAACACAAAGCATGTAGTATACAAGCCTGTTAGTAGCATTAAGTGTGGAACATATACATAAGGAGGGAGCGACTCACATTAGTGGGAGCTCTTCCACCTTCCCACTACACATGTTGGTACTTAGTAACCACAACTTCCCAATGTAACATCGACACTTACATATATGGAGACCTAAAAGGTAAGAATGAGAGGTAATACCATAATACATACTATTACTACTACAGTACTAGATGATATTTACATATACATGTATACTTGTGTTCTCTCATGATGGCCCCAACTGACTCGAGCATTGAAATTTCCACAATCCACAGAGCTTCAAGCCCGCGGACCCTACGTTTTTATGTGATTGCAGCCATCACTTTGACCCGATAGACACAAAGAACAATATACACGGTTTACACCACCACCACCACCACCACCTACACCAACTCAAACTAGATAAGTCTCCAACATAGCAAATCGCCAGCGGTAGTGAGTAGACGCACTAGATTTCCTCAACAGGAATATAATCATTTATACTAGCATGTTACTATGATAACTCAGGTTTTATAAAAACATGGTAGGAAACTAGGAATGTCATTCCTAACGACGTAGATGCGCATTAATATTCATAACTAACCACCAGTTTGCAAAAAGGATACAAGATTTTATAGATATGAATATGATATGACATTTAATAATACCTAAACTCCCCACACATATACACACATGCATATATATATTTCTACTAATCAGATAAGCTAGAATAGGTCTAATTTAAATTTAAATGTCAAATCTAGCCCTTTCAAAACCACTATATTCTATTAACATCGGGCGAATCGGATCTAGTTAACATATATTCACATCATTACATCAATAATCAAGTGTCAACAAGTTTCTAACCTATACAACCCTAAACAACAAATTATACAACACTATACAATCATTAACAACTAATTAATCAGTAAAAACTTCAATCAAGCGACTGATTTCGTACAATCGGTGAACAGAAACCCTACATACGCAAACTATTCATCCAAATACACAAACGAATAACCGATTCAAACAGAGGAACAAAATATTATAACGAAAAAGGATAATGTTGAAATTAGGGCACAGAATATTCACCCGTAGGTTCCTTCACCAATTTGTTCGAGTTTTTCGAAACAGTCGACGCTTCGAGATCCCCACGACGGTGATTCCTCGAGATTAAGCTGACCGTAGGCCGCGCCGGCCATGTTTTCCGGCAACCGGTTGACGGAATTTGCAGAAGCGGGAGGTGGTTATAGGGAATGTTGTTTGTTCTCTGCGTTTTATGAATTTGTGAGTTCTTTTTTGTTTTTTGTTTTTGCGTGTATATGAAGGGGAATATATGAGGGATAGTATCAAAGAGAGAATTATTATTTTTTATTTAATTTGTTGTTTTATTAAATAACTAGGTTAGAACCCGTGTATTACATGTGTTGAATAAATGTAATTTTATTTATGAAATAATAAAAAGTTATATCTTTATGAAACTCGTATATTGTATGGGTTAAATAAATGTAATTTTATATATCAAATGATAAAAAAAGTTATATTTTTAAAAACCATGTGTATTAAACATATTAAATAAATGTAATTTTGTATACCAAATACTAAAAACGTCGTATCTTTAAAAAAATCCGTGTATAATTGGGTTGAATAAATCTACCAAATGATTTAATATTAATTTATTATTTTTTTAGTTAATATAAGATAAGTATAAATTTAAGGATACATTCAATGAATGACACGTGTCCAAAAGTTGGTTTCTTTTATTGGGGAAAGTTCTTGTACAAATAATCTTAACATACTAAACATATAAATTTAAGGAAAAGTCAAAAAGACAAGGTAGCATTTTTGTAATTATCTATAACTATCAAAGTTACTCTACAAATGTATCTAAAAAACCTAACTCCCCCCCCCACCCCCAAAAAAAAATCCTAACCCCCCCCCCCCCCTAAAAAAACCTAAACCCCCCCTCCCCCACCCCCCAAAAACCTAAACACCCCCCACCCAAGCTAAAATGCTAAAAACTAAACCCCAAAAAAATCTAAAAAAATAAAAAAAACACACAAAAAATTTTTTTTTTAATATTTTTTATAAAAAAATCGCTACTTTTAGTAGAAATTTTTTTTTTAACGAAATGTAGCGATTTTTTATAAAAAATATTAAAAAAAATTGTGTTTTTAGGTATTTTTGGTTGAGTTCACATTTGTATAGTAACTTTGATAGTTGGTGGTAATTACAAAAATGCCACCTTGTCTTTTTGACTTTTCCTTCAATTTGTATGTTTAGTATGTTAAGTTTATTTGTATTTGATCTTTTGCCTTCTTTTATTATAGTAGATAGATTTTTCTTATTGTTACTTGAAGTTTTAATTACTAGTTGGATTTATCGCGTATCACGGCGGGTTTTCAGTTAGTATCGCTTCGGTTCATTACAATACCAACATGATATCGACATAGTTATCGATAGCGACAAGGTACCTATACGCTACGTAGCGATAGCGATGAAATAGCGCCCGCTATTTCGTGTTTAGCGACAAGGTAGCTAAAATTTTAAGAAATAAAAAATAGCTATCTATAATTATATATATATATATATATATATAATGTTAAGTTTACTCCTTTTTATTTATAAATTTATAAGTTTAAGGACCAAATGTAAGGTAATGAAAATAGGGGGTTAAATGTTAAAATACACAAACTAAATTTACACTTTTTATGTAGATTTTTACAAGTTTTAGAGACTAAATGTAAACTAATAAAACATAGAGGGGTTAAATGTTAAAATTTATAAAGTTGTTTAACCCTAAAAAGCCTCAGACGCAACAAAACACAGTCGCTCTTCTTCTTCCTAGTTTCCAACAAGTTTCCGGCAGAAATTGTAGGTTTCCAGCCAGAATTCGTCGTCGGAATCCGCTATAATCGCGCTATGGAATCGCTACACAGCATATAGCGAGGGTTTGGCGCAACACGACGTTATTCGCTACAGCGGTATCTATGGCGTTATCGATAACTATGGATACCGACACTCGGCATAGCAAACGACACGTGTTTTAAATCGATTGAAAATCATAAAAACGAATACTAGACAGTACTGTTGTTCTTCGGTTGGTATTGGTTCAATTGTAGTAAGGGTATGTACCTTCACTCGATATAGTTTAAAATACTAAAAAAATATTATATTGCAAATACAACTCTGACTTCAATGAAATATATACTGGCACGTCGAGAATAACCATAAAAAACAATACGGTACCAATACCCATGTTAACATCCGCTTCGGACACGGGGGTCACAAACCGTGCTATGTAGTAATCAAACAACGCCCAAAATAGGGAAAATCATAACATAAAAACACAAATTTATACCGCCACGTGACGTAAACTTAGAGAAAGGCAAACACCAACTTATAACACAAGGTGACGTAAACGCTAACAAATTCACTACAAAACAAAAAGAATGAACGACAACAAATTACTACAAGACGAAAACCATAAAAACACTATTCATAAGACCCTTCATCATTTGTTATATATATAAATATAAATAAATATTGTTTAAGTATTTGGATAGATGGAATAAACGATTCTTATTGATTTTTTGAGTTTTCTTTTGTAGCTTCTTTGTGTTTAAAGATATACATATTAAATAATTATAGATATATATGAGGTATTTCTAACTACCTATTATAATTGCGAGGAAAAATTACAAGTTTGGTCCTTTACGTTAACACTTTTTTGCAAGCGGTGTCCTTTGACGCAAAAGTTGACGAGTTTTGTAGTTAACATTTCAAAATCTTACATGTTATGTCCAATCTCCTGCAAAGAAACCGTATGCTGGCACCGCACCTTTGTGCAACCGATGCAACTGTCATCACCAACACCATTTACGATGTCGTCATTGTACCCTTTGTGGACGGTTTGGTCATTTGGCGTTTGCCATAACCTAGTTACTTTTTATTGCTAAACTAAGGCACATGAGGGCAATTTAGTCTTTTTACCTGCCTTTCTTTTTAAAGTGTATCTTAACTATTAAAGAAAAAATGAAAAAAATAAAATAAAAATATAGATAAAATTCCAAAAACCATTCTCACTCTATTTCTCTTAGCTTTCTCTTTCATTAAACAAAGAACAGAGGTAGTCTTTCCCATTACCTCACCACCGATCAACAATGGCAACAACTGGTTCCCGACCTAAATCGTCATCATCTTCCCCCCACCGATTTCCCTACTTTATTTCTAGAATCCATATCGATGTTCAGGTGAGAGAAACCTTAAATCGTCATCATCTTCCCCACCACCAACCCTAATGAAACAACCATTCAGCCATCACCACCTCCAACACTCCTGCACCACCATCTTCTTCTCCGGAACCCTACACCATCATCAGAACACCGCAGGTTAGGCGATGGTGGAACGAAGAACATTGATCAAAGAATTGTTAGAAATTCCAGCCGCCACCACCTCGAACACTCATACGTTTCAAAATTTATCTCTTATAATTAAAAAACCTTCACATCCCATCCACCATTTTTATCTTTATCTTAATAACATACACTTATTTTATGTTTATGTGGAGAATGAGATGTTTCAACTCATGGGTTTATGAAGAATGGAGTGATTCAACTTCCTTTCTAAGCAGTGGCGGACCCAGGAAATTTTCCATAGGGGTGCGGAAAATTTTTAAAATTTTTAGGCGTCTAGATATATACATAAAAAATCGGTTCGGGTCGGGTCGGGTCATGTAAAAAACAGAACATCAAACTAAAATTTATGTAATCATCAAAAACACGTTAAACGTTGTTACAAACATATTTAAAATATCGCCCTACGGGATTTCTGATGCGGGCCCAAGTGTGGAGGAGCGGTCCATCTTGTATTTGGAGGCCCAAGATCGTGTGACAAAAGGGGCTTCACTAAAATGGCTCTAACTTGGGCTACGTGGGTCCGTTTTGGGCGTGCGACCAGGCGAAACGATCGTGAGAACGAGCTCCGTCTTTCTACAAACGGCCTACGGTGGTTTGGGTTATCGTTCGGTCCTAAAAATGCTTATTTCTATGAGTTATTTATCTTTTTTATTTTTTTTACTGCTTTTAGTGGACTTTTATTTTGCTCTAGCTTTTGGACCAATTGTTTTCTGAGGCCGTTTTTAATTTCTGTTGTTATTTATGTGATTGTAATGGGAGGAAGCTAATCAATTTTGAGTTATATGAAAAGTCATTTTTCTCTCCCAATTCACTAGTGAGTGTTTTGTGTGTGAAACCCCAATTTTCGGTATTCTTCATGTATCAACGAATTTTGGAAGAAATGTTCCTGGTATTCTGTGTGAATCAACATGTCCGATTTCGTATTCCGTTTTCTAATCTACATCACTTTCATAATTGGGTCGGGTTTAAATCCGTGTCACAATTTTTTTTATATAAATTCCTAATATTTTTTTTCTAAGGGGTGCGGTCGAAATTTTCTAAGGGGTGCGGTCGGGATTTGTCGCGAAAAATAACACTAATTTTTTTTTCAAGGGGTGCGGCCGCCTACCCACATGCTAAGATGGGTCCGCCCCTATTTCTAAGTATAAATGCCAAGGTGAGTCTTGGTTAATAAATGCATAAAAAACACCAACTCTCCAGAGTTCTCAACTTTCTTTCTAAAGAATTTCTACCAATTCTTTAATCAGTGTTCTTCTATTCTCTTTGACGTACAATTAGGTTTGTAAGCCATCCTATGGCAGTACATACTGTTCCGGTTGTTTTACCTGGGAAACATACATGTTCATCCAAGAGGAGACACGAAATCCATTTTAAGGGACTCGCGTTGAAACCGATCCTTAGCCACAACAATTTAACAAAATTGTTTGTTCGATTTTGCATCCAAGGATAATACAAGAAGGATTGGTTGAAGTACCCATACAAGTCAACGATTTGAATCAATTCATTAGGTACACTTGTATTTTATTTTTATTTTCATTCGGTTTTGTATTGTATACAATGTTGTACAATTCTATCTCCCATGAATAACAAGAGTATTGTTATTAATATTATTTTTAATCAAAAGTGAATCAACCTCCTACAATCTTAAAACAAAATTTCATGAGATTGTTAACAATCATAAAATCTTCATAATAGGATTTTAGGTTCACCAAGTAGTTCATTTGAGATTTTAGTAAATCCTTTTGAATAAAGTTTTGGATGTGTGGTACAAACCAGTAGAATTTTACCTGATTGATCGATTGGAGTACAATCTTAAATGCCAATAACGTGTTACAAAATAAATGTGATGATTCAACTTTTTGGTTTTGTTAAGTTTTATGTAAATATGTGTTTTCCTAACGAGATTTTTGGAAATTTGTTATATTAAAAACCAAAATATATGTAAATGTTTTAGTAAAGGTAACATTTCCTAACATGTGTGTTAGAGATAATTATAAATCAAGTATTGTTTTAAACTTTTTTCCTATAAATGTATATATCTAAGATCCTTATATAACTCTAAGCAGGAAGGGATGAGCAAATAAACTCAAAAAATGTAACTAACTCAACTTCTCATTTATATACTCTAATAAATAATGCATAATATCTTACAAGGTTTTCATAATTTTGTAGATTTTAAGCACTGCTTTTAGTTCACGAAAGTTCCAAATTTTATGTACTTCATGTGTTGCCATTTATAAACACTCCGAACTTAATCTCAAATGTTGAAATATAAAGTTATACAAGATCAATATCTACCACAAACTAGATATCATATTGTCATGTCTATCATATAATTGACGATGCTCATGTAATGGAAACAAGTGTAGTTATTTTATATCTGAGAAACAGGGACATGAACTATATGTGTGACACTATATATCTTTTGTGTTACCTTCCAAGTCCGTATACAAATCAACGGAAATTTCGTTTCTTGATATTCCAACGACACGAATTGATTGATACACTTCAAGCATGCTTGTTGCCCCATTTTTGTGTGTTTGAATGCACTTCCTTGCTATTTCGAGTGTTTCATATATTTCCTCATCGAATCCTTGTCCTACTAAATATTCATCAATCATATTGAATTCCTCACTACATACATCATCTCCTAGGGATTCCGTTTCTATAGATGGCCTTTCTTTACCTGATACTAACTCGAGCAACAAAATCCCAAAGCTATAGACATCCTCCTTGTAAGGACTAGGAACAGAAGGTTGAACCACAAAAGTGCAACCCCTTGATAGGGTACCACTTTTAGTCATCAATATAATTGAATTACCGAAATTTGATATCTTGGGCTCAAACATATCATCTAGTAAAATACATTTTGAGTCGATTTTGAGATGGGCTACCTGTAGGGCGTTGTTATGATGTAACCATGCAAGTCCTCGTGCTATCCCTACTGCGATCCTCAACCTTAAAGTCCATCCCATCTCCTGGCCTTCCACTTGCGGCCTAGAGTGTAGCCATTGATGGAGGGTTCCATTAGACATGTATTTGTAAACAAGAAATTTCTTCTCCATTTCAAAGCAAAAGCATAACAATGGTACTAAGTTTGTGTGTCGTAGTCTTCCTAAAACTTGTATTTCTAATAAGAACTCTTTCTCAAAGCTCTCAAACTTATGAAGCCTCTTGACTGCAAGCATCATACTGTTTGGAAACACAGCCTTGTACATGATTCCCATGTTTCCATAGCCAATTTCACTTTTAGTGTCAAAATTATTGGTTGCCAACTTGAGTTCCCCCAAACTTAGTCTTCGGATATACTTTTCCATGGCTGTTACCTGTGTTATTGTTAAGCACATTGTTACATACGAGTATTCGTCTGTATTCTTTATTGGTGTATACATGTCGGTCATGAGTGTATTTATATATATCTGTTTGTATATGTACATGTGTGTATGTATATGTGTGAGTGCATATAGGGAGGATTTACATAGAAAACCATATATTGCTTCTTACTCATATTTCCTAAAATAGAAATATTCATTGTTTCTCACTCCTATTTCCTAAAATAGAAATATAGTTTGATTGATCGTTTATGCATATACACTACACATAGTTAGGTCATTTGTCGACATATAAGTTCATTTATTCAACCTGTGTAATACAAAGATTTTTAATTTAGTTAAAACATATATTTACAAATTAGTTTAATGGTTTTTCTTTACATATTATTATGTATGTGTATTTAAGAAGTATAATGTTTTAGAAGTATGACCAAGTAGAAAAAACTAAACAATTTAGATATGTTTTTCTTATAATAATTTAGTGTTATCTTATCCTTCCACACACATCTAATTATCCTTTCACACAATGAATATATTATCCTTGTAAAGTTTTGAGAAAACTAAGAAAACTATAATAAACCTATCACTAATTAACATTTATTTTTTATTACTTAAAAATATTTTTGCAAATTGAACACCCACATTATTATCGGTTTTTGGTTTTTGTTTTCAAATCTTCATGTTAACAGTTTTCAATTTAACATTTACATGTTTAAATTTTCTAGAAATCCATCAATAAGGGGAGGGGGTGTGTACCGTGGTGGGGACCTAGTGATAGGTGTGATGGCGTGAACCACAGCTACAACTATCTTGGTCGCTGTAGTGATGAACACTTTTGTGATGTTTATCACGCTCATGGAAAAGAACGGAATTTAACAAGGAAAAAAACCATTTTTAACTATATATATATATATATAAACACATATACATACCAAACCTTAATAGTTTTTTTAGCACAAAGTACACCACTAAAAAACACTACAACACCACATATTATGAAATAAAAAAACAAATGGAGGTTTTAAGCAAAAAAGTGCCTGCTTCAAAGAAAGACCGTATGAGCCGACGGTTCGTGCTAATCCAGGCAAACCGATTTGAGTTTACAAGATGAAGCGTTACTAACCCAACCGTTTCCAACCCAATTGCTAACTTTTAGGTTGTTTTTTTTTTCAATTTTATTTTTAACGGGAGTCGTTTTTTCTTAATTTTTAATGTAGTTTAAAAAAATAATAAAAACGTGTTTTTACTTTATTTGATACTTCTTATGTGATTGGTCCAGAACCCTTATAGCTTAAAGACACTTAGATCACCTGTACTTGTGAGATTTTGGGGCTTTTTTCGGATGAAAACGCCGTAGCACGCCCCCCAAGCGGCCCTTGTGGGCGTTTTTTCTGACAAAATTTGCTTTTGGCGTTTTATTTTCCACGCCCAAGATGAAAACATTTGACCAATCACTGTTTTAATTGAATATTATTTGTTTTAATAATTACAAAAAAAAAATTGGGTAATTATGGGAGTGCCACGTGTCGAACAACACCCAAGGGTGGGGGCATTATCCTGCTACGCCCTTTTCTTCAAAACGCCCATTTGCTGACTCGGACGACACGTGGCGGACAACACCCAAAGGTGAGACATTATTCACCATAACCACTACGCATGTTCTTATAGCTTAAAGAAACTCGTCTCTTTAAGTTTTTTTACATAGTTAAAATGTTTGTAATAAATTATTACATACCAAAAGCTGTAGGTCCCTCGGAGGTTGAGGTTAAACCTATTCCTTGTTATGTCTAACACACTAGCAAGTGCGGAATCCAAGCTAGCATGCAAACCGAGATAGAACAAGCACAAACACAACACACAAACTTCACCGATTAACACCACTTGTATTAATGCGTATGAAAGGTCTGTTACAAGCCCAATGTTTACAAATCTATTCTGCAAACTCTCTCTAAGTGTGTGTGTGTTCCCTGTCTCACTCTTGTCTCTCTAGTGTCTTCTCTGATTGAAGTGAACACAACACATGGGTATATATACCCATCACAGCTCGTCTGGTCGAAGGATCAGACAGACTGATCGTAAGATCATCTGTCGATCTGAAACCTGTCGAAGGATCACATATACCTCGAAGGATGATATCCTTCGAGGTTCATCCATCGAAGGTTCATCTTTCGAGCTCATCGAAGGATCTAAACAATCCTTCGATGACACATCCTTCGACACAGACATATTACAACCATTGCTTAACTGTTTGGCCAAGTCAAACCGGAGGATGGTTGACTTGGTCAAACTTACAAGACTAACAAAGACATCGTTTTGTATCATGACAAAATACAGACAAAGTACAGACACAAGTGCACCAACAAACTCCCCCTTGGCTGTAGCTTTGTCTCGATCTTAATTCTTGTAGGTCCCTCGTGTCTTCAAGTCTTTGACGTCTTTTCAAGTCTTCAATGTCGGAGGATCTTTAAAGTCTTCACGTCTTGAAAGCAGAAAGTGTACCAACAAACTCCCCGTTTCATGTAGGAAGTGTGTTGACAAACTCCCCCTTAACATAAGCTCCCCCTTGAGTTATGCTCGTGAAATACTTGTTCTTTATGAATTGAGATCCTTGTGGTGTTGATGATGGTCATCGGCAACTCGATCATCTTCATCATTTGAGTGCCTTCACGTCGTGTCTTCATTCCGAAGCTTGTCATCGACCATGTTCTCCTTGCCTTTAGAATCTGCACATGCAAGAAATCTAAACACGTAATGAGAACAACTGCCTGGAATATCATAAGTAAGCGACACACATGTGACCATTGTTCAATCAAACACCGTCCGACAGTTTGAAAGTTTAAAGTATTTCATCAATTTCAATTTTAACTTTCAACACTTTGCAAATTTCGACCGTTTATGAAGAAATAGTCATTTTCGGTTTTCGTTCAGGTTTTAGGTAACGAAGACTCGAGCTCCAACATCGTACGATCGAAAATAAGATAGAAATAAAATCTTTTTGGCTTTTAGAAAGTTTACATTAAAACACACCTAAAATCTTTTTGGTATTTTTGAATATTTCAAATGTAAAGACAGAAAGCAGTAAATAAATATATACAAAGATGCGGAAAAAGAAAGCATTAAATAAATATTTACAGACATTCTTTTTGTGAGTTTCGAGGGTAAGAGAATCATATCAGTGTACGGTCATGCCAAAACGCTCTTGTTGTTCAATTAGTTAACATTTAGATAAGCATCCTATAAAAATTATCGGTATTGTTGTCCACATAAGCTCAACTTATCAGACGTAATCATGGCGAGGGGATACGTTAAGGTATGATTTATACTTACCGACCGGTGTTCATCCACATCACGACACATTCCCGTATCAAGGTATGCACGAGGGTTCATCTTACCGGTGAGTATACCGATTATCATCTGTTTGACCGTATATGATGTGAGAAACTCACTTATTTTGATTGAAAACAAGCCCTATGTGATAGAATCACTTATTGATGAGGAACTTGATTTTCGATGCATGAGGGCACAAGAGCAAGTCCGTGAACAGGTCAGTACTTTCGTACAGCAGAGAGACGAACTTGACTCCCGGATAGATGTGATATTTTATCACTTATTTGTTTGGACATGTGATTGTTGATCACTTATTGAGGTCGTATGCAATATGTACACGTATGTATGGTATCATGGAAGATCTAGACTTGCGTCCCCGTTATTTTTCGGTAAAAGATACAACCATGATACCCAGATGATAAGCAGCATAAAGACCGAATATCTCAGAACCTCGGCAATCTCTCAAACGAAATTTCGGTACTAAGACCATATGCCAATGAATGGTTCCCACCTGGTCTTCAGTCGATTTAAGTTTATATCACCCTGCACACTTTAAAATGATTGTGAGCCTACCGATACATCTTATATAGAGCTGCTTATCGTTTTTCATTTTAGGTTTAAAGAGGCTTGGACAGACCACTGATGTACTATCATTTTCTCTTTTGCTCGCCAGGAAACTCATTTTTGTTTTTCTATTGTTTTTGTGTTTTTGAAATTTTTCGATGTTTTTGGATTTTCAAATTTTGGATTTACTCCCCCTAAAATCAATAAACTAAGACAAAATTTAAAACACAAAGGTATTTACAAAAAATGATTTTCCGATGTTGGTTTTACTCTTGCTTGACCTTAATGCCGTTTACCAATAATAAAAAGTCAAATCTTGATTTGTCAAATGCTTTGGTAAAAAGGTCGGCACGTTGGTCATCAGTGTGGACGTAAGCAACATCGATTAGCCTTTTCTCAAAGCAATCACGTATGAAGTGATACTTAATTTCGATGTGCTTAGTCTTTGAATGCTGCACAGGATTTTTGGTGATCTGTAAGGCAGCAGAATTATCAACGTAAATAGGAGTAGTTAGGAATTCAAAACCGTAGTCACGCATTTGCTGTTGGATCCATAGGACTTGGGAGCAACAACTTGAGGCAGCAATGTATTCAGCTTCGCATGTTGATGTAGCGACGCACGTCTGCTTCTTGCACTGCCATGTGACTAGGCGATTTCCTAAAAACTGACATCCAGCCGTTGTGGATTTGCCGTTGATTTTGCATCCGCCAAAATCAGAATCACTGAATGCGATCAAGTCAAAGTTATTATCCCTAGGGTACCATAGACCGGTGTCAGGGTAACCCTTCAAATAACGAAAAATCCTTTTTACAGCTGCAAGATGTGAGGCCTTCGGGTTGACTTGATATCTGGCAAGCAGGCACGTTGGGTACATTATATCTGGTCTTGATGCTGTGAGGTACATAAGAGATCCGATCATCACGCGGTAGTATGAGGGGCTAGTAGCTTCACCCTTCAAGTCTGGAGTAATTCCGTGATTTTGCGGCAATGGGGTACCGATGGGCGTTGCATCGGACATCTGGAACCGGCTCAAGATGTCACCAACATATTTAGTCTGATGGATGAATATCCCAGACTCGGTTTGTTGTACTTGTAGGCCCAAAAAGAAAGTCATTTCCCCCATAGCACTCATCTCGAATTTATCCTGCATAATGCGCTCGAAATTCCTACACAAAACATCATTAGTAGAACCAAATATAATATCATCAACGTATACCTGTACCAGTAGAAGATCTCCATCTTGTTCTTTGATGAAAAGAGTACAATCGATAAGACCTCTGCGAAATCCATTCTCCAGCAGATAATTAGATAAGGTTGCGTACCAAGCTCGCGGTGCTTGATGTAGACCATAGAGAGCTTTGTTGAGCAACCAAACCCGATCGGGATGGATAGGATCTTCAAAACCTGGAGGCTGCTCGACGTACACCTCTTCTTCCACCACACCATGTAAGAATGCACTTTTCACGTCCATCTGGTATACCTTGAAACCTTTGAATGAGGCATAAGCCAGAAAAATCCGAATTGCTTCTAGACGTGCAACAGGTGCATACACTTCGTTGTAGTCGATCCCTTCTATCTGACGAAAACCTTGAACGACTAGCCTTGCTTTGTTTCGAATAACGACTCCACGGTCATCCTTTTTGCATTTAAACACCCAACGGGTACCAATCTTCTTGTAACCAGCAGGTTTATCTACGAGTTTCCAGACACCAAGCTTCTGGAATTGTTGCAGTTCTTCCTGCATTGCTTCAACCCAAGAGTTATCTTTCAAAGCTTCTTTCCAAGTTCTTGGCTCTTCCTGTGAGACATAACATGCGAAAGACCAATCATTTTGTTGACCAGATTCTCGGATAATTGCATACAAGCCTGCATTGTTGTTGTTTCGCAACATGTTTCTTGTTTGAACGCCACTTTGTACATTTCCGATGATGTTTTGTTGAGGATGGGTATTGTGAATCCTAGTTTCTGGATTATCTTGAACTGGAATATTTGTACCCAGATTGTTGAGATTGAGATCAACAATCAATTCAAGGCCCGGAATTGACGAAGAGGATGATGCAGTAGCTTCAGCTGTTCTAGGGACAACCACTGGAGGAGTAGCCTCTGAAGTACCATGTACTGCTGTTGTTGGAGCTTCTTGATCTGCATCGAGAAATTCGTCATCCTCTGAAGATTCGTTCAATTCGGTAGCATCGTGAAAATCCTCATTGTCGAGAGCATTATTGTTCACCGAAGATGGTTCTTGATTGACAATAATTGGACGAACCAGCGGTGAATCTGTTGCATTGTCACTCTCGAAAAACATCCTTGCCGCAGCATTTTCTTCGACTGCTTCAACATTGATCGAATTGAAAAAGTCATCGTACTCAAACATCCAAGGCTGACCAGGACATTTGACTGGTAAAGTGTGCCTTTGTACTCTGACTTCAGACCATTCCTCGACCCTTTTAGTCTCTAGATTCCAGACTCTTAAATTCGGGGTGGCATACCCAAGAAAGTATCCATCAATTGCTTTTGCCCCAAACTTTCCATTAGGATCGATCATTGTGCATGGAGCTCCAAACGGTTCAAGATATGACAAATCTGGTTTCCGTTTGTTAATAAGCTCAAAGCAGGTCTTGTTGTGCCTTTTGACTGTAAGGACTCGATTCAACGTATAACATGCAGATGCCACAGCTTCAGTCCAGAATGGAATCGGCAATTGTGACTCTACCAACATTGTCCTAGCAGTCTCGATCAATGTGCGGTTCTTACGTTCAGCGACGCCATTCTGTTGAGGAGTGTAAGCTGCACTGAATTCGTGAAGAATACCTTTTGAAGTGCAAAACTCCGCCATGGCATGATTTTTAAATTCAGTACCATTGTCGCTACGTATCCGCCTAACCTTCAACTTATATAGATTCTCAATCTGAATGATCAAGTTTTTGATAATACCGAAGGTTTCGCTCTTATGTGCCATGAACGCCACCCAAGAAAATCTTGAAAAATCATCAGTTATCACGAGGCAATATTGATCATTCCTAATGCTTTTGTGCTTGACAGGACCGAACAAATCCATGTGCAAACGTTCAAGAGGAACAGCCACCGTGTTGATTTTCTTTGTAGGGTGTCGCTTTTTCGTTTGTTTTCCTTTCTGGCACGAGACACAGACGTCTTGAAGATGAAAGTTTTTAAGAGGAACACCATTCACCAATTCATTTGACACCAAATGATTCATTTTGCGTAAGTGAATGTGACCCATTCGTCTGTGCCAAGAGATTGTGTCTTTTTCTGTGGCTTTGGAAACGAAACAAGTTGCTTGTGCAGACGTTGTGATAGCTTGGCTCATATCAAGGACATACAAATCATTTATCCTTGGAGCCGACAATAGAATCCATTCTTTCGGAATTTTGAAGCCGGGTTTCAGCACATAACATCCATTTGCATCAAAGTGTACTGAGAACTGCTTATCACAAATTTGAGAAACACTAAGAAGATTGTGATCAAGTTGTTGCACAAAGTTGATCTTATCAAAACTCACAACCCCGTTGGAAATCATTCATTCACCCGTAATATATCCGCCTTTATCTCCAGCAAAAGCAACATAACCTCCTCTAATAGATTTGACGTCGTAGAGAAGCTTCATGTCGCCTGTCATGTGCCTGGATGCCCCACTATCAACAATCCAATGACTACTGATAGTTCCTCCTGGAACACCCTGCACATGAACTCACTTGATTAGTTGGAGATGGGGACCCAAGCCATTGTGGTCTTGGGTCTTCCATTTTCATCAACAACAATAACTTCTATTCTTTGATGATTCATAAATTGTGATGGTCCCCCTGATTCAATAACCGTTTTTGGTTTCCAGGTCTGTTTTGTTATACCAGTTTGATTGTTTAAAAATTTAACTTCGTGATTGTTTGAAGTTTTTGAAAATTTTGAGTTTTCTGGCTTAACTGAAACAGATTGTTTTTGAATCACATCAGTTTTAAGTGCCTTCTCAATCGCCTTGACTTGTTGACGTTTCTGTTTCTTTTCCCTTTCTCTTACAAGTCGGGGATCTTGTTTTACAGAAACAGATCGCTTTTGGTGATTGCGTTCACGGGGATCATCTTCTTTGGCTTTTAATTTATGAAGATACGGACAATTTCGAATTATGTGTCCAATTGTGCCACATTCAAAACATGATCTTCGTTCAACAAACCCCGAAGTATCATGTGATCGTCTTGCCGATGATGAACTTTGTGATCCCGAGGTACTAGGTTTTGAACTATTCGGTTCATTCCTTTTCATCACTGTTGCTTTCTTGACAAAATCTAAGTTAGATTGATTTTCAAACGTTTCAATTTTGTCCGTTCCCTTAGATTTCACAAAATTCACATTCTTGTTCTTCTTCTTATTCGGCTTCCTTTGACTTTCAGTCGGTGTTTTACCTCTTGGTTTGGTATGATTTTGCTGTTTTTGCACTGTTGGTAATTTCTGATTTCCATATTGTTTTCGAACTTCAGCCTTTGGGATAGGAGGGCACTGTGTTACCACAACGTGTGATCCTTTCTTACCCAGAAATTTACTTGTCGAATTTTCAAAAACTTTACTGATTAAGGATTGATTTACGTTCTTAATCGGAAAATCTTTGTCAGAATAAATTTTATTGTCACCAACAAGAGTATACAGCAAATCCACACTCTCCGACTCATGTGCAGACAAGGACTCGATTGCAACAGTCTTAGCGGGTTTTGCAGGAGGATCACACAGAATATGATTCTCAAGAGGTATGTCCTCTTCTTTTATCACCGCATCAGACTTTGCTGAATCAGTATCATCAGATTCATCATCAGAAGAATCAGCATCCTCAACAACAACTGGAGGATCCTGATCCTGTTCATCAGAAGACACACATGTATCTGCTGACACATCCGAATCTGATGAAACTTCTTTCTTGTATCCAAGCCCTGTTGCAAATTCCTCAACGTCCAAAGGAACAGATGGTTCAAAGTGAGTTCTATACTCCTCATCAGGCATGGCATCATAATTGTTTCTCACGGGTGGTGGACATTTCTTGTAACCTATGCATGTGATATCCCGTTTCTCTTTCTGAACATCTATGATGTGATCCAACACATAGCTAGAGCTTAAATAGCTGTCTAACTTGAGTCGGATCGCCTCACTTTCAGTTTTAACACAAGCCATTTCCTTTTGCATTACCTCAAGACGAGTTATATACAAATTAATGTCAGTTTGTTTTCTGGAAACCATTTTAGTCAGCTCTGTTTTATCTTTCTTTAATGTTTCAATCATCGATTTAAATTCCTTTTCATGGTTTTCATAAAACATGTTAGCTTCTGTGCACTTAGAAAGATCCACGATCAACTTTTGATTGTGGATGAATGTCACATCATATTTCTCTTGCAAAGCCTCGTGTTTGCTTTGCAATTCACACCACTTATCATTCAACGAAACATGTTTGTCTTGCAAGTCAAACAAACTAGCTTGTAAAGCATCATGTTTGCCTTGCAACTCAGACATGTTTGCATCCAAATCAGCACATTTAACATTTAAACTATCACAATTTACACAACTAACTACAGTGGGTTCATCGACACATACCTGACTTGATGAACTGTCGACATTAGCCATAAAGGCTGAATGGAGAGAAGACGAAGAATAAGCAGCTTGATCCACCAAAATAGATCTTCTTTCAATTCCTGCTGTAGCTTCTTCCAATAGCTCATCAATATCTGCATTAACTGACGCAGTTGATGTGTCATCTTCCTGATCATTCCCTGAACTCGAGGACTCTTCATCTGAACTTCCACTGTAACCGGAGCTGTCTTCATCTTCAGAAGATTCACCACCATTGGTGGAAGATTCTCCACCACTGGCGTGTTTAAGATCCTTGACAACTTCAGCAAAACAAGCTGTTCCATCTGGAGCATCATTTCCCAACTGAATTGACCAATCACAACCTTCATCTACTTGAACCACAAGTGCCTGGTTGGCATTAGATGGTCCTGCTTGACTCTGGTTGTTGACAGGCACCAATGTGCGCTCATTGTTCCTTACTTGGTTCTGATTTGCCCTGTTGCCTTGACCTCTGAAAGGATTTTGGTTCCCATGTTGAGATGGCCTCGTACATTCACGTTTGAAATGACCACGTTCACCACAATTGAAGCACTTAACAGCCTGCTTATCAAACCCATACTTGGTGTCTTTCTTGCTTTCCAAGCTGGTTCTGCCAGTTCTTTCCATGAAATTCTTTGCTCGCCTAACAGCACTGGCAAAGGCCCACTTGATGTCCATCATATCCATCTCCTCTTTATCGATCTGCTGATAGTCTTCTTGTGTCAGATTAATGTTACCAATCTGACCTTCCACTAATCCACAGTATGCGCTCACCAAAGTGTTCAGCAGCTCCATGTGTTCCTTTGCTACTTCCACACTGACTTTAGAAAAGCTTGAGGTGTCGAGCCGTACTGTATTTGGCTTTGATTGTTGACCAGCAGATGATGTGCTTCCATAACACGCTTGCTGTTGAGGAGGAAGTGGATTCCCATACATGTCTGTTGGTCCGGTAGATTGAACAGGTAATGGATTTCCGAACATATCAGTTGCTCTGATAGGTCGTTGGCTTTGCTGTTGTGGTACTGGTTGAGGAACTGGTTCAAGCGGATTTCCATACATATCTGTTCGAGGAGGCTTGACCGGAACTTGGATAGTATTGCCATACATGTCAGTGCTAGATACAAACGCTGTTTGAATTGGAGCGTGTGAAGAAGGTTTTGTAGAAGTGCTAGAAGTTCCATAATACATTTCAGGATTTTGTGGCACGGGAACTCTTTTCGCCTTGAGAGTTTCTTCCTGATTCTTGTTTTCCAGGAGTTGAACAAAGTCATTGAAGCTCGTTGTAGCTAAAGTACCATTGTACTTCATGATTTCCAAGAAAGTATTCCATAGAGGTGGCAACGCATCTGCAAACTTTTTCACAATCTCTGCTGAAGTTGTAACAACCTCAAAATTTGCTAATTCAGTCAGCAAATGATTAAATCGACTTGTCAAATCTCCTAAAGATTCATTCTCCATACAAGTAAAACCATCAAACTCTTTCTTTAACAACTCACGTCTCAATTGACGTGTCGCTTCATTTCCTACGCCCCTTGTCTTCAATGCGTCCCACAACCTCTTCGTTGTCTTGTAACTAACAAATTGATGATAAATATCTTTACTTAACGCCTGAGTAAGAATGGCATATGCCTTCTTTTCCAAATCATAGACCTTCTTCTGATCTTCCGTAAGGTCTGCAAACGTAGCAGCAGATGATGCGGCAACTTCTATTGTTTGATCGAAATCTGTGATGAACCGCAACCACAATTCTGTATTTTGGCCAAGGACGTATGTATGAAATCTGTCAATCCATCCTGGATATTCATATAAGTGCATCAACTTTGGAGGCCGATTCAAACTTCCGGTTTCGCTCTCGCTTAAGAGAATGCTTTGAACACTTGGAGTTTGATTTGATACGAATGCCCATTGACCGGTAGAAATTGCATTAGCTTGAGAAGATACCGGTGCGGGAGACGGAGTACCAAAATACATATCTGTATTTACCGGAGTACCCCATCTTGGATTCATTTTTGATCAAGAATAATAATACCTGAAAATCACAAACTTGTTAAACATAAACAGACTAAGGTCGAAGGATCAAGACTTGTTCGAAGGATCAACAGTGTTCGAAAGATCACTGTTGAATTTCGAACAATGATTTCGAAAGATTCTCCAAACGAAGGATCCTTATCTTTCGAAAAAGAACTGTAGACCGAAAGATGTATGCTTCGAAAAGATTCCTTGGAACGAAGGATAAGTCACCGACTTCGAAGGATGTTCGAAGGATGATTATCTATCGAACCTCCCTTGATCGAAAGATGAACTTTCGACTTCGAAGGATATCCTTCGATCAGAACTGACACAGTTGACAAAAGTGACAGGTTGGTGAAAAAGTTGATGGGTTGGTAGAAACTTTCGGCAGAAGGTATGTTCAGACCATACTTTCTGCCAAAGCAGATTTGAACAACAGAAAAATATTACCAAGTAAAACAAGGTTCTGAACCAGAAACCGGTCACCGGAGTAAGCCGGAATTTGGCCGGAAATCACCAAACGTCTTAAAAACAAGTTTTTAAGTTACCCAACCCATCTTTTAATACACCCGGTTAGTTTAGAACACGTTTTTATGACAAGAAATGCGAGAAAAACGGATGCTAAACCAAGTGAGTTTTTGTCCAAAACACTCCAAAGTCTTGTATAAACTCGGTTTTTAACAAGGAAAAGAGCCACGGCTCTGATACCACTTGTAGGTCCCTCGGAGGTTGAGGTTAAACCTATTCCTTGTTATGTCTAACACACTAGCAAGTGCGGAATCCAAGCTAGCATGCAAACCGAGATAGAACAAGCACAAACACAACACACAAACTTCACCGATTAACACCACTTGTATTAATGCGTATGAAAGGTCTGTTACAAGCCCAATGTTTACAAATCTATTCTGCAAACTCTCTCTAAGTGTGTGTGTGTTCCCTGTCTCACTCTTGTCTCTCTAGTGTCTTCTCTGATTGAAGTGAACACAACACATGGGTATATATACCCATCACAGCTCGTCTGGTCGAAGGATCAGACAGACTGATCGTAAGATCATCTGTCGATCTGAAACCTGCCGAAGGATCACATATACCTCGAAGGATGATATCCTTCGAGGTTCATCCATCGAAGGTTCATCTTTCGAGCTCATCAAAGGATCTAAACAACCCTTCGATGACACATCCTTCGACACAGACATATTACAACCATTGCTTAACTGTTTGGCCAAGTCAAACCGGAGGATGGTTGACTTGGTCAAACTTACAAGACTAACAAAGACATCGTTTTGTATCATGACAAAATACAGACAAAGTACAGACACAAGTGCACCAACAAAAGCATATATGTGAGCTAGTGTATGTTCCTTTGTTTTTAAACAAGAATACGTTGAGAAATGAAATAACCTATAAGTAACTACATGGATGTAAAGAGAGAGAGAGAGAGGGGATCTAACCTTGCTTTCTTCATTATTCTTCTGCTCAGTTAACAAGATATCCGGGCTTAAATATTGGTGAATGAAACACACACTTAAGGTGAGAGAGAAAATGCTCTCCTTCCTTTCACCTTTCTTCTAGCTGCCATCCGCCCTCTTCCACCATCCCACCACCGCCTCCCGCCGTCCTACCACCGTCCCACACCTCTCTCCTTAGTCCATCACCCTCACTTTGCCATTTCTTTCTTCTGTGTGTGTTAATTAGGAAATCGTGTGGCCTTCATGAAATTATGGGAAAGAAAAAGAAAACTACACCTCTGAAAATCTATAATACGAGAGCTACATCTAAGGAAGAAGCAGCTGTGATTAAAGAACAGACTGCTTCTTGGTGGGATAGATTAATTAGTGGTGATTCTGATAAGAAAAATGAGAAACAAAATGAAAAAGAAGAAAATAAAACTGATGAAATTGTGCGTGATTCTGAAGAATGCGAGCTAAGCAGGTCTGTTTCGATGATTCCTACAGTTTCATCGGTGAGATCTGTGTCTGATAATACAGAGGAATTATTGGGTTCTGGTCTTGAATCCTCTGGGTCATCGTTTACGGCGACTGGAGATGAATCTGTGAATTTATCTCCGGTGGCTATGAAGAATCCGGATAGTAAATGTTCTAAAACTGCTTCAGTATATGATATTTTGGATTATGGAAAAAAGAATATTCCTATTCCGGCGAAACCAGATATGTCGGAGCTCCTGACGCCGGTGAAGGAGTCATTAGCTGGGAAAAGTGAATATGAAATTTGGATGTTACGACGTGATGCTTCGTTGATGGCTGCTAAAGTTAAAATGGATTTGGAAAATAAATCGGAAAATGTGAAGGAAATTTCGCCGGTTAATTGCCGGGATTCTGTGATGTCGGAATCGGAAAACGTATCGGTGAATGTGGGGTTTTGTGCGGATGACGTCAGCGAGATGCAGCAGATGGAATGTTCGGTGGCGGCTGCACATGATGTCCAATCAACAATGATTAACCCTAGTAATTGTGAACCGTTGGATGGTGGCATTGATCAGCGGCTGAGGATGAAAGGGAATCATGTGGTGGGACCAGATGTGATACCGGATATCTCTGTTGATGGACCGCATAATTCTAGTCCAACTAATATACCAGGTTTGTGTAATAATAAGCCTATTAATGCATGCCCATGTGAGAATGTGAGCCCAAATCAGAATACAGCTTTGCCTTCGGCAGCTGTAGCTGATTCAGAATTTGGGCTGCAAAATGAAGCTGGGCCTGTTAACAATAATTCTAATGGTGATGATTTGAAGTATGATACTGGGTTAGTTATAGAGAAGGAAGCTGGGCCAACTAATGTATTAAATGTTGAGAATGAACCTGATAATGGGCCGGCTGTTGTAGCCAAGGCCCAAAAGAAGGTTACATTTGCGGATATAGTCCAAGGGCCGGTTCTTTCACCCCATGTTATGAAGTTTGGACAGTTTGAAACGGTGATTCAAATTAAGGATGATGTCCTGGAAATTGACCCTCTTAGGGGTACAAAATATTGGAACCAAGAGTTGTTCGAAAAATTACTTAGGGGTGATGATGTTGTGGATGGGGAAACGCGTTTGGCTTATGTTGGACCTAAACGTAATGCCGAAGGAATTTTTGAAGTAAATATAGAGGGCCACTTTATGAAAAAGTCATATGCGTCAAATGTGTTTCAACTCTATGGGTATTTTATTGGAGCCGTTATGCCTTTCTATGTTGTGAAAGAAAACTTGATTAAGATGTGGCATAAATATGGGCTAAAATCTATTAATATGAATAGGAATGGGTTTTTCTTTTTTAAATTTGATCATGAAGAGGGTATGTTGCAAGTTCTTGAAAGAAACCCATGGTTAGTAGATAATGTGCCGCTTGTTCTACAAATTTGGGATCCGAATGTTGTGTTATGTAAGCCGAACCCGAAAACGGTTCCAGTGTGGGTTGCCATAAAAGATTTGCCTCTTAGCTTATGGAATGGTGGAAATATAGGGCAAATTGTGAGTTGTGTCGGGAAACCATTGATGCTTGATCAAGCCACTTTTAAGAGATGTGAGACTAAAGAAGGGCCACTAAACTTTGCTCGGATTTTAGTGGATGCAAATGCTTCAAATGGTCTTCCGGATAGAGTTAAAATCAATCTTCCTAAGTGTAATGGGATCCCGGGTAAGTCTTATTTTCTTGATTTGTCATATAAGTGGAAACCTCCATGTTGTGCATTTTGTGAAGTTTTTGGACATACATATGATAAATGTGGTTCAAAAATTGAAAAAGTTCAAACAAAAGAGCTGGAAAAAAATAAAAAGATTGTTGGTAATGAAGAGGGTTCGGCCCAAAATGAATTTGTGGAGGTTGTTAAGAAATCAAAGGTTTTAAACAAAGGAAAACAACCGGTTTGGCAGCCCAAGAGAACAAAAATTGGGCCTGTTAATTTGGAGCCTGGTCCATCACATCAGCCTGGGCGGAATGCTGGTCCAATTCGACAGATAGGCCTAAATAAACAGAAGCCCAGCGATAAGGCTGCTGGGCTTCAACATTCGTCTGATGTGGGCGGGGATAATTCTGGGCTTCAAAAACATGGCCCAACTGAAGAAGTTACTGGTTTGGATAATTCGCTGGGCTCAAAGATGGCAGCTGGGCTTCAAAGTAAAGTTGTTTCTGATTTGGGCTCGGTTGATTCTTCAGGCGCATCATATAATAACCCAGACATGGTACCTTTGAAATCTGATGTCCACTTTCCATCGCTAGTAGATGTTGGGCCTGTCATTAAGGGCCCAAGTAAGGGTAGTGGATTTTTTGATGTATCAAAAAATGCTTTTGGGACTGGGCCTAGCCCAAATGTTAGCATAAAAAATAGTTTTGGAACGTTACGCGATGAGGAGGAATGCTTTGATACGGATCTTGGGTTATGGGAACATGAGATCGAGATGGTTAAAAAATTTGTGGATTCTAGCACCCGCCCAAAGATTGAAGAATATAGTGCATGGTCCGAAAATTTGAGGAAATATTATGATAGTTTAACAAAAGTGGATGGAGATGAAGATGAGGTGGAGTCGGATACCGGTGAAACAGCGCAATTTATGAAGATAGGCTCCAAATTTTAGTTTCTTTGTGGTTGTTTTTAAATGTATGTTTTTTTCTTCTTTTGTGGTTTGTTGCTTTGGCGAGTCGCCATTGCTTAACAAATGCACTTAGTTTGTAATCCTTTTTTTAAAAATTAATAAATGTTTACCCGGGGGAATCCCGTTTCCCAAAAAAAAAAAAAAAAAAAAAAGATATCCGGGCTTTGCTGTCTTGCTTCCTTCCCTTTATTTTCTTGACCATGACAAGAAAAGACCTCATGTTGCTCATAGATAGTCTAGGCGAACAGTAGATCATAAGCAACGTAACTATAGTAAAAGAAGGGAATCCTACAGCAAACCCTGCGAGAAAGAGATCCTTCTCAGCTCTCCTGACACAAGGATGCAAGGGACCTCCACAAAGCCCAAGGTTGCCTTCATAGCTGTCTGCAAAGATGGTAACATTGCGGAATATGGGTACCTGTCCTGACAATCTATTGTTAGCAACATCAAATTCCTTGATGCGATCAAGTTTGGACAACTCGTAAGGAATTTCGCCTGTAAGTTGGTTGTTATTAAGCCTCAGAATATTGATGAAGCTTAAATTGCCAAAGTCAGGTGGAATTGGACCTGAGAGATCGTTGCTTGAGAGATCCAGAGTTGTGACCGATGGTATGACATCTGTAACATTAGTAGGAAGTTGTCCAGTGAGGTGGTTGCTAGAAAGATCCAATCCGGTTAAACTGGTGCAGTTTTTTAGGCCTAATGGAAATGGTCCTCTGAGTCCCATGTCTGATAAGCGAATATTCAGAACCTTGATTTCATCAGGGTGCCAGCATTCGATTCCAGTAAAGCCACACACGAAGCCTTCAGTATTGTTGTTAAAATCCCAGGAATTTAAGAGATTCTCGGGGTCTTGGAGGGATTCTTTGATGGATCTTAGGCAATCAATGTCCGACTGAACCGCATTGCTTATAGTAAAGCAAGCTAGAATGATTAGCATATGCAACATCAGCATACGACGACTACTATTTCTCTTCATCGTGAATCTAATCTTGCATGATAATAACAAAGTGATTATAGCATAGTATTTGAAACCTGTTGGGTTGACCTAACATCTCAAGTCGCTTGTGGGACCCACTAGAAAGAAAAATAGGGTATTCAAAGGTAATAATAACGTGCATGAAGGGTTAGAAAATTGGCTAAATACTAGTTCTATATTCAAAGTTTCTAATACTGATAGTGATAGAATAAACAGCGTGCATATCTTAAAACATAGTGTTCAAGACAGCTATTTATACGGAGAAAAGTATTATGTTACCTGGACCACAGGTCGATTGGAGGATTAGGCAAAGTTGCAAACAAAGCTGTTACCGTCGGTTGAACAAGTCAAGGGTTCGATTAGCAACAAAGTTAGTGGGTCAATTGTAAATCAATGGACAGTTATTATTATGACTGTTAGGTAGCTTAGTTAGTTAAGTTTCCTACTTCTATTAATTAGTACATTTCCCCTTCTATTAACTTCATTAACTTCTACGATTTATGACAAACTCTTTTAAAATTTGTCAGAATGTTGTGCTCAATCTTCTTTTCAATACTAATAGAACAAAATAAAGGCATTGCAAAAATAACAAAAATGAAGACTTTTACAAACTTAGGTGATTTGTGGAGGTGGTGTTAGCGATGGCGGGCGGATCAAAAAGAAAAATTCGACGGTGTCCCAAAAAGGTTTTTGGACCTATTGGTATTAGACAGATAAAATGATGAAGCAAAAAATTTGCACTAATTTTTCACTTCACCGACAAAGTTTAGGGGTTACCCGGAGCAAAACTTTGTAATACAAACCTGGAGTTGTAGGCTTGTAGCTGAGTTCTTACCCAGATCTATAACATCGATCCTGGAATTTCTAGAAAAACAAGTAACCTTTTAGAAAATGTTATACAAAGAAAGTCGTAAGCTCTGAATATACAAACATAAGGTAAGAATGTTGGATGCTAACGCTAACTATTCATAATAACCTATCATCACCAGTCAGAAACAACTAGACGTATTATCATTAAATATATAAACATTGTTCCATAGGGTGGGGTTCTAAAGTAAACACTAGTGTATTTGTGAACTGAGTGAACAAATCCTGACCATTGATTTACATCACTAAATCGTCAAATACACTAGTGTATTTTCGTATTCAAATCCTGACCATTGATTTACACTTGTGTATTGATAATCAAGGGCTATGATTAGTTAACTAGTGTTCACAATTAAGAAGGGTGTTCACAAATAAACCTAACCCTTGTTCCATATTACCGATTTACACTAAATTTTATTATTATAATGGAATTTTGGTTCATTAGCTACCAAATGTAACACCACCGCAAATGGTTTTGGATGGTGAACCCGAGCTTGATACCTAAGGAAAAGCCGAAAAAGAATGGAAATTGGAACCTGATTCATCTTGACAGATAACAAACTCAAAGCCATATCACAAACAAACCACCTATCACTTGTGTACTTCAAACACACCTACACCTATCTAAAACGTTGTCCTCTGGTCCATATTCCATCCACCACTACAAGAATGGAAGGCCTTTAGCGGCGACAGCTGTCGCCGCTATTGATAACACATGTCGCCGCTAAAGCGTCACCGGTATTGATGGGTCGCTATTGGCCTGTTTGTCGCCGCTAAAAGTCAATGTCGCCGCTATTGGTCTTAGACTTTTAGCGACGACATGTCGTCGCTAAAGGGTCGTCGGAGTTAAAGTTGGTCGGTAAAGGCAATGGGCAATAGCGGCGACATGTGTCGCCGCTAAAAGTCTATATTTTTTTTTTAAACAGCAGCTGTATATAGCTGCACCCAGCCAGTTTTATGGCCGGAAAACAGAACCTGCCTAATTCAAACAACGCAAACATACACGCCATGAACATATACTAAAGGTAATATAATTACAAACTACGTTTAAGTCCTACAATGTTTAATAAAATCCTACAATGTTTAATAAAATCCTACATTATAAACAGGTCACTCGTCGGAATCATCCTCGTCTTCTCTATCGAATAAGTCGTCAGAATCGTAGTCGTTTGACTTTCCTTTTCCTTGTGAAGCAAGATAGTTGTTAAGTTGGTTAAAAAAGGACGGGGTTTGGAACTAGCTGTTAACAAAATCCTACAATAATAGATATTAAAACGTATATTAGCATATTAATTAACGCTACCAACATATATTTAACAAGGAAACATGGGTTCGTTTGTCATTTTATAAATTTGGTAGTCTACCTCGGAAAAGGGTTCTTGCGTCCGAGCTTGCGAAGACGACATATTCGAGGACGTGTTCGAGGACGTGTTGGAAGAAGGTTTAGGCCCATCCCCCGGTACCATCCTCACCGCTCTCCCAACGCTTCCTGATACGGGGCAATTGGAGGACCATCACCGCTCAATTCATTTGTGGCCTGTTGTAAGTTCCGCTGTATTTTACGAAGATGATTAAATATATATATATATATATATATATATATATATATAGGGAGAAGATCATGCGAGAACCACCTCTTATTGCGAGAACCGCGAGAACCAATGTGAACACACCAAAAATGCCTAAAAATAGCTAAAAATCACACAAATTTTTTTTTTTGATTTTTTTAATATTTTTAATATTTTTTAGGTTAAAATCGCTACTTTTCGAACCAAAAAAAAAAATTTTTAAAAAAAAAAAAAAAAAAAAAATTTTGGCTTCGAAAAGTAGCGATTTTAACCTAAAAAATATTAAAAAAATCAAAAAAAAAAATTTGGATTTTTTTTTGATTTTTTTAGATTTTTTTAGGTTTTTTGGGGGTTTAGTTTTTAGCATTTTAGCTTGGGGGGGGGGGGGGTGGGGGGGGGGGGTTTAGGTTTTTGGGGGGTGGGGAAGGGGGGTTTAGGTTTTTTTTGGGGGGGGGGGGGTGGGGTTAGGTTTTTTTTAGGTTTTTTTTGGGGGGGGGGGGTGGGGGGTTTAGGTTTTTGGGGGGGGGGGTGGGGGTTAGGTTTTTTTAGGTTTTTTTTAGCTTGGGGGGGGGGGTTTAGGTTTTTGGGTGGGGGGGGGTGGGGGTTAGGTTTTTTTTAGGTTTTTTTAGCTATTTTAGGTTGTGTTCACATTGGTTCTCAAGGTTCTCACAATAAGGGTGGTTCTCGCATGAGCTCCTCCCTATATATATATATATATATATATATATATATATATAGTGGAGAGTTCAAATGAGAAGAAACTTTATGTAAGAAGAAAAAAGAAGAAATTTCAACCAATAAAAATGCTTCATTTTACTTCATTTAATATAAGTATTTAATATTACTATAAGAGTAATATGGTAAACCTACAAAGATCATTAATTAGTAGTATTCCTCTTTAATAGCTAACTACAATAAAAGTTGTAACTTATCTTCAAAATATATATTTTTTCAAAAAAATAAAATAAAATAATTTAGAGTGTAGGATAAATTACAATGTGTAATATGATAAATTACGGGTTGTGTAGGATAAATTTCAACATGTGTAGGGTAAATTTCGAAAGGTGTAGCGTAACTTTTGATGTGTGTAGTCAAAAAAACATTAGTGTGAAGGATGATAGTTTTTATGACCAATTAATTAGTCAAAGATGATAATAAATGAGATAAAAGAAAAACTATTTAATGTTTTACAATAATACCCTTTGTTCTTTTTCTTCTCAATTAAATTTTCTTCTCAAATGAACCTTCCCCTATATATATATATATATATATATATATATATATATATATATTTGTTATAGAAAATTATACTTAAAATAAATACTTCCGTAATTTGGGCATAGGCCCTGAGAAGAAAAGACGTGCGCCTGCGACTAGTTTCGCGTTCCGGTGCACCGTTCTTTGACCTGATGACTCGTAAAGCTCCCAAAAAGCTCCTTAAATTTGTCAAACCTATAAAACATATTTGTGATTAAAAGTAGGCTATCCGAACTTAAAACGTACATAAAATCATCAAGTTATCCGATTATGGTCACCGGTTTTCAACCACGCATCAGTCAGCCTGAGAAAAAGGTCTGAAGGAAGAAAATTACCAGAAGAGGCAACCTTGATGCCTTTATTTCAGAACCTGTTGTGACAACTGTGTTCTATAACCGATGTACGATGTAAAACAATGATGATTATTAATGAAACAATTTTCTTTGGTGTTATTATATGTGTTTTGGTGTTTCTATGTGTGTATTTGTGTTTGGTGATTTTTCAATTCGATTCGATTCCGATTGCAAGCTTTAAATCGCGTTCTGGAAGGTTATACGCAAACTGGTGCGTAAACGCAGTCAGTATAACGCGACAAACACTCCGGAATAGTGACATAGGCTTAATATACCTTAAATAACCTCCACATAACTTAGAAATAAGTTTTGAATGGTTTGGTGTGTCGAAATCAACTTTGTTCGATCGCATGGACTATTTGTGTCAAACTGCGAAACTATGCCGATTTGTATAGTAACGAACATTCCGGAACTTGACCATAAGTTAAACATACCCTAAATATCCTTTACATAGCTTAGAAATAGGCTTTGAGGGGTTCGGTGTGCTAAAATAAACTTTATGCTCATTCAGGGACTAAAAGCGTCAAAAAGTGCATAAGTTTGTATTTTCGCGCATAACTTACGTTTTGAATACATCCGGACATCCAAAATTTTATGTAAGCATTCAAATATTTTATTTTAGTGTTTGGCATGATAAAATTCCATTCGTCGCTTAATTTGGATCGTTTTTGCGTTCGTTACGACTTCCGTCGTAATTAAGCGAATAACGCAACCGTACGACCAAACGAACCGACATCCGAGATGTTTTTTTTTGAGCATATTTTAAGTTCCCTATACTTTAACTTTATTTTAAAGCCTTTAAATGGGGTTAACGGGGCTTAAAAGTGCCAAAAAAAATCCAGTTTTACAAGTGCAGGGACCATTTTTGAAATTTCTGGCAGATTCAATGAACCTAGTCCATTTTGAAGTTTTGATGGTTTTCACCCATGGTTTTGCAAAACCATGGGCTGGTATTCAATGAACATAGTCCATATTAGAGGCTCCCATGGTTTTAGAAAACCATGGGCACACATGTAAGGTCCAGATCAAAGCTCAGTTTTCGAGGAACGATCTTAACGGTTCTAGAAATCCTATATATACCCCATCCATTTCATTTGCAAAACCCACACTTGATTTTCTAAAATTTCTCTAAGTTGGAGTGTGAACCACTTCATACCTGAGAATACTTGGGAAATCAAAGCTTGCGGGGACCCTTTGTAAGTGTTCCTTCGTTTTTTATTCGTTTTAGCGTTAAAGTCAAACTGCGTTTGACTTTCTGCATTGACCAGTTTATGGTCAATGTGAAGTTCGTTTGAACTTCATAACATGAGCGTAATCGCGATGGTTATAGTCCCTAGTGACTATACCTACTGATTACCACGTTATCTAGGCTCAGTGACGAGTCGTAGTTTCGGCCAAAATGCGTATTCTTGCGTATTTTGTAACCAAACTACTCTTAGGTATCAAAACCGTTTGTTTTGATACCAAACTTGTTTTCTAACTTAGTTAAGCATGTTTTAACATGCTTAGCTCGTCACTTTTAGATTTGTGCTTGTCTAGGGTCGTAAAGGTAAGCGATCTAAACAATCGCTTATACTTTCGAACCCGACCCGTTTGGTCGATCATTAGGATCCGACCAAACACATTAGGTGACCATAGTGTATAGGGAATAACCTTCCAAGGTTATACCTTATGGTCGCTTCGTTTAAGTAGTTTTATGATAGGTAGTTTATATGCCTTAGGTAAATTACCAAAAATGCCCTTTTAAGCCAAAATTCATTTTAAGCATATGTAACATAACCTTTGGTATCTAAACTGATTAGACAACAATATTAAACATGTTGAGGCATATTTTACTTATAATAGGACTAGTTAGGCGTTCCGAACGCCTTTCACGCGAACGACGCGTTAAAGTACCATAAGCTACCTTAATGGGTCGAAAGCACTTAGGTTTGGTTTCATTTAGGATGTAGGCCTTGTTAAACCATATCACATGAGTTCCAACACTCATTTGGTTTACAAGACCTCATTCTGTCCGATCTTCCGATTTAGGCGTCTATTGTTTGACTAGTGATTAAATTACTAGGTGCTGCTTGATTTCGCTGGTTTACTCGAGTTTGTTGAAGTACTATTGATTAAGGATACCTTGCACTACATGTGAGTATATAGTTCCCCTATTTTACTGTTTTCAAATGTTTTGGGGTGATTCATACGTACATAATGTTTTCAAGGTGTTAACGATAATTTAAAAAACGAATAGAACGATTTATACTAAACTAATAACGATTTCGATAATGTGAACGAACTTGTTGGTTGTAGTTACATAACGAATAACATTTATTAATTTTGGCCGAACCGACCAGTATTAGGTTATGGTACCATAGGATCCGACAAATCCCGTTATTTCACTATACCCATGGTTATGTGTGGGTGTTGTGGGTAACGACTGAATCTGTAATTATTAACTTACCCTTTGGAGGTTTGTTAATACGAGAAGCGAGGAACGAGGTAGTCGAGTCACGAAGGTTTGAATGTTATTAACGAGACGACCATATAAAAGTTTTCACAATTAAAACGAGGATGATTTAAACGACTTAAACGAGTAAACGATTTGGAAACGATGTTAAACGATTTGGGTAAACGATTGGTTTTTGGCTAGTGTTATGATAACGGGACGGGTGTAATGTGGTGAAAACATGGTAGATACGCCGCTGGTACTTCTTCTATATAAGTGTTTTCAACATATTACATATCGTGGCGTTATTTAGTTCACTTGGGTAAACGATATTGAAACGATGTCACTCAACGATGTTTTCGAAATAATATACGAGTTTTATTAACGAGTTTATACGAGATGTTTTACAAGATGATTTTCTAAAACAAAAAGCTTTTGAGTTAAGAATCGTGGCTACGAAATTTTGTAAATTATAACCATCTTGATTTGAGTTGGTTAATCATGTTGCAATACCATACACTTTTTTTAAAAACAAGGTTTTCGAGGTATTGCAATATATGTAAACAAGCCATGATTCCGATACTCTTATAAAACCTATATACTCGCCAGCATTTCTTAGGGACGGGTATGGTCACAACGGGAGTGTTGTTATTATTTTTCAAGTCATTTTTATTTTGACCCGTTTGACCACCCTCATTTTCATCCTCATTAGCATCTTCCACCACCCCTTCAACAAATTGAGGTGGTGGTGTTTTGACACCATTTTCTAATTGTCTACCACTACGTAAAGTAACATTATTAATTGGTACCTCACGTGTGTTTCTTGAGTTCGACCCTTGATGCTTAGGGTTTACCGTTGTGTCACTTGGAAACTTGCCCGCGCTTCCTCTCACTTGAGCCATTTCTTCCGCGAGTTGTGTGACTTGTTTTGCTAACAACTCGTGTGCCTTATCCCGAATCTCATTGTCCTTCTGGGATTTTTGCATCATTGAAAGCATAGCATCCAATTTCACATTTACATCATTGCCACCTCCTTGGTTGTTCGACCCGCCTCCATTACCGCCTTGGTTGTTGTAACTTCTTTGATACCCATTTTGATAATTATTATCTCTACCTTGGTATCCTTGGTTGTAAGGACGTTGATAACCCCCTTGGTTACCACCTTGGCGATTCGGATATGATGACCCGCTGTGATTACCCGGTTGAAAATTCGGGTTCATTTGATTGGCGGCGTTCCCATATCGGAAGTTTGGATGGTTTCTCAACCCCGGGTGGTAAGTGTTCGAATTCATGTCGTTATTTTTTCTTTCCCCGAACACTTCATTGACCTCCTCGGTGTACTCACTCGGTCCCGTTGGACATTGATCGGCCTTATGGCCAATTTCTCCACAATCTTCACATACCGCAAATTGGACCACATTCACCTCCTTCTTTTTCATACGAGATAATTCTCGTTCTAAGGTAGAAATCCTATCCTTAGAATCGAGATCGGGAAGCGAACGGGAAATGGGATGTTTCTTTGCTCTATCGGCCGACTCCTTCTCTTTTGACCGCTTACTCATCCGCTCTAAAAACTCCCAATCATCATCTTCGTGATTGCTCAATAGAGTCCCATTACTTGTCGACTCGAGACGATTCCATGTTGTGTCATCTAAACCCCGTACAAAGCACTTAACCAACTCCCACTTCTCAATTTGATGATGTGGGCATCTCCGCATCATTTCTTTGAATCGAGTGAACGCCTCATGCAATGGCTCACCCGATAATTGGCGAAAAGATCTAATTTCATCACGAGCATCATCGGTCTTGGCCATAGAATAGTACTCATCTAAAAATTCTTGTTGCATTTCTCCCCATGTTCGGATGCTATTTGAGGGAAGTGTAAGAAACCATTGCTTCGCCTTGTCTTTTAACGAGAATTGGAACAAGCGAAGTTTGACTTCCTCTAATGCAAAGTTGTGCCCACCAATGGTATTACATAGGGATGAAAATTCAGCCAAGTGTGTATACGGCTCATCATTAGACCTCCCATTGAAGTGGGGAAGTATATTGATGTAATGAGGCTTGCAATCAAACATTCTCCTTTCACACACTATAGGAGAGTCATTGTCGGTGACTATCGGTCGAAAACGGTCATTCACTCCCCGTGGAGGTTGTTGATGACGATGTGGACCGTTAACTTCTTGGTCGACCGGTCTTCTATTATCCCTTCTATCACCTCTTCGATCATCTCTTCGATTTCCACCTTGGTCACCTACTTGATAACCTCCCCCCACGAAACGAGGAATCCGATTAGGATTACCATTGTTGTTATTGTTGTTGTAAAACCCATCATTTCGGTTCCTTTCGTTTCGTGGTTGGCGATTATTTCCAACCCCATCATTCCTCCCCACATAATTGGCATTTTGATAATCAAACTCCTCACCTTCAAATCTTTGATTATTGTAAATATTGCCATGGTTCACGTACCCCCAATCTTCGTCATCATAATAGCTCCCATCATTCGAATGTTCCGTATGCACACTCACATGCTCCGGCGATTGATAACCGGGAACACTAGGTGGTTCGTCATCGGGAATGGCATTTCTCAATTCGTTGAGATTGAGAAAATGGGCTTCATCCATGAGCATGCCATGAACTTGGTTAGTTCCACGGTTGGTTTGAGCATTTCGGTTGTTTAAGTTGGGTAAGTTGGGTGGTAACGGGTTTTGTGGGTCAAGGTTTTGAAATGGTGGTGTGGGTGGTTGTTGGTTGTTATTGTGGTGTTGAGATCCCATTTGACTAGGACCAACGGATGGTGTAGATGGTGAATTGGTGTTGGGTTGATTAGAAGCAAGTGTTGCCTCTAACCGAGTGGCTAAGTTCCTTCGAACTAAACGCTCAACCTCCGGTTCAAACACTAGTGGTGAGGTTCTACCGGAATTCCTTGTATGCATGCACTACTTGTAAGTGTAACCTGCACAAGTAACACACCCGCGTAGCAAGAAAAATAGAGAAAATAGCAAAAAGATCAAAGCACTTTAAACAGTTAATCACAAAAATTATACAATTATCCAAACACAAAGCGCACTAACTCCCCGGCAACGGCGCCAAAATTTGATCGGTGTGTCGCGCTCCAATCAAAGATAATATTTATAAGCCCAAATTACCCTTAACAAATAGCTAGTGGTAGCAAGGGGTCGATCCACGAAGAGTATGTGGTTTGCGAATGGATTTACTAGAACTAAAATGGTTGTCACAATTTATGAAGCTTGCTATAATATTCTTGTATTTTTGTTTTGTTGGAAGATATGGATTTAACTAAATGAATTGGTTTACTTGGATAACAACTTCTAGTTAACAATTGTAATGAAAAATTGGTTACTAAACAATAAAAAGTAAAAGGAATCACACCCGGTTTCGGTAATTGCTAACTTATGGTTTCTACAAGTTTTAGGCTTCAACTTAAATGCATACAATTAACGGATTTAGTGTACATGACTTAGGTGCCAATAACTATCAACGCTTCAATGAACGGACAAGAATGCACTTTGTTATCAAAACATGTAAATCCTAACCAAGACAACGCATATTACACATAACCATTTCATAAAGTTATAACTTTAATCATCGCTCGACAATTTATGAATTCGAAACAAATGTAAGCTTATTGTCAAAGGTTTCTAAAATCATACACAAATTGTCACAAATTGAAGCAAGAACAATTCAAAACCATAAATTAAACAACTACCTACACCGGGGTGAAACCAAGATGATTAGCCGCTCATGGTGGCGGGAACTTTATCACCGGATGAAGAACTCTTGAGCTTGAACATGTTGGAACCTTGAAGATGATGAACAATTGGATGAATGAATGGAGGATGAAAGTAATTGAAGGTGAATATGGATGAGAGATGGAATGATTTCTGGAATGATAGTGAAAACATGGATGATTCATAGAAAGGATTGAAGTGGGTTTTATA
Organism: Helianthus tuberosus; assembly: GCA_030545235.1. Taxonomy (NCBI): domain Eukaryota; kingdom Viridiplantae; phylum Streptophyta; class Magnoliopsida; order Asterales; family Asteraceae; genus Helianthus; species Helianthus tuberosus. Next base: position 6,074,339 of record CM060414.1, on the reverse strand, counting down.
GATGAAAATGGGAGATGGAAGTATGAGATGGATTGAATTATTAGTGATGTAGTGGGTGATAATTGATGAACAAGATGAAGTGGGATGAGTGTTCTCCATGTTTGCTGCTCTTTTTTTGTGTTCTTGTGGCTTGTTTTGACCAAGAAACTCGAAGTTGCAATTAGTAAAGCAAGTTAACAATAATTCCCATCACTTAAAAACAAAATTCCCCGGTTTCAGTTTCTGTTGCCCGTCGCCGACGGGCTCCCGATTGTGTGTTTTCTGATTTTTGCGTTTCGCGTTCCGGGTTGATCTGTTTCGCGTTCCGGTGCACCGTTCTTTGACCTGATGACTCGTAAAGCTCCCAAAAAGCTCCTTAAATTTGTCAAACCTATAAAACATATTTGTGATTAAAAGTAGGCTATCCGAACTTAAAACGTACATAAAATCATCAAGTTATCCGATTATGGTCACCGGTTTTCAACCACGCATCAGTCAGCCTGAGAAAAAGGTCAGAAGGAAGAAAATTACCAGAAGAGGCAACCTTGATGCCTTTATTTCAGAACCTGTTGTGACAACTGTGTTCTATAATCGATGTACGATGTAAAACAATGATGATTATTAATGAAACAATTTTCTTTGGTGTTATTATATGTGTTTTGGTGTTTCTATGTGTGTATTTGTGTTTGGTGATTTTTCAATTCGATTCGATTCCGATTGCAAGCTTTAAATCGCGTTCTGGAAGGTTATACGCAAACTGGTGCGTAAACGCAGTCAGTATAATGCGACAAACACTCCGGAATAGTGACATAGGCTTAATATACCTTAAATAACCTCCACATAACTTAGAAATAAGTTTTGAATGGTTTGGTGTGTCGAAATCAACTTTGTTCGATCGCATGGACTATTTGTGTCAAACTGCGAAACTATGCCGATTTGTATAGTAACGAACATTCCGAAACTTGACCATAAGTTAAACATACCCTAAATATCCTTTACATAGCTTAGAAATAGGCTTTGAGGGGTTCGGTGTGCTAAAATAAACTTTATGCTCATTCAGGGACTAAAAGCGTCAAAAAGTGCATAAGTTTGTATTTTCGCGCATAACTTACGTTCTGAATACATCCGGACATCCAAAATTTTATGTAAGCATTCAAATATTTTATTTTAGTGTTTGGCATGATAAAATTCCATTCGTCGCTTAATTTGGATCGTTTTTGCGTTCGTTACGACTTCCGTCGTAATTAAGCGAATAACGCAACCGTACGACCAAACGAACCGACATCCGAGATGTTTTTTTTGAGCATATTTTAAGTTCCCTATACTTTAACTTTATTTTAGAGCCTTTAAATGGGGTTAACGGGGCTTAAAAGTGCCAAAAAAAATCCAGTTTTACAAGTGCAGGGACCATTTTTGAAATTTCTGGCAGATTCAATGAACCTAGTCCATTTTGAAGTTTTGATGGTTTTCACCCATGGTTTTGCAAAACCATGGGCTGGTATTCAATGAACATAGTCCATATTAGGGGCTCCCATGGTTTTAGAAAACCATGGGCACACATGTAAGGTCCAGATCAAAGCTCAGTTTTCGAGGAACGATCTTAACGGTTCTAGAAATCCTATATATACCCCATCCATTTCATTTGCAAAACCCACACTTGATTTTCTAAAATTTCTCTAAGTTGGAGTGTGAACCACTTCATACCTGAGAATACTTGGGAAATCAAAGCTTGCGGGGACCCTTTGTAAGTGTTCCTTCGTTTTTTTATTCGTTTTAGCGTTAAAGTCAAACTGCGTTTGACTTTCTGCATTGACCAGTTTATGGTCAATGTGAAGTTCGTTTGAACTTCATAACATGAGCGTAATCGCGATGGTTATAGTCCCTAGTGACTATACCTACTGATTACCACGTTATCTAGGCTCAGTGACGAGTCGTAGTTTCGGCCAAAATGCGTATTCTTGCGTATTTTGTAACCAAACTACTCTTAGGTATCAAAACCGTTTGTTTTGATACCAAACTTGTTTTCTAACTTAGTTAAGCATGTTTTAACATGCTTAGCTCGTCACTTTTAGATTTGTGCTTGTCTAGGGTCGTAAAGGTAAGCGATCTAAACAATCGCTTATACTTTCGAACCCGACCCGTTTGGTCGATCATTAGGATCCGACCAAACACATTAGGTGACCATAGTGTATAGGGAATAACCTTCCAAGGTTATACCTTATGGTCGCTTCGTTTAAGTAGTTTTATGATAGGTAGTTTATATGCCTTAGGTAAATTACCAAAAATGCCCTTTTAAGCCAAAATTCATTTTAAGCATATGTAACATAACCTTTGGTATCTAAACTGATTAGACAACAATATTAAACATGTTGAGGCATATTTTACTTATAATAGGACTAGTTAGGCGTTCCGAACGCCTTTCACGCGAACGACGCGTTAAAGTACCATAAGCTACCTTAATGGGTCGCGATGGGTCGAAAGCACTTAGGTTTGGTTTCATTTAGGATGTAGGCCTTGTTAAACCATATCACATGAGTTCCAACACTCATTTGCTTTACAAGACCTCATTCTGTCCGATCTTCCGATTTAGGCGTCTATTGTTTGACTAGTGATTAAATTACTAGGTGCTGCTTGATTTCGCTGGTTTACTCGAGTTTGTTGAAGTACTATTGATTAAGGATACCTTGCACTACATGTGAGTATATAGTTCCCCTATTTTACTGTTTTCAAATGTTTTGGGGTGATTCATACGTACATAATGTTTTCAAGGTGTTAACGATAATTTAAAAAACGAATAGAACGATTTATACTAAACTAATAACGATTTCGATAATGTGAACGAACTTGTTGGTTGTAGTTACATAACGAATAACATTTATTAATTTTGGCCGAACCGACCAGTATTAGGTTATGGTACCATAGGATCCGACAAATCCCGTTATTTCACTATACCCATGGTTATGTGTGGGTGTTGTGGGTAACGACTGAATCTGTAATTATTAACTTACCCTTTGGAGGTTTGTTAATACGAGAAGCGAGGAACGAGGTAGTCGAGTCACGAAGGTTTGAATGTTATTAACGAGACGACCATATAAAAGTTTTCACAATTAAAACGAGGATGATTTAAACGACTTAAACGAGTAAACGATTTGGAAACGATGTTAAACGATTTGGGTAAACGATTGGTTTTTGGCTAGTGTTATGATAACGGGACGGGTGTAATGTGGTGAAAACATGGTAGATACGCCGCTGGTACTTCTTCTATATAAGTGTTTTCAACATATTACATATCGTGGCGTTATTTAGTTCACTTGGGTAAACGATATTGAAACGATGTCACTCAACGATGTTTTCGAAATAATATACGAGTTTTATTAACGAGTTTATACGAGATGTTTTACAAGATGATTTTCTAAAACAAAAAGCTTTTGAGTTAAGAATCGTGGCTACGAAATTTTGTAAATTATAACCATCTTGATTTGAGTTGGTTAATCATGTTGCAATATCATACACTTTTTTTAAAAACAAGGTTTTCGAGGTATTGCAATATATGTAAACAAGCCATGATTCCGATACTCTTATAAAACCTATGTACTCGCCAGCATTTCTTTGCTGACTTTGTTTTTACATATGTTTCAGGTGTTGTTGCTTGATTAACGATCTAGGAAGCATGCGTTACATAGGATCTGGACGAGGCCTTAGTAACATAAAACGATGATAGTCGATATAAAACTTGTTTGTTATGTGTTAAAACAATGTAAATGTTTAATATTATCAATAAAACGAAACACTTTTTTATCCATGTTTATGAAACGATAATTCTGTTACAACACTCCCCGACGTTTCCGCCACGCTTTGTTGTTTTACGTGGTCGGGGTGTGACAGAAGAGTTGGTATCAGAGCCAATGATTATAGGGAATTAGGTTATTAGTAATTCTTTGACCTAGACTATAACTTCTAGGACCCCAACGCAAGTTTATTTGCGTTTAGATTTTTAAAACAAAATCGTCACCTATCCTTAGGTGATAACTACAACGAGAACACAATTTTCGAACCCGCTTTAGAAACTAATCATCTATTCTAGGATGATTGATTACTAGGTTTTGAACCCTCTATTATAAGGTTTTGAACCCTCTAAGTTTTCAAAATCTCGTCAAAGTTTGGGTCTAAATAATGTGAACACGTGCAAACTGGAAGAGTGAGTGCCTGTACTCTGAGTTTTCTGTCTAAGGCTAGAGTGTTCGTACAAATCCACATAATCGGACCAGTCACTCTTACCTGGGAACTCTTGGGGTGAGTGTTCACTTATAGGCGAGCATGTCTTCGGCGATACATTATATTGACCCATTTGCTTTGATTTGACGCTGTTCGTCAAGCAATCGAGTTGTCTGCTACCCTGACTGAGACTCAAGTCAGGAAGGGTAAACTCACCCGCAGGGGTGATAAAAAGAAGGCGACCGAGTCAGGGAAGGACAAGAAAAAGGGTAAGGGTAAGGAAGATGAGTCGTCGAAGAAATCGAGGAAGCGAAAGGGTGCCCAAAATTTTGCTGTTACAACACAGACTGCTCAGAACCCACCGGCTCAGCCACCTCCAAAGAAGGCATATGCTGGTACCGCACCTCATTGTGCTCGTTGCAACGGTCATCACGTTGCACAACAAGCTTGCAGACAATGCACGACGTGCGGTAAACTTGGGCATTTGGCCAATGTTTGTCGTTTGGGACAGAATCAGGTTGCTCAGGTTCCAGCTCCGGGTCAGGGGATTGTTGTGAGATTCCCACCGGGTTCATGTTTTAATTGTGGAGAGTATGGTCACTTCCGCAACAACTATCCGAGACTGGTAAATGCAAACGCGAATGCTAACGCGAACCCGAATGCGAACGTCAACGTCAATGTGAATCCCGATCGTGGGCGAGCGTACAATTTGAATGCAAACGAAGCGAGGGCCGACAACGAAGTGGTTAACTGTACGTTTCTTGTTAACAATCGACCTGCGTCTATTCTTTTTGATTCTGGTGCCGATAGAAGTTTTGTTTCGTTATCTTTTGAGCCTTTGCTTGCGATACCTAGAACCAAACTGAGGAAACCCTTATCTGTCGAAGTTGCTACTGGTAAACCTCTTGTTCTCGATTCTGTTATCCGTGATTGTCAGTTGAACCTTGATAACCATCTTTTTTCTATTGACCTCACACCGATGCAACTTGGGAGTTTCGATATTATCATTGGAATGGACTGGTTAACCAAACACCACGCTGAGGTGGTTTGTTTCGATAAGATTGTTCGTATTCCCCTTCCGTCTGGCGATGTTCTGGAAATTCATGGAGAGAAGCCATCTGGCGGTTTGAATCTTATGTCGTGTATGGAAGCCCAAAGTTATTTGTGAAAATGATATGTTGCTTTTCTGGCACATGTCACCGAGGAGAAAGACAAGAGCAAGAGTATACAGGATATCCCGATTGTGCGAGATTATCCAGAGGTGTTTCCCGATGAACAGCCTGGTTTGCCTCCAGTTCGTCAAGTCGAGTTTCGTATTGACCTTGTACCCAATGCCAACCCGATTGCAAAAGCACCTTATTGTCTTGCACCGTTGGAGATGCAAGAGTTATCGAAACAGCTTCAGGAGTTATCTGATAAAGGATTCATCCGACCGAGCTTTTCACCTTGGGGAGCTCCTGTCCTCTTCGTGAAAAAGAAAGATGGATCTTTTCGAATGTGTATCGATTATCGTGAGCTTAATAAGCTCACCATCAAGAATCGATATCCCCAACCTCGAATTGATGATCTCTTCGACCAGCTGCAGGGTGCTTCATGCTTTTCCAAGATCGATCTGCATTCTGGGTATCATCAACTTCGTGTTCTCGAAGAAGATATTCCCAAAACTGCTTTCCGCACAAGATATGGGCATTACGAGTTCACAGTCATGCCTTTTGGTTTGACGAATGCTCCAGCTATCTTTATGGACTTAAAGAATAGGGTCTGCAAACCTTATTTGGACAAGTTCATTATTGTGTTCATCGACGATATTCTCATTTATTCAAAATCTCGAGCCGAGCACGAGCAACACCTTCACTTAACATTGGAACTACTGAAGAAGGAACAACTTTTTGCTAAATTCTCCAAGTGTGAATTCTGGCTTAAAGAAGTTCAATTCTTGGGTCATATAGTCAATGAGCAGGGTATTCATGTGGATCCATCCAAGATTGCTGCTATTAAGGACTGGAATACACCGACGATGCCTACAGAGATTCGATCTTTTCTTGGTCTTGCTGGTTATTATCGTCGATTCATTTCAAATTTCTCGAAGATTGCGGTTCCACTCACTGCTTTGACTCAGAAGAATAAGCCTTTCGAGTGGGGACCCAAGCAAGAAGAAGCGTTCCAAACGCTAAAGCAGAAGTTATGTAATGCTCCTGTTCTATCTCTACCCGAGGGAAGCGATGATTTCGTTGACTATTGCGATGCGTCCAACTTAGGCCTTGGTTGCGTCCTTATGCAACGAGGTAAGGTTATTGCATATGCATCTAGACAGTTGAAAGTTCACGAGAAGAACTACATAACTCATGATCTTGAGTTAGGAGCTGTGGTTTTCGCGCTTAAAATCTGGAGACACTACCTCTATGGAACGAAGTGTGTGGTTTTCACAGACCACAAAAGTCTCCAGCATATTCTTAATCAGAAAGAGCTGAACATGAGGCAACGACGTTGGGTTGAACTCTTAAACGATTATGACTGCGAGATTCACTACCATCCTGGTAAGGCGAATGTCGTAGCTAATGCGCTTAGTCGAAAAGAACGAGTCAAGCTTCATTCTGTTCGAACTCTATCTGATCTTCAATCTCGTGTCCTTCAAGCTCAGCAATTTTGTGTTTCACAAAATTTGATGGGTACGGAATTACCACGTCAACTTGAGCTTATGCTCGAAGTGAAAGACGATGGTTTGCTCTATTTTAAGGATCGATTGTGGATTCCGAAACAAGACAATCTTCGCACCTTGGTAATGGACGAATCTCATAAGTCTCGATATTCTATCCATCCTGGTGCTGATAAAATGTACAAGGATCTTCGTACTCGGTGCTGGTGGCCTGGTATGAAGAAGGATGTTGCCTTGTATGTATCGAAATGCCTAACTTGTCTCAAAGTCAAGGCCGAGCATCAGCGACCTTCTGGTTTGCTTGTACAACCAGAGATACCGGCTTGGAAGTGGGAGAACATTGCCATGGATCTCATCACTAAGCTACCGCGTACGTTTAAAGGTCATGATGCTATTTGGGTTGTTGTCGATCGTTTAACGAAATCTGCTCACTTCTTACCAATCCGTGAGGATTTCTCTGCTGAAAAGCTTGCCAAGATCTATGTAGACGAGATTGTATCACGACATGGTGTTCCTTTAGATATCATTTCCGATCGTGATGCTCGATTTTCATCTCATTTTTGGAAGGCCATGCAATCTGCTTTGGGAACCCAACTGAATCTAAGCACTGCTTATCATCCCCAAACAGATGGCCAATCTAAGAGAACGATTTAAACTTTGGAGGATATGCTTAGAGCATGCTTGATAGACTTTGGTGGTAATTGGGATTCTCATCTTCCACTGATCGAGTTCTCTTACAACAATAGTTATCATACTAGCATTAATATGGCACCATTCGAAGCTCTCTACGGTCGAAAATGTCGTTCACCTGTCTGTTGGAACGAGACCGGTGAAGCTCAGCTTACTGGACCTGAGCTCGTTTTGGAAACAACAGACAAAATCAAGAAAATCCGCGATAATCTTGTGACAGCTCGAAACTGTCAAAAGAGATATGCGGATTTGGGACGCAAGCCCTTAGAATTTCAAGTCGGAGATCGTGTCCTACTCAAGGTTTCACCTTGGAAGGGAGTCGTGAGATTTGGAAAGAAAGGAAAACTTGCACCTCGATATGTGGGACCATTTAAGATTGTGGAAAGAATTGGAAAGGTTGCCTATCGTCTAGAGTTACCTCCAGAGCTTGGAAATATTCACCCGACTTTTCACGTGTCCAATCTGCAAAAATGTTTAGTTGACACTGATCTACACATTCCTCTCGACGAGATCCGAATCGATGAAACGATGCACTTTGTCGAGAAACCTGTGGAGATAGTGGAACGTCCATACAAACAGTTGAAGAACAAACGAATTCATTTGGTTAAAGTTCGCTGGGAATCCAAACGTGGCCCAGAGTTTACTTGGGAACGTGAGGACCAGATGAAGGCGAAATATCCGCATTTGTTTTCACAAGCTTTCTCTAATTAAAATTTCGGGACGAAATTTCCTGAAGTAGGGGAGACTGTGACAACTGTGTTCTATAATCGATGTACGATGTAAAACAATGATGATTATTAATGAAACAATTTGCTTTGGTGTTATTATATGTGTTTTGGTGTTTCTATGTGTGTATTTGTGTTTGGTGATTTTTCAATTCGATTCGATTCCGATTGCAAGCTTTAAATCGCGTTCTGGAAGGTTATACGCAAACTGGTGCAGAAACGCAGTCAGTATAACGCGACAAACACTCCGGAATAGTGACATAGGCTTAACATACCTTAAATAACCTCCACATAACTTAGAAATAAGTTTTGAATGGTTTGGTGTGTCGAAATCAACTTTGTTCGATCGCATGGACTATTTGTGTCAAACTGCGAAACTATGCCGATTTGTATAGTAACGAACATTCCGGAACTTGACCATAAGTTAAACATACCCTAAATATCCTTTACATAGCTTAGAAATAGGCTTTGAAGGGTTCGGTGTGCTAAAATAAACTTTATGCTCATTTAGGGACTAAAAGCGTCAAAAAGTGCATAAGTTTGCATTTTCGCGCATAACTTACGTTCTGAATACATCCGGACATCCAAAAATTTATGTAAGCATTAAAATATTTTATTTTAGTGTTTTTCATGATAAAATTCCATTCGTCGCTTAATTTGGATTGTTTTTGCGTTCGTTATGACTTCCGTCGTAATTAAGCGAATCACGCAACCGTACGACCAAACGAACCGACATCCGAGATGTTTTTTTTAGCATATTTTAAGTTCCCTATACTTTAACTTTATTTTAGAGCCTTTAAATGGGGTTAACGGGGCTTAAAAGTGCCCAAAAAAATCAAGTTTTACAAGTGCAGGGACCATTTTTGAAATTTTAGCAGATTCAATGAACCTAGTCCATTTTGAAGTGTTGATGGATTTCACCCATGGTTTTGCAAAACCATGGGCTGGTATTCAATGAACATAGTCCATATTAGAGGCTCCCATGGTTTTAGAAAACCATGGGCACACATGTACGGTCCAGATCAAAGCTCAGTTTTCGAGGAACGATCTTAACGGTTCTAGAAATCCTATATATACCCCCATCCATTTCATTTGCAAAACCCACACTTGATTTTATGAAATTTCTCTAAGTTGGAGTGTGAACCACTTCATACCTGAGAATACTTGGGAAATCAAAGCTTGCGGGGACCCTTTGTAAGTGTTCCTTCGTTCTTTTTATTCGTTTTAGCGTTAAAGTCAAACTGCGTTTGACTTTCTGCATTGACCAGTTTATGGTCAATGTGAAGTTCGATTGAACTTCATAACTTGAGCGTAATCACGATGGTTATAGTCCCTAGTGACTATACCTACTGATTACCACGTTATCTAGGCTCAGTGACGAGTCGTAGTTTCGGCCAAAATGCGTATTCTTGCGTATTTTGTAACCAAACTACTCTTAGGTTTCAAAACCGTTTGTTTTGATACCAAACTTGTTTTCTAACTTAGTTAAGCATGTTTTAACATGCTTAGCTCGTCACTTTTAGATTTGTGCTTGTCTAGGGTCGTAAAGGTAAGCGATCTAAACAATCGCTTATACTTTCGAACCCGACCCGTTTGGTCGATCATTAGGATCCGAACAAACACATTAGGTGACCATAGTGTATAGGGAATAACCTTCCAAGGTTATACCTTATGGTCGCTTCGTTTAAGTAGTTTTATGATAGGTAGTTTATATGCCTTAGGTAAATTACCAAAAATGCCCTTTTAAGCCAAAATTCATTTTAAGCATATGTAACATAACCTTTGGTATCTAAACTGATTAGAAAACAATATTAAACATGTTGAGGCATATTTTACTTATCATAGGACTAGTTAGGCGTTTCGAACGCGTTTCACGCGAACGACGCGTTAAAGTAGCATAAGCTACCTTAATGGGTCGCGATGGGTCGAAAGCACTTAGGTTAGGTTTCATTTAGGATGTAGGCCTTGTTAAACCATATCACATGAGTTCCAACACTCATTTGGTTTACAAGACCTCATTCTGTCCGATCTTCCGATTTAGGCGTCTATTGTTTGACTAGTGATTAAATTACTAGGTGCTGCTTGATTTCGCTGGTTTACTCGAGTTTGTTGAAGTACTATTGATTAAGGATACCTTGCACTACATGTGAGTACATAGTTCCCCTATTTTACTGTTTTCAAATGTTTTGGGGTGATTCATACGTACATAATGTTTTCAAGGTGTTAACGATAATTTAAAAAACGAATAGAACGATTTATACTAAACTTATAACGATTTCGATAATGTAAACGAACTTGTTGGTTGTAGTTACATAACGAATAACATTTATTAATTTTGGCCGAACCGACCAGTATTAGGTTATGGTACCATAGGATCCGACAAATCCCGTTATTGCACTATACCCATGGTTATGTGTGGGTGTTGTGGGTAACGACTGAATCTGTAATTATTAACTTACCCTTTGGAGGTTTGTTAATACGAGAAGCGAGGAACGAGGTAGTCGAATCACGAAGGTTTGAATGTTATTAACGAGACGACCATATAAAAGTTTTCACAATTAAAACGAGGATGATTTAAACGAGTAAACGATTTGGAAACGATGTTAAACGATTTGGGTAAACGATTGGTTTTTGGCTAGTGTTATGATAACGGGACGGGTGTAATGTGGTGAAAAAATGGTAGATACGCCGCTGGTACTTCTTATATATAAGTGTTTTCAACATATTACATATCGTGGCGTTATTTAGTTCACTTGGGTAAACGATATTGAAACGATGTCACTCAACGATGTTTTCGAAATAATATACGAGTTTTATTAACGAGTTTATACGAGATGTTTTATAAGATGATTTTCTAAAACAAAAGGCTTTTGAGTTAAGAATCGTGGCTACGAAATTTTGTAAATTATAACCATCTTGATTTGAGTTGGTTAATCATGTTGCAATATCATACACTTTTTTAAAAACAAGGTTTTCGAGGTATTGCAATATATGTAAACAAGCCATGATTCCGATACTCTTATAAAACCTATGTACTCGCCAGCATTTCTTTGCTGACTTTGTTTTTACATATGTTTCAGGTGTTGTTGCTTGATTAACGATCTAGGAAGCATGTGTCACATAGGATCTGGACGAGGCCTTAGTAACATAAAACGATGATAGTCGATATAAAACTTGTTTGTTATGTGTTAAAACAATGTAAATGTTTAATATTATCAATAAAACGAAACACTTTTTTTTATCCATGTTTATGAAACGATAATTCTGTTACAACACTCCCCGACGTTTCCGCCACGCTTTGTTGTTTTACGTGGTCGGGGTGTGACACCTGTTTCTGGTAAGTGCTCGTTTTTATTTTATACACCTTGTATGGTTTTTAATTTTATGTGTTTTTGCAGAAAAAAACAAACTCTCCTGTACACACAGAACCGTCATCTGTGGCCAATGAAGAACTTCCGCCCTCTCTTTCACGCGCCTCTGTTGTTGACCAGTTAAAGAACACTAAGACTCCAGAGAATGAGGCGGAAAAAACTGCTGGGGCTGAGACTCTTGAGGCTGATAAGCCTGTTGATGTTGCTGTGAATGCAGGGAAAGTCACCAGCCCGGAGGTTATGGATGTTGGTGCTGGTAACCCACACACTCCTGAATTTGCTGCTTAGGATTCGGAGAAAGGGAAGACTGCTGAAGAGATCCCTGTAACAACTCCTTCCATGGCTGCTGGTTTTATGCTTGAGAATATTGAGAAGGTCTCTGTCAAGGACCAAGGCTCATTTTCTGATGCTGATAGAAACTCTCCAATCAGCCTAGATGAGATGCTGGGGGACTATTATTATCGAACTTATTCGGAGAAAAATGCTTTTGAAATTCATGTCCCTGTTTGGAATCTGAAGAAATGTGTCACCATCTCAGATTGGCGCGTATGCCGGGACTGGTTACAGGGGACTTTTCCGCCTGGGGAGATTAAATTTCAAGAGGGACGCCTTCATGACCAAACTTACCATGCGTATCTTGAAGAGGTTGCTTCTTATACATCTACTACGCACCGCATAGTGCCTGAGTGGCATAGCATGCATAAGGAGTGGGCCGCCTTCAAGGCATCCAAGAAGAAAGCTGCTGAAGACGAAAACCATGTTGCCCAGCTGAGGGCTAAACTAGAAGCTGATCAGGCCAAATTTGAGACTGATCGAAAAACTGAAGAGTGGTCCGTTGCGGGCTGGAAGAGAAAGGCGAAAGCCGAAGCTGCCCTTCTTTCCGAGGAGCGCAAGAACTGGAAGAAGATTTGTGAGAAAGATAATGCCGAGAAGATGGGTCTCCGCAATGTTATCAACAATCTCAAGGCTGATATTGAGAAGTTGAAGGAACAAGATGCGGAGATTGAAAAATTGAAGCAGGAAAAAGCGGATGCTGAAGCCGCGCGAGATGAAGTCGCGCTCTCACAGGGAAAGGAGTGAACAACGAAAGGTACATACATGCGCTACTCTTGCCTTTAGAGACAAGGAGGCGGAAGAACTTATGTTTTTGCTATCTGAGCAGGAGCAACTAAAAAAAGATCTGGAGCTTGCGCATGCTGAGAAGGCTGAAACTTCCCGCCGTCTAGCTGAAACTGAAGAAAAGCTAGAAAATTCTGAAACGGTGCGGGCAACGGCGGAGAGTGTACTTGAGCCTCTGAAAAGCGACATGATATGGCTGAAAGAACGCGGAATTGCCAGTGTGAGTAGCTTTCTGTTTGTAATTCTTGCGGAGATGTTTTGCGCTTTTTCCTTATGTTCCTGTTTTTATAGGTTGCTGAGTCAGTGTTGAATTCTGAAGAGCTAGATAAAACGGTTGCACGCTTGGTGGTTGTCGCGCGAAATGATGGATATGCTCAAGGATATGCGGAATGCTCGCACCATGTAGTTAGTGCTTTGAAGGTTGATTGGGATACTAGTAGATCTGCTACTCATGGTGTTAATACTGATGCCGCCCTTGCAGCTATGAAAACAGAATTCAACAACTTGCAGCTCCCCGTCATGGATCTTATAAACGTTGTATTGCAATCTGAAGATCATGTAGCGCAACTGAAGGAAATCTTCCCAGATGGAGAAGATGAAGATGAAGACTTAGCGTAGGTTTTCTCTTGTGGTTGTATGAACAATTATCTTGTAGTTCTTTGGGATGTGTATCTTTTTTTGTTAATGCGCTGTCGCGCAAGTAACGTTTACTAAAACACTGCCGTATAGTTTAATAATTTTTAAGGCGTGCTGGTGCACCAGAAGTAGTATGATATGTGTTTTGATCTACAATATTTTGCATGGGTACAATTACATTGATTAGGTAAGACGAATGAATGTGGTATAAAGCTCACGTGTGAACGTAAGGTCTTGCGCGATGTGTGTAATCGCTGACCGCTCATGAGACTTGTATTATATCTACCATAATGTTTTTGCGCTTACCAAAAGGAATTGCATGCACTTTGTAAGAAAAACACGAGAATAATAGAAACTTTGTTTGTTATTCATGGATAAGGCGCAGAGGCCGTACAAAGTCTATTAAAATAATTACATGGGACTTAACTTACACTATAGTTCTTGCTGAGAATTGATAAACTGTAGAGTTTTGTCCAATATGCAAGGAGACTATTGGACTGCTACTTAATTCTTCGCCTTTTTACTCGGGCCCTCCTCGTCGCGAGTAGTTTGTTTTATCTCTTTGTGCACATTTTGTAAGAGGTGTGTGAGCTTACCGCTTTTAAGCGCTTTCTCAATTTCAGTGCGCAAGGAGATACAGTTATTGGTAGTATGCCCGTTGTCCTTGTGATAATCACAGTATTGACTTGGGTCTTGGCCGCGTTTGTTCTTCATAGGTAGAGCTGCCTTGAACTGGTAGTCCTCTGTACTCAGCACCTCTGCTGGTGTTTTGGTCAGAGGAGTCCACTGTCTCTCTCTGTTTTCTTGTTTAGCTTCTCTTTGTGCAGCGAGCTTGTTGATAGTAGCTCGTGCATCTTCAGACGAATAATTTCCTGAACTTGAATCGCGCCAACCTTTCTTAAACGTTTTCCCGCTGCTCGGGCCTAAGTCTGTTGGGCGACTATGTGGTGGTGGCGGTCTATTGGTGCTGAGATTTTTCTCCGTCTGGGCATAGATCTTAGCCGCCGCCATTAATTTTTCCCAGCTTTTTGGGAGTCCCTCTGTTCCGGACAAGACTTTTATCATGTCATCACATCTGACGGCATATTTAAATTGGGCTCGGATAAGGTGCTCGTGAACGTCTCCTATTTTGAGCACTTCTTTGTTGTATCGGGTAATGAAGTCTTCTAAACTTTCATCATCGCGACGCCAGATATTCATTACGTCCGCCGTATCGCGGATGGACCACCTTTGCTGGCTGAAGTGTACCAAAAACTTCTCGCGCAAGTCTACCCATGATGTGATTTTCCATACAGGTAGGTTGTCAAACCAAAGCCTTGCGGCGCCTGTGAGGGTTTGAACAAAGAGGTGACACCAAATCGGCAAAGTCCAGCCTCCCACCAATCCTGTGCTTGTGAAGACCCGAAGATGGTCACCTGGGTCCGTCATACCGTTAAACTTGCCTACGTTGGATTGGAGCTTCGCCTTTTCTCGTGGAGCAAGAGCAATTTCGCTGATGAACTTGAAATGTTCTGCGGCTTCTGCCGGGCGATATATCAGATTATAATCGTGTTCAGCTTCGGGATTGTAAATCGTGTGGGGTTTACATTTGTTGTAATTTGGTTGTAACCGACTAAACACACTTGCACTGTCTCCTTCACGGTACGTTCTATCATACTCCCTGGTGTGGGTGTCCCGTGACGTGCCTAACCTGGAGTGAACTGATGGCCTTCTATGAGAGTGGGACTCATTATGATATTCTCTTCTTCAATTTTCAGATTGGGTGTACTCGTACCTTGCTGGAGATCTAGAGTACACCTCCGTGTCTTCTACCTGAACCTGTGATGGTCCGTCATGCTGAGAAACATGAGGTACCGATGGTGCTCGAGCACGGGACACAGGCCTTCGTGATTGGGTAGGAGGAGCAGTTTGTGCATAGAGTTGTGCATACACAGCATTCAACGCTCCCTGAGATTTGACATACCAGGAGATAGGAGTCTCTCCTGGTGGTAGAATTGAGCTTACAGGGATTTCAGGTTGTACCCCTGGAGTGACAGGATCGTTCGGATGATTATCGGTGTATTGCACCTCATTGTCATCCGACGCTTCTTCTACGATTCCCTCAACTTGAGTATTGTTAATGAAGTTTGGCCGAGGGCTAGTTTGACAATGGGTCGAAGTTTCTTCCATTTAAAAAAAGGAAACGACAGAGTGAATTGAAACGAGAAAAAACAGATGAAACAGAGAAATCGGTGGGCGCCAATGAAGAAACACTGGTTAAATGACCGGAATCAGATAAACAAGGGGGTTAGGTTCTGCATAAAAGGGTTGGTTTCTTCTCACTCGGTTCAAGGGGACAGATCTTCTTCCTTTCTCGATAGCTGCAAAACAGACACCGTTAGACTCGCCACGGGGAGAATGGGGGTTCTCTCCGTGACCACCCTCCGGCGTGAGAATAAGTATCGGTATTTGAAGAAGAAGAAGTGAAGTGATTGTAACTTGGGAATTATACCTGAATTACTCTTCTATTTATAGCCGAAGTTTTGGGCGGGAAAACCTGTTATTGAAATGTTAACGGAAAATGCTAACTCCGTAAGCGGTTATTTTTCCCTCCATTAATCTCTTAATCGAGTGTGAGAGCACACGGATCGCGATCTAGATCAACGGTTGGGGTATTGCCACGTGGGAAGTGGGCAAGTGGAGTTTCCTCTTCAATTCCATGCCATCATCGTGACTTCAGGGGAGCCTAAGATGATGACACGTGGACCGTCTGGTGGTGCACGATTGAGTCTTCTAGAAGATTACAGCCGTAATCCAGTGTGACTCCTTATCGTGTGGTATCAGTGCAGTAAATAATATCCAAGTCTGAGAATTATTTAAGCGGGAGTGCTTATTGGGATTTTTATCGCTGTCTTTTTTGGAGAGAGGCGCAAGGATACATTAGTTCCCTTTTGGCGCGCAGGTGTTGCTTGCTGCTTTTCTTCTAAGTTCTCTTTGTAGGACAGTGCGCGGCCGCGCAAGATCTAAAGAGGGTTAAAAGATGAGGTTGTGGTATGGTCACAAGTATTCAAAGTGAGGTTTTTGAGACCTTACCTCTTCAACTCTAAATTATTATTTAAAAAAATGTATATTTTGGATATAATTTACAAATTTAATGTAGTTAGCTATTAAATAGACATAATACAAATTAATTATATACGTAAGTTACCAATATACCAGTACAATAACATTAAATACAAATATTAAATTAAACAAAATGAAACATTTTTATTAGTTGAAATTTCTTATTTTTACTTCTTACAAAGTTTTTTTTGGGTAAATTACATTTTTCGTCCTTTATGTTTGTATTAGGTTGCAATGGATAGCCTTTAACTTTAATAATTACAATCACAGTCCTTTATTTGTAAAAACAATTACACCGTACATCCTTTAACACTAACCCAACTAAATTTATTATCTAAGACTGGCATTTGCATTGCACATGAGGGTAGAATAGTAATTTTACCCTTATAATAAATAAAACAAACAGACTCTTTCAACTCTCTCCATCCTCCCATCCCTCTCTCTCAACAATCTCTCTCTAAGACTGTGGGGTATGGTGGGCTTGGGTTGGGGCTTTGGTTGACACGTGTCTTGGGGTATAATTTCAAATCCAAACCCACGCCCATGGGGTATGGTGGGAGCTTGGGTTGGGGGCATGAGTTTGGTTTGGCCATTGAGAGCACGCCATGTCACCTTGCTAGCCCGCCCCACGCCAAAGGGGCCACGCCCAAACCCAAGCCCACCCGGGGTGGTGGCTTGGGCGTTTTCCCCCAACCCACGCCCAAACCCCCGCCCCATACCCCATGGTCTAACCCCCTTGAAACCTAAACGCCTCACCACCATCACTTTGGGTCTCCGGCCACCGCCTCCTCCGCTCTCAACACAACATCACGCAACGCCGCCAGAGGTCCGATTAATTTTTCAATAGCTTCACAAACCATTCAGGCACCATAATCTCTTTCTATAATCCCTAAAACATACACAAGCACACCAGATCTGCTGATCATAGTGGTGAGGGTGTTTAATGGTTATTCACAGATCTAGCATATATGATCTGCAGCCTTAGCCGAACACATACCAGATTTGGATCCCTTCTTCTCCATCTCTGACCATAAAGGTCGCCGCCACCATACACACACACACCAGATCCGGAACCCTAGACGATCGTAGTCGTCGTTTATGGGGATTATTTGATGGATGCGAAAAGTTGTTATCTTTGTTTTGCCACTTCTTCATCGATCTGAAATATGATTAAAGGTTTATGGGGAAGATATGATGGTAAAAGTTCAAGACTGAATCCTGTGGTTTAGGGGCTCTTGGTGCTTATCTTTTTTGTTTGTTGATTTTTTTTATTTTTTGAATTATAATTTGGGGTAAATCAAAAACCATAAGTTGGATGTCCTGTTTCGTGTGAATTTCTTGAATGAGTTTTTTGATGTGGTGGCGGGGTGGGTGGGTTGGTTGTTGTAATGAAGTTTGACTTTTAAAAATATGAGGTTTTGATTTGATTTTGAAATGAATGGCTAGAAAGATTAAAGAGAAATAAGGGTAGGTTAGATGATTGTTTTTTCATTCTAGTTGCAGATAGTTGGGAGAGAGAGGACATGGATCAAAGAGCAAACGATCTATTGCACAAATGGTCCTTATGAAGACAAATTTACCCTTATGTGCAATGCACATGACTGGATTTAACTTCAAATTTTAATCTGGTTAGTGTTAAAGGATGTAAGGTGTAATGAGTTTTACAAATAAAGGACTAGGACTGTAATTATTAAAGTTAAAGGCTATCCATTGCAACCAGATACAAACATAGAGGACGAAAAGTGTAATTTACCCTTTTTTTTAATCTAATTTGAACTCCCTATACATATAGCAATATAGATAAGTTAAACTGTAAATAATTAACACAATAGAAAACAATGAATAATAGCATGGTAAGCCTATATGGGTTTCCGCCCAGTTTCTATATTTCAAGAAAGAAAAAAAAAATCTAAATGATAACATATCTGTTTCGGTTTTAAAAAACAAACAATCTTCTTCTTTGTCATAGTTTCTACAATTTCGCTGCCGGCCGAAAAGCTCCCATTATCGTATTTTAACTCTTCTTTCTTCAAAATAATTCATTTCTTTTCCATTTCTCTCTAATATTACATTCATTGTTATCCAAATATTTGCTCAGGGGTATCCGTGTACATAAATCGAAGAAAAAATAAAAAAAATTGCACTTTGTCAAGAAAGTTGACGGGTATCCTAAACACTTCTGAACCCACTTAGATACGCCTTATATGTTATACACACATAAGTTTTAACCCAAAGGACACTCCAATACATTGTCTTTTGTTATTGTTACCCAATGTCTTTATCTAAAAAAGTGAGGTCTCCGGTCTAAGGGGGACCAAAAAAACAAGGAGTCGTACCTCAGTTTTCTTCCTTTTAGCAAAACCGATAGCAAAAATAATATTGTGACTTTTGGTTATGTTTTTAGGCATGATATTATATGATATAACACAAATAAGAAACACAAAGTGACATACCATTTATCAATTATTATCTAGAACAAACTAAATATCATATCATCATGTCAACCATACAATATTTTGACAGTACTCACGTTGACGACAACGAATATATTTATTTTATTTCTTACAACAAGGATACGTCCGTATGTGTGCGACGCTAAACGTCACCCTCGTTACATTCTAAATCGATACAGGAATCCTCATAAATTTCGTTTCTTGACATTCCAATAGCACGAATTGATTTATACACTTCAAGCATACTTCTTTCCCCATCTTGATGTGTTTGAACGCAGTATTCCGCTATTCTAAGTGTTTCATATATTTCTTCATCGAACCCTTGTCCCACTAAAAATTCATCAATCATATTGAACTCCTCATCACATACATCATCTCCCAGGGACTCCGTCTCTGCAGATGGCCTTTCTCTACCAGAAACTAACTCGAGCAACAAAATCCCAAAGCTATAAACGTCGTCTTTGTAAGAACTAGGACTATAATGTGGAACCACAAAAGTGCAACCACTTGAAAGGGTGCCACATGTATTCATCAGTATATTTGAATTCCCGAAATTTGATATCTTGGGCTCAAACTTATCGTCTAGTAAGATACAATTTGAAGTGATCTTTAGATGGGCTACACGGAGAATGTTGTTATGATGCAGCCATGCAAGTCCTCGTGCTACCCCTACCGCGATCCTCAACCTTAAACTCCAACCCAATTTCATACCTTCCCCTTGTGGCCTAGAGTGAAGCCATTGATGGAGGGTTCCATTTGACATATATTTGTACACCAAAAATTTCTTCCCCATTTCAAAGCAAAAAGATGGCAGTTGTACTAAATTTCTGTGCCGCAATCTTCCTAGAATGTCTATTTCTAGTAAGAACTCTTTTTCGAAGCTCTCGAACTTATGTAGCCTCTTGACTGCAACCAACAGACCGTTTGGAAACACAGCCTTGTACATCACTCCCATGTATCCAAAGCCAATTTCATTTTTAATGTCAAAATCATTGGTTGCCAATTTGATTTCCTCCAAACTCAACGGGCGGACATACTTTTCCATGGTCATTATCTGTGTTGAACACATGATTAGATATATTCATCTATCTTTGTACATGGTGTGTCTGTGTGTGTTTATAATATATATAGATACAGTACGTATGTGTGTGTGACAGAGAGATATAGAGAGGGACAAAGAGGATCCAACCTTACTATCTTCAGTGTTGTTTATCTTGGTAAGTAGGATTCGGGTGATTCGTGGAATTAGATGATGTTTTGTTTTCTTGATCATGGAAAGATAAAAACTCATGTTGTTCATACGCAGTCTAGGCAAGCAACAGAATATAAACAAAATGGTTAGGACAGTAGAAATAGGAAGTCCGACAGCAAACCCTGTGAAAAAGAAACCATGACGGTTCCCATGCTTGCAAGGACTCAAGGGAGCACCGCAAAGCTCTAGGTTGTTTGCATAGCTGTCGGCAGGGAAGTTATATAATTGGAGCTCTTCGGGTACTTTTCCTGACAATCTATTGTTAGCAACACTAAATTCCTTGAGGCGTTTAAGTTCAGACAATCCTGGAGGGATTTGGCCTGTAAGTTGGTTGTTATCAAGCCTCAGAACATTCATGAAACTTAAATTGCCAAAGCCAGGTGGAATTGGACCTGACAGACTGTTGCTTGAGAGATCCACAGTTGTGACGAATGATAAAACATGTGCAACATCAGAAGGAATGTGTCCAGTGAGGTGGTTGTTAGAAAGATCTAACCCGGTTAAGCTGGTGCAGTTTTTTACGCCTAACGGAAATGGTCCTCTGAGTCCCATGTCTGATAAGCGAATGTTCAGAACCTTGCTTTCATCAGGGTGCCAGCATTCGACTCCAGTAAAGCCACATATGTGACCTTCAGTATTATTGCTAAAATCCCATGAAGATAAGACCTGCCTGGGGTCTTCAAGGGACTCCTTGATGGATCTGAGGCAATCAATGTCTGACTTAACCGCATAATTGCATATAGCAAAGCAAGCTAGTATGAATAAGATATGCAAGATCAGCAAACTACTATTCTCCATCGTGAATCTAATCTTGCAAGACAATAACACAGTGAATATAAGTATTATATTAAAGGATATGAAAGGTGTTGGGTTGAACTAACATCTCAAGTCTGTTGTGGGACTCAATCCAAAGGAAAATAGGGTATTCAAAGGCATAGTGTGACCTGATCAAGCCCTCCACTTTTGACTTCTTGAGGCTCTATGTGATAAATGTATATTTAAATTCAATATTCAAAGCTTCTTTTTAATAAAAACGAGTTTTTAGAACACGCGCATTGCTGCGGAACCGCTAAACCAAACAAAAGATATACGTTAAAGCGTTTAACTACACAGGTTCGTTGCAGAACGTTATGTAAATGAAACGATAATATCATCATTTTTTTTATTAATTACCTTGATTTGGGGAATCGTAAATCTCAGTCCAGGACAATCAGCAAGGCCCGTTAAGTCATGGTCCATGTATTCGAAAACCATGTATATACTGCCCTTGTATTTGTGACCACCTGTAGCCTCAAAAGAAATGTATAATAATCCATGTGAGATACTGTTGGTGCAATTCAAAACTAAGAAGAATAGCAAACACGTATATACAAGTGGCAAATGGATAGCAAATGAGTCGGTCTGGTTAACTCGAAACACTTATTCACCCAAAAAAGATATCATGAACAATTCATGTGTCAATTTAGTTAAAAATTCATTTTATTTCAAAAAAACAAACTCTTTTAATAATAAGTGAAAACCCTAGGATAAAAATGAAATTCGACATGTGGAAAAAAATAGTCAGATAGAAATAATCACCTGATTTCCCATGCTCATCCACCTCGGGACCTGTAACACAGAATTAAAATGTTGGAAAAAGTAAGATTTCAAGCTTAAAAACGGCAACATAAATAACTAAATAAACAAAAACCTTAGTACCAGGTGATGTCACAATCTCTTTTAGCTTGATAACGTTCTCATGCTGAAGCTTCTTCAAAATTTTAATTTCACGGATGGCAGTTATAGGAAACTACATAAAGAATTCAACAGTGACGAGAAAATTAAAAGAGTGGTTTGCAACAAGATTTTTATGCAAAATAAAACACATCTAATAAAAATTTACTAAGGGAAAAAATATACCCCTTCCTTCTCATTGTCCATCCTTATCTTCTTTAAAGCAACAATTTCTCCGGTTTTTATCTCTCTGGCCATGTATACTTGACTGAGAAAACAGAAAGGAAAAATAAGAAAAAGCCGCAATTCTAATCAAGTGGTAAGATACTTATATCAATACATAAAAGCAGATCTATTCTACAACAATAAAAAAATAACTGAAAAATTAGAAACCTACAACACCTATAAAATTAAACACTAATGACAAGTTGTGGTGTGGAACATATACGTTTATAGCCAAAAGATCCGTAGAACTACCAGAAGTAACAAATTCTATTAGCACAACTGCCAACACAAAGCATGTAGTATACAAGCCTATTAGTAACATTAAGTGTGGAACATATACATATAGAGGGAAAACATTGAATCAACTAATGACACGTTTATAGCCAAAAGATCCGTAGAACTACCAGAAGTAACAACTTCTATTAGCACAACTACCAACACAAAGCATGTAGTATACAAGCTTATTAGTATCATTAAGTGTAGAACATATACATATAGAGGGAAAACATTGAACCAACTAATGACACGTTTATAGCCAAAAGATCCGTAGAACTACCAGAAGTAACAACTTCTATTAGCACAACTACCAACACAAAGCATGTAGTATAGTGTATACAAGCCTATTAGTAGCATTACGTGTGGAACATATACATATGGAGGGAGCGACTCACATTAGTGGGAGCTCTTCCACCTTCCCACTATACATGTTGGTACTTAGTAACCACAACTTCCCAATGTAACACCGACGCTTACATATATGGAGACTTAAAAGGTAAGAATGAGAGGTAATACATACTATTACTACTAGTACAGTACTACATGATATTTACATATACATATATACTTGTGTTCTCTCACGGTGGCCCCAACTGACTCGAGCGTTGAAACGTCCACAGAGCTTCAAGCCCGAGGACCCTACGTTTTTATGTGATTGCAGCCATCACTTTGACCCGATAGACACGAAGAACAATATACACGGTTTACACCACCACCACCTACACCAACTCAAGCTAGATAAGTCTCCAACATAGCAAATCGCCAGCAGCAGTGAGTAGACGCACTAGATTTTCCTCAACAGGAATATAATCATTTATACTAGCATGTAACTATGATAACTCCGATTTTATAAAAACATGGTAGGAAACTAGGAATGTCATTCCAAACGACGTAGATGCGCATTAATATTCATAACTAACCACCAGTTTGCAAAAAGGATACAAGATTTTATAGATATGATATGACATTTAAAAATACCTAAACTCCCCACACATATACACACATGCATATATATATATATATATATATTTCTACTAAGAGCATACGTAGTGGGGCGGTATAACCCCCCCATAGCGCCGGCATAGCGCCGGAACACCGAAACGATCGGCGCCATCAATCGAAAATTTGGGGGTGG
Source organism: Helianthus tuberosus (assembly GCA_030545235.1). NCBI lineage: Eukaryota > Viridiplantae > Streptophyta > Magnoliopsida > Asterales > Asteraceae > Helianthus > Helianthus tuberosus. The sequence continues at coordinate 6,050,792 of CM060414.1, read as the reverse complement.
CGCGATATGCATAACGGCGGTATGATTGTTTAAAGTTTTTGGTTTATACATGTTTGGTCCCTGCAAATCGGAGATGAAGCAGTGTAGGTCCCTGCAAATCGGAGATGAAGACCGAGAAGAAGCCGGAGAAGAAGGCCGGAGATGAAGCCGGAACTTGCAGAAGGCCGGAGAAGAAGGTCCGCCAATTTTTGTTTTAAATTTTTACACTTTGGTCCCTGCATTTTCTCAAATATTTAAAAATGGTTTTAAACTTGTTTTTCTCTTGTTTTGTTTTAAAGTTTTACACTTTGGTCCCTGCATTTTCTCAAATAATTAACTAATGATGACAAAGGGGCGTTATGACTACGGTCTCAAATTGCATAACGCCCCATAAAGCCCCGGGGTGACGTGGCATGCCACATGTCACATAACGCCCCCAAAAGGGCCTTATGACTACGCATGGCCTAATCAGGTAAACTAGATGAGGTCTAATTTAAATTTAAATGTCAAATCTAGCCCTTTCAAAACCACTATATTCATATCATTACATCAATAATCAAGTGTCAACAAGTTTCTAACCTATACAACCCTAAACAACAAATTATACAACACTATACAATCATTAACAACTAATTAATCAGTAACAACTTCAATCAAACGACTGATTTCGCACAATCGGTGAACAGAAACCCTACATACACAAACTATGCATCCAAATACACAAACGAATAACCGATTCAAACAGAGGAACAAAATATTATAACGAAAAACGATAATGTTGAAATTAGGGCACAGAATATTCACCCGTAGGTTCCTTCACCAATTTGTTCGAGTTTTTCGAAACAGTCGACGCTTCGAGATCCCCACGACGGTGATTCCTCGAGATTAAGCTGACCGTAGGCCGCGCCGGCCATGTTTTCCGGCAACCGGTTGACGGAATTTGCAGAAGCGGGAGGTGGTTATAGGGAATGTTGTTTGTTCTCTGCGTTTTATGAATTTGTGAGTTCTTTTTTGTTTTTGCGTGTATATGAAGGGGAATATATGAGGGATAGTATCAAAGAGAGGACTTAGGTCACCCTTATATTATTATTTTTTATTTAACTAGGTTTTAATGTTGTGCGGCGCGATAAAATTAAGTCATTGTAAAACTATTTATTGCGACTAAATACTTGGTTGTTATTAAAGCTATGCTATTTAGTGTCTTATTTTTAAGTTGACAAGTGGAGTTTTCATACAACAGAGCCGTTGGTAGCAATCGAGTTAGTAACTCCTGGCGATGGCGACTATTGCGATGTCTAAGCATCAACTAACCCAACAAATAAGGAATAAGAATTGTATAAATACAATCAGAAAAACGTGTGAAAGAGGAGAAACAGGAAGATGACGTGAAGTTATGTAAGCATAAAATGGAAAAAAAAAAAGACCCCATGATTTGAACTTGAGTCTCTTTAAAACACATACAACCACAAAACCACTCCACCATGATGAATAATCTACCTAACTTTGAAGAAAATGGATATATATATACACACTTAAAAAGGGTATAAGGGAAAAAAGTCAACAAAAGATGAGTTGAAGTTATCTATATTTACTATTCATAACAACAAATAAGAAAAATTTACTATTCATTATGATGTGACAACTACTATTCATTAGTTTTGTTTTTTAATATATAGGATAATTTGTTGTTTTATTAAATAATTTTTCTTATTGTTACTTGAAATTTTAATAACTAGTTGGATTCCTCGCACATTGCGGCGGGCTTTTAGTCAGTATCGCTTCGGTTCATTACAATACCAACATGATATTGACATAGCGAATAGTGACAAGGTACCTATACGCTACGTAGCGATAGCGATGAAATAGCGCCCGCTATTTCGTGTTTAGCGATAAGGTAGTTAAAATTTGAAGAAAATAAAAAATAGCTATTGGCGGTTTCTACATTAAAGACAACGCCCATCCTAAATCCCAGAAAATTCTGGCGAATGCCTTATATGGCGAAATTGTCAAGAGGTTTGAAGAGAAGTTTGTTTTATCTCCTCGGCAAAGAGCTGTGTTTGAATGTCTACGTGCCCCACATGCTCAGGATTTTCTGTCTGTCGCACCTATTGAAGGCTTGGGGCAACACATGTCGGCTGTGGAATACCGTGCTATCCTTAGATACCGACTGATGATTCCTTTGTTCCCAGTTGACGAGCCATGTCCGGTATGCCGCAAAGCGTGTTTGGATTCTTTCGGCGAGCACGCGATCCACTGTAAAGAGCTACCTGGGTTTAAATATCGGCATGATTGGGTGAGAGATGTGTTATGTGATGTTCTTAAGCGGGCCGGGATCTCTGCCAAAAAGGAGGCTACAGTAAATTTCCTGACTGGCCCCTTAGAGGGGAGGTCCACTTTACGCCCGGCGGGCATCCTTGTGTTTGGATGGGAAGGGGGAAACACGCTTGTGTAGATCTAACTGGAGTCTCCCCCCTTGTCGGGCTCAAGGACAAGGGCTTTGTCGTAGGGTAAGCGGTGCTCAAGGCAGAGGCGAACAAAGTCGCAAAACATGAGAAAGCCTGCCTGGAGAATCAACATGTGTTTGTCCCGTTTGCGTTTGATACCTTTGGTGGTCTCGCTCCTGACGCTGTGCGACTTTTGAATCGGGTTCAAAAAGTCGTTAATAGTAATTCTTCGTCGCTAAAGGTTTCAAACTTTGTATTTAGTAGAATTGGTTTTTCTATTCAAAAGGGGGTGGCGGCGCAACTTGTTGCCCGACTACCTGCCATTGCTTTGTAATTGCCCTTTTTCGTGTGGAATGATATCGAAATCAATAATTAAAAAAAATTACATTATAAAAAAAATAGCTATCTATAATTTTTTTTGTATATAATGTTAATTATACACCTTTTTATATATAAATTTATAAGTTTAAGGACCAAATGTAAGGTAGTGAAAATAGGGGGGTTAAATGGTAAATACACAAACTAATTTTACACTTTTTATGTAGATTTTTACAAGTTTTAGAGACTAAATGTAAACTAATAAAACATAAAGGGGTTAAATGTTAAAATCTATAAAGTTATTTAACCCTAAAAAGCCTCAGACGCAACAAAACACAGCCGCTCTTCTTCTTCCTAGTTTCCAGCAAGTTTCCGGCTCAAATTGCAGGTTTCCAGTCGGAATCCGCTAAAATCGCGCTATGGAGTCGCTACACAGCATATAGCGAGGGTTTGGCGCAACACGACGCTATTCGCTATAGTGGTCGCTATGGCCGCTATCGATAACTATGGATACCGACAATCAGCATAGCAAACGACACGTGTTTTAAATCGATTGAAAATCATAAAAACGAATACTAGACAGTACTGTTGTTCTTCGGTTGGTATTGGTTCGATTCATTATAGTAAGGGTATGTACCTTCACTCGATCTAGTTTAAAATAACAAAAAAACATTATATTGCAAATACAACTCTGACTTCAATGAAATATATACTGCCACGTCGAGAATAACCATAAAAAACAATACGGTATCAATATCCATGTTAACCTCCGCTGCGGACACGGGGGTCATAAAACCGTGCTAAGTAGTAATCAAACAACGACCAAAACTGGGAAAATCATAACAAAAAACACGAATTTATACCGCCACGTGACGTAAACTTAGAGAAAGGCAAACACCAACTTAAAACGCAAGGTGACGTAAACGCTAACAAATTTACTACAAAACAAAAAGAATGAACGACAACAAATTACTACAAGACAAGAACCATAAAAACACTATTCATAAGACCCTTCATCATTTGTTATATACTAGTATTTGAACCAGGGCGTTGCCCCGTTTTTTTTTCCAGATTCTTTCGAAAAACGTATTGGCTCAGATTAAGTACCTAGTTTTCCGTGGCTACAAAACATGTTGCAAGTGAACACTTGATTTCCATCCTTACTAGTTACCACATCATCTAGCCGAAAAATGGTCAAAGCGACAATGAAACCCATCATAGTTAAACATATGTTTGTTTACAAATGTTATGCAGTGGCAAACCTTCAGCATGCCACAAGTTCTAACAGTTCAAAAAGAATCCTATTATAACAAAGTGGTTTCCTAAAGTTAGGGCCTAATTCAAATTCAAACTAATAATATACACACAATGACATAATGTTACATCTACAAAACATCTAGCTAGTTAGTTATCCCCTTTCACCACATCCTGCAATTCAGCCAATATTATCCTTGTGCCACCTGTTATAAATTCATAACATGAACCATCAAACAAAATTCTCAGATTTTCATCGGTTATAAAGTCAAACATATCTTGAATCCCTAGTCGGAGTAAGGAAACATATAATCGGTCAATAGGTGCAGCCTTTTAGTACATGTCAAAACATGTTGAGTTGACCTGAACATTTATTTTTTTAAGTACATGTTATAAAGAGTAAAATGCACGGATAGTCCCTGTGGTTTTGCAAAACAACACCTATAATCCCCAACTTTTGGAAATTACACCGGTGCTCCTTGTGGTTTGACAGTTTGTTACTCGAATAGTCCCTGGAGTGGATGACAGTTAGTTTTCTCCGTTAAGTGAATGTAAAATGACAAATTTACCCTTCATTTTCTCCAGCCACACCCATCAACCTACACCTTAGCTTCTTGTTCGAAAGAGACAGCAAACCCCAACGTCTTCATCGTCTACATCGTCGGAATTTCAAGTTTCTATCAAAACATATTCAATTCAGTAAGATCATCCATTGGTATTTCAAGTCCGGCTGAAAAATGGTCTTGTATTTCCTCATCATCAAAATTCAGTAAAGGACTCAGATCCAGAGGACCACCCACCCCTAATTCATCAATCGGGTCTAATAGTGGGTCAATGTTTTCCATACTCTGCTTAGGGATTCCAAATATTAGAAAACATATCTGCTCTCCCCTGTTTTCAGATCTAAACCACCTTCTTTCATAGCTGCATCACCGCCAAAAAGACCTTTTGGTTCTTCTGCTCCATCTCTGACTCCGACCCCGGCTTTCATTACGATTCTGTTAGAATAGAGAAAAATTAGTGAGATATCAAGAATAGAGAAGATGAAGGGGCCGACAGTTACAAATCGTCGGAGATGAAGAGGCAGCGGTGGCGACACGCCGGAGACGAAAAGATGGAGATACAACTTGCAGGAGACGAAGAGGCAACACTGATGAAGCACATAAAGGCAACACTTCAGAATGGTTTTTGATTACCCGCTAAAAGATTCAGTGGATTCGAATGGTGCTGGGTTCTATTCAGTTGATTCTTTATAATCGATTGATGATGGCAACAGAGTATGAATCTAACTAATCATATCATTGTGGTTTTGTTATTGAATTTCTGTCAGAAACTAAATCACAAAATAAGGGTTATTTGTTTTTTTAAAGAGAGGGGTAAATTTGTCATTTTACATTCACTTAACGGAGAAAACTAACCGTCATCCACTCCAGGGACTATCGCGAGTAACAAACTGTCAAACCACAGGGAGCACCGGTGTAATTTCCAAAAGTTGGGGACTATATGTGTTATTTTGCAAAACCACAGGGACTATCCGTGCATTTTACTCTGTTATAAATAAATATTAATAAGTTAATTCGTCGATTACGCTTACAAAAAAACAACATACGACTACAATAATCTGCTTTATGACTTAGTTATATGATAAACCACCTTCAACCCATTTCCCTTTTATGATATTACTCATTTTACCAAAATTGGCACCAATATATATACCAAATTATGGGCTAATGTTTACCTTGTTAGTAAGTTCTTCTTTCGCCTTCTCAAACTCCAAGCATCCGAAGGACAAAAATACGAATTAGTTAAAAAACATCAAGAATGAGTATTTAAAATCAACACAATATAGTAGGTATGAGGTTATATTAAATTCTAATCTTACCTGTTTGTCAATTCCGCAAATTGATCTTTATACTTATTCCCACTTCTTATCTCCTTTTCTTGATCCATGTCCCGAGACCGGTTAACATCACGTGCCCAATCATATCCTCTGTCTTTACCTTAATCATGATCTTGAGACTATTCCTTATTTTGGTCCCTAGAACGATCACGTTCACGACCATAGTCTCTATCGCTACCCGTCAAACTCCATATCTATGTTATTATTGCGACGAAAATTGTCACGGCCAAAGTTTGTTCTCCCACCTCGAGTCTGGACTTCATTAACTTTTACAACCCGTCCATCAATAGTCTAATAAAGATCCATTAAATCAAACAACTAATTATATATTGCTGAAATGCCCATATTGAAGAAATATTTAAAAAAAAGTACTATGCATAGCAGAGTTGGAAATTTGGCAGGTTAAGCAATAGGTCAAATGGGTTTGAGTGAAAGCAGTAGCTTTGACCCGTTTTGTTTGAGATTTTTATTTTACTTTTTTGACAGATTACCCATGTAATACAACCATAATTGACCTTTTTCCAGACAAACCGGTTGAGATTATCACCTCTAGTGCATAACATAATGACCAAAAAATCAACATATAACTAACTGCAAATACCCTTTGTTCAGAGGCTCAGAGGGCGTAAATGAAGGAATATATATAACCGTGGCTGCATCTGACGTCTCTCAAACACGCCACAGTTAAATCCTCATCTCAGTTTACACCCACACAATCATCATCGTCTAATACATATATATAATGCAACTAGAGGGTGTAAACGAAGGAGATAACTGTGGCTGCATTGGAGGTTACAGATGAATATCTACCATTTCTCAAACATGCCATGCCACGCCACGCCATGATTAAATCCTCATCTTGGTTTACACCCGTGCAATCATCATTGCCTAACTCAATAACCAAAACGCCAAACAATGGTTGCATAAAATCAATGCCAAAAACAGAATCATAGACCAAATGATGTAGCTCCATTATTATCAAAGGAACTCTACAAATCACAAATTTATATATATACAATATACGTGGTCTTCAGAAATCCTAGCCGACAAAGGAAAACACATAAACGAACTCACGGTTTCAAAATTCAAATCAAGAACATCTCAGATGAAGACACCCAAAGTCATCGATAATCATAGATAAAAGCAATCACCACCCATCAAATTCGGTTAGAGTCTTAGCATAGGAAACCCTAGCCATCATCGACACTTAACAACGAAAAGCCAAAAATAGCCACAGTCAACAACAGAAAACAAAGAAGGTGATTAGAGAGAGGAAATAATAGTCGCTACCACAAGTGCCCTTGAACGGACGCCGACAACAACCAACATCTCAGACCAAGAAAGCCTAACCATTATTGACTGGCCACAGTGAAAACCCCTAAAATCCAGAAGGCATGCGATGATCTTGAGCTCCGACGAACGGTGCCCTAAAATCCAGTTGCTATGCCAGAATCGGGGATTCTAGAGAACGCCATAAGAACCCTTTGTCACACCCCGATATTTCCACGTTTGACCGGTGGGCCCGGTAGGGGAGTATCGTGACGTAGTTGATATCATCATAGTCAAACAACACAATATATAAATGCACAGCGGAAGCAAAAGATAAATATATTACAATCCGAATATAAAGTAATATCAGGTATTACAACGGAAAGTAAAGGATCCACAGGCGGATCTTAAAACTTAAACATTGTTCAACAGACTTTAGACGCCAAGAACTTGCAAGATTCCTTATTAACGCCCTGAGCTTCCAGCCAATTACGTTCAGTACCTGCCACTTAACCTTTTTGAAAATACGTCAGTTTACACTGGTAAATACAATTAACCGACTCATTTGAAAAGGTTTAATAAAATTGATTTGGATGCACAAGGCACAACATATCTTTATAACTTGGGATAATTATGTAGAAATAAACTTGTATACAGTTTTACATGTTTGTCGTCCATTTAGGACCCGGTTAGAAGAGCCGGTTTAACAAGATTAATAGACACACCACGCGGTATGATTCCACAAGAAGATACCCTTCTTGTGAACTACCCTTTTTACATACGCAGCTGTCAGGTGTATGCCTACACCCCGTGCTTAAGTCGTGGCCATCCCTAATGAATGAGTCGAGGATATCCAGGACATGGTCATTAACCCCCCAAAGGCATTGCATCAAACAAGACGGAATAAAACGGGTTATGCATCTTTTTAATCAACATGTGATTGTACGACTTCATACCCGACCAAGCGGTATTATAATACCGTACCCCAAGCCCGTATAGGGAAAATAAGTTAAAAGTATTTATCTGAGCTAAATATAAATTCAATCCCAGCCGTATATCAATTCAGCAAGTACAGATAGCTTTTACTGGGCTCCTAATCTGGAACGAAGGTTTTTAATAACCTATTAGAATCCTAACGGGTCTTTAATTAAGCCTTGACTTAGACCGGTTAGTTTTCAAAGGAAGATACGGTTCAAACGCATGATAAGCGAAGACCGGTTTAGAAGGTGGTTTTGACCCGACAAGCTTGTAGGCTTGTTTAATATGGGTAACTTAACACACTCTGGATTTTGAGACAAAAATGATATCGTTTGACCCGTTTCGGCTAATATATGTAAACTAGTTACCTAAGCCAATCCGAATGCGACAAGTGCGTAATGAGTAACCAAAAAAGTCATATACAGGTTTCCTAAGTTAATATGCCTTTCATATGTTGTGATATCAGTAGAATATCTTCCATTATGCCCAAAACGAGTTTAATCTCAAAATAAGCCCCGTAGGGGTATTTTGGTCATTTTAAAGATTATAAAAGAGGTTAATTAAAATTCTGAGATTCGGGTCCGAATACATCAGTAGAATAACTTATTTTATTAGGTCATATCAGTTGGTAATAAGTCTTATATGCCAAAATGGTTTCAAACCCAAACTATGCGTTTAATACGCTTAAAGAGCCATTTTAAGCGATTTCCGGGTTATACAGGAAATCTGAGTTTTCTGATCAGGTTATAAAGTTCAAAATACTTTATTTATTATATAAAATCAGTAGCAATTGGATTGGTGTCAAAAATTTGGTTTAGATAGGCTTTATGCTAATTGCGTCGTTTAATTACTAAAAGGCGTTATAATTACGCTAATGAGCATAACTCCTAATCTAGACCTCCAACTGATGTGAAAATTTAGGGACAACTTTATAAATCAGTAATAAGGATTATTGTCCTTTCACATTTCCAAAATTCTCGTTTTATGGTTAAAAGGGCGTATTGGTCAACATTAGGCAATTAACGGAAACGTGTAAAAGAATGGGGCAATCAACGAACCAAGCACAGAGGGTTATACCAACATGTAACATGGTCCTAAGGAAGCCCTAAGGCATAACTAAACCATACTAAATCAGGTCAGAACTGAAGTCAAAGCAAAAGTCAAAGTTTTGCGACTTTCGGTTCCGAACCGGGTCTAAACAGAAAATTGTCGGGTCGAACATGCTTAGACATGTTCTTACATTAATTACTAAGTTATGAGAGTAATAAAACAGGTTGCAAAGCTTCTACATTGTTAATTATGTTTTAAATCGCAAATTAGGATCCCGTTGACTTTTTATAAACAACTTTGACCCGACATTTGAACTAGTTAGAACGGGAATCAGAGGGTGCCCTTTTAAGGGTTTATTGCCCACATAATTACCAACTTATAACTACTCTTAATTTGACAAATCACTGGACCATTAATGATTAATCGCTAAGTCAACCGTTAATTACGACGGTTTGACTTTTAAGCTAAAACTAAGTAAAAACTCAACTAAGAAAGGTTAAGCATACTTACCAAAGTCTAATGCACTATTAGAGATGGCTTGGGTCTGCTCTTATGCTCCAGGAAACTCCAAGAAAGCAGATGGAATGAATGATCACAATGTTGCAACTATGAAGGCCTTTTATAGTGAATTTGATCCACTTTGATGATGACAACTAAGTCTGATCCAGATCATTAACAAGTGCCCCTAAGTCCTAGGAACTATTAGTGGTCGCCCATGTATGTGAAAAATCGTTTTTAAGTCGGTTGCAACGTTTAAACAGGCTGCTGTTGAATTTTCTGCATCTGCGCATGCCTTACGGACCGTAAGGCTTGGGGCTTACGGTCCGTAAGCCTCTTCCAGGGGACAAAAATGGGTTTGCTTTTGGCACTTGGCTCTTGGTCCTTCGAAAGGTCATCCAACCTTATTTTCTTGCATTTTGAGCCCCTCAATTTTACTTATAAGGGCTTCAAGACTTGTTTAAACATTGGCAAGTCCTTGGTTAACTTTGTGCTTACCAGAGAAGTCATAATTTCCAACGTTGACGCTTTTAACCCCTCGTATACGAATTTGATCATAACTTTCTCATACGATAACGAAACTTTATGAAATTTTTATCACTCATTCTAGTGAGCATAATTAATCGTTACAAAGCTTCGGGTTTGCTAAAAGGTCACTCAGAGGTATACTTTAAACATGTTGACACATTTAACCCCTGTAGTTCGTAATCTCTCACTTTCTTTCATATTTAGCTTCGTATAATCCATGATTTATTCGTTTGAAGGTATGAGCATCATGTAGGGTTACTGTAAAGTATATTTATCCCTTGTTGACATTTTGAATCCTTATGTTCACATACTTTCCATGTTTGTCAACTTTAGTCCCTCTTGAGTATAGTTTCACACGTTCAAGCTTATGACACGTGTCAATACATTATTGGTCATGAATTTTCGAGGTGTTACATCCTCACCCCCTTAAAAGAAATCTCGACCTCGAGATTTGCTAAAATGCTGGAAGTACTTTTTGTCGCATAATGGACTTAACTTCTATAACATATCTGAAGTCTTTCCAAGCTCCCAAGTGACCCCTATATTAGGTACATGTATCCTTTTGGAGCTTCTTAACCTGTCGATCCTTAATCGATACAGGATGCTCCTCACCTCATAAATCTGCATATTATTATGTGATAGTGCTTCTTGACTTGTTGGTGAATCACATCCTTCAGTCACTAGTGTGCAATGTATTGCGAGCTCCGCCAAGCTCCTTAAATAGGTTTTAGCTTATAAGCTACTTCATCTTGATACATTCAATTTCCTTCAAATGATTCTATATCTTCAGAGCTTAACTAGCCTGATAATTTAACAAATTTGGTACACCCTTCCTGGGTGATATCTTTTGTTGAACCTTATTCCTTAACAAGAATTTAGGAGGGTTGCTACTTTCATTAATTCTTGAATTTTCTGCCGGATACCGGCAACTTACAGATGATTTGGGATTTGTATGATCTTATTCGTTGTTTCCATGTAGCGTTCAGATCCTAATAAGTGGACTTCCCAAAGTCTCGTCCATCCAACGGATGTTTTGATATTTCATCTTTACAAGGTCTCCAAAGGAGCCACCTTGATACTTATATGACAACTATTATAGAAAAGCTTATCTTAAGGTGAGGTGGTTATTCCAACCATTGCTCAAAACTATTCTTAAGGAATAGCTAATCCTTGTCGTTAGTCGAACAGATCGACGATCCTGGGCAGTTGATGGAAATCCTTAATCGTTGCCTAATTAGGGTTGCGGTAATAATGCATAAGCAAAATGAACCGTCTTTCATAATTAACTATACCGAATTCTCAGGATATTGAGTTAGGCTATATGAACCCTCTATTTTAAAACTTAGTTAATCAGGGTTTCGATTCTTCCAATGATGGTACTAGCCGTCTTGGAGATTTCATAATAATACAGCCTTAAATGGGATATAAACCTTAACTCTACCTGCCTCTCGGGGGTAAACAGGGTAATCTTAGGAGGAGATAATCAAGATACAAGGAGGTTACAGAGATTTTTACAAATCTCAGGCTCCAATTCATCCATCATTGCTTGTTTCAAATAAGTGACACATTTATGTTACAAGTCCACGAATTCCTTAATCGGGAACATTTACTTGACAATTCCATTCTGGATATCTCCTTTGAATACCATTAGTTGACTTTAGCACCATATGACCTATCGGAGTATCTTTGGGGTCCCATGCATTAAACCTCCATACTGATCAGGCGTGGAAGCAATCTATGGAACTTATTAAGATACACCAATCCTCATATGACGCTTTTATCATACCATCAGGTAATCGGAATCGATAGAGATCAAAGAGATATCAACTACGTATGCTGACACACTTCTTTTTAGAGAGGGGATACTTCTAAAATTCTACGACTGAAGGTTTTTGACAAGAACAGAAGAAATGGTTCTTATGATTTGCCTGTGCGTTTTACCTTATACTTAATATCTGGGTTTCTTAGGGGAAAAATTTCTAAAAGTTTGCGAAGCTTATGGTCTTATGAGAGACTTAGCAGCACCTGAACCCAAACGTAACTCTTAGCACATAGATCACAATAAGGGATTTATCTAGTGTCATTATCAATGTGAACTGCCTCTATTCATACATCAGGAGGGTTAAGTGCCTCCATTCTTAATCCTTTTAAACTTAGCTGCAAAATCTATGACAAATTCAGGGCAGTCTCAGCTTTGACTGGTCGTTTCTTAATCTATTTAACGTGAGTAGCTGAAGTAGATCCATAATGGATTTATAACAAGCAGGCTTTGAAACCTTAATGTGCCCTCTTATTGCCGATGCTAACCACTGATAATCATTTGCATTAAGCTTAGAGTTTGGGTAAATTGAATAGGGTACTATCTCAGCCAATGAATTAAAATTTGTTACATACTGTCGACAGTCTAGAACTTTTATGGCGAGAGTCAGAAAATTCTTATTTCATCTTTTTCCATTTTGTGATGTGGATAATAGGTTTTTCTAATAAGGTCCAAAAAACTTGGACCATCCTATAATGTATATAAGAGGATCTTTCTTGTGGACTTCATTAATGTCCTCACTATTCAAGGGTATTGCCATCGAATGACTGTGATGTATACCTTACTATGTCCTTTCCAGCATAACCGCTGATATACCTAATGGTTTCTACCTCATCCAACAATTTCCTGTAATCGATGGCCCCTTTTTACTATTGAAGTCTCTTGACTTCCAAGAGACAGAGTACTTTTAAGTACATCCAAAAAGGAATGGGTTTCTTGCCACATATGATTTTTTTTTGGGTTAACCTTCGTATTTGAAGCATGAATAAAGCTCTTTCTCATGAGCAGCGACATGTGTTTCAAAGTGAACATCATTCGTCTTCTTAAACCTTTTCATGACTTTTCTCATAGCCTTTCTAATAGCTGTGTTAATTATAGTTTTGGAGATTAACTCCATTAACATTGAGGTTCACATTGGATGCACCATTATCACCTGTCGCATCTCCAGCATCGCGTCTGTTGTTTGTATTTTCTGAGTTTTCCATACTCGAATCTTTGGTATTAAACACCAAATTTAACAAGTGCTTGGGTAATCCATACCCGGTATCTCTTTGAATGGTCAAAGGCTCACCATAAGGAGTCCTGATAACTACTTGCTTCTCATTACCCAAAGTATGGGCTTGGTTACAGGATGACCAACTCATCTTCTATTATTATATCGAGTCCCTCCATTTTAATGGAACAAGGACAGTGGAAAAGAATGATTCCTAATGGATATAAAACATCCAGCTAAAATTGCTGAAGCAGTCTCTGAGGTACTATCGGTCAATTTTACTTTATTCTTAACGCTTAGAGTTTTAACAGGCGGATTTAATGATTTACAAAATCTATTGTCTACGAGAGACTTATCTGAACCTGAATCAAATAATACTCTAGCATGAGCGTTATTGATAAAGAATGTACCTGTTGTGACCTTGTTATCCTGAACAGTCTCTTGAGTATGCATTTGAGAGCTTCCGGCTTTGATCTTCTTAACTTCCTCAAGCTTTTTAGCGTATTTAGGGCAGTTGGTCTTAATGTGCCCCTTTTTATTGCAACCATAGAAGGTTGCGTCTCCCAATCTTTTGCAATCCAAGGTCTTATGCTCCTTGGAGTTGCAGATTCCACAGGGTAGAGGCTGAGATTCCAGCCAATTACGTTCAGTACCTGCCACTTAACCTTTTTGAAAATACGTCAGTTTACACTGGTAAATACAATTAACCGACTCATTTGAAAAGGTTTAATAAAATTGATTTGGATGCACAAGGCACAACATATCTTTATAACTTGGGATAATTATGTAGAAATAAACTTGTATACAGTTTTACATGTTTGTCGTCCATTTAGGACCCGGTTAGAAGAGCCGGTTTAACAAGATTAATAGACACACCACGCGGTATGATTCCACAAGAAGATACGCTTCTTGTGAACTACCCTTTTTACATACGCAGCTGTCAGGTGTATGCCTACACCCCGTGCTTAAGTCGTGGCCATCCCTAATGAATGAGCCGAGGATATCCAGGACATGGTCATTAACCCCCAAAGGCATTGCATCAAACAAGACGGAATAAAACGGGTTATGCATCTTTTTAATCAACATGTGATTGTACGACTTCATACCCGACCAAGCGATATTATAATACCGTACCCCAAGCCCGTATAGGGAAAATAAGTTAAAAGTATTTACCTGAGCTAAATATAAATTCAATCCCAGCCGTATATCAATTCAGCAAGTACAGATAGCTTTTACTGGGCTCCTAATCTGGAATGATGGTTTTTAATAACCTATTAGAATCCTAACGGGTCTTTAATTAAGCCTTGACTTAGACCGGTTAGTTTTCAAAGGAAGATACGGTTCAAACGCATGATAAGCGAAGACCGGTTTAGAATGTGGTTTTGACCCGACAAGCTTGTAGGCTTGTTTAATATGGGTAACTTAACACACTCTGGATTTTGAGACAAAAATGATATCGTTTGACCCGTTTCGGCTAATATATGTAAACTAGTTACCTAAGCCGATTCGAGTTTGACAAGTGCGTAACGAGTAACCAAAAGAGTCATATACAGGTTTCCTAAGTTAATATGCCTTTAATATGTTGTGATATCAGTAGGATATCTTCCATTATGCTCAAAACGAGTTTAATCTCAAAATAAGCCCCGTAGGGGTATTTTGGTCATTTTAAAGATTATAAAAGAGGTTAATTAGAATTTTGAGATTCGGGTCCGAATAGATCAGTAGAATAACTTATTTTATTAGGTCATATCAGTTGTTAATAAGTCTTATATGCCAAAATGGTTTCAAACCCAAACTATGCGTTTAATACGCTTAAAAAGCCATTTTAAGCGATTTCCGGGTTATACAGGAAATCTGAGTTTTCTGATCAGGTTATAAAGTTCAAAATACTTTATTTATTATATAAAATCAGTAGCAATTGGATTGGTGTCAAAAATTTGGTTTAGATAGGCTTTATGCTAATTGCGCCGTTTAATTACTAAAAGGCGTTATAATTACGCTAATGAGCATAACTCCTAATCTAGACCTCCAACTGATGTGAAAATTTAGGGAAAACTTTATAAATCAGTAATAAGGATTACTGTCCTTTCACATTTCCAAAATTCTCATTTTATGGTCAAAAGGGCGTATTGGTCAACATTAGGCAATTAACGGAAACGTGTAAACGAATGGGGCAATCAACGAACCAAGCACAGAGGGTTATACCAACATGTAACCTGGTCCTAAGGAAGCCCTAAGGCATAACTAAACCATACTAAATCGGGTCAGAACTGAAGTCAAAGCAAAAGTCAAAGTTTTGCGACTTTCGGTTCCAAACCGGGTCTAAACAGAAAATTGTCGGGTCGAACATGCTTAGACATGTTCTTACATTAATTACTAAGTTATAAGAGTAATAAAACAGGTTGCAAAGCTTCTACATTTTTAATTATGTTTTAAATCGCAAATTTGGATCCTGTTGACTTTTTATAAATAATTTTGACCCGACATTTGAACTAGTTAGAACGGGAATCAGAGGGTGCCCTTTTAAGGGTTTATTGCCCACATAATTACCAACTTATAACTACTCTTAATTCGACAAATCACTGGACAATTAATGATTAATCACTAAGTCAACCGTTAATTACGACGGTTTGACTTTTAAGCTAAAACTAAGTAAAAACTCAACTAAGAAAGGTTAAGCATACTTACCAAAGTCTAATGCACTATTAGAGATGGCTTGGGTCTGCTCTTATGCTCCAGGAAACTCCAAGAAAGCAGATGGAATGAATGATCACAATGTTGCAACTATGAAGGCCTTTTATAGTGAATTTGATCCACTTTGATGATGACAACTAAGTCTAAGGGGTGATCCAGATCATTAACAAGTGCCCCTAAGTCCTAGGAACTATTAGGGGTCGCCCATGTATGTGAAAAATCGTTTTTAAGTCGGTTGCAACGTTTAAACAGGCTGCTGTCAAATTTTCTGCATCTGCGCATGCCTTACGGACCGTAAGGCTTGGGGCTTACGGTCCGTAAGGCTTGGGGCTTACGGTCCGTAAGCCTCTTCCAGGGGACGAAAATGGGTTTGCTTTTGGCACTTGGCTCTTGGTCCTTCGAAAGGTCATCCAACCTTATTTTCTTGCATTTTGAGCCCCTCAATTTTACTTATAAGGGCTTCAAGACTTGTTTAAACATTGGCAAGTTCTTGGTTAACTTTGTGTGTAACACCCCAAAACCCAAATGTTTATATTCGTTAAATGTTATGATATGGCACATCAAGAAATAAATAACTAGGTTATTTATCCTAGTTAAAAGTATGGTAGAAACAATTAGAGAATGAGAGTTGTGCCAATTATAAATAAGAAAGAGAACATGAGGGACTAAGATGGCCAAAATTGAAAATGAGTTTAATTAAAACAAGAATCTCACACACACTGGGTGTGTGTGCATGAGATCGAGCAGGAGGAAGAAAGAATGGGTGTAAACCCTAGTTCACAAGAAAGCTTCAAATTGACAAGGAGATTAGTCTCAAATCCGATGCATGAACTCGTTTTCTTGATAATCTAGCCCTAGCAAACATGTGGTAAGTTGTAATTTAAGATTTGATGATATTGTAAGAAGTGGGTTATGATCAATCCACGAAATTGTATGAAATTAAGCATGATTATGTGTTAACATCATCATAGGGAACATGTGTTATGCATAATTTTGACTAATTTGATGTTTAAGGTTGTAAACCCACTAGTTGGGTGATTAAGATGACATGGGTGTTCATCATGTCCAATTCTTGTTAAATATTCATGAATTATGTTGTGTTATGATGAACTATTGTTAGATGAATTGAAAGAAATATGGTGTTGATATGTTTGATGTTTATGTGTTAATGATACTTGTTGATTAGTAAGAAGATTTGATGAAATATGAATGAACTTGGAAGATTATGCTTAAACTAGTTGTACATGGTGCCTAGGAAGTAGTACACACACCACGTGTTTGATAAAATGTCCAAATGACAATAATATGGGAAGGTTATGTTATGATGATGTTGAGTATGCTATGTGCTTGTTTGAATCGACTAATGAAATACATATGTGAGATATGAACTTGATATGATCATTCATATGAATAATCATGTATGCTAATAAGGATGTAAATGTAATGACATGAAAGTATAGGAATCATGTCAAGATGGATGGGAGCGTGGAAGGCTAACGGGACAAGAAGACTCAAGTAAGCGAATGCAAATACGGACGCGTAAGGTAAGTGAACTCCGAACTTACCCTTTTGTTTGGTAATGTATTTATGATATACGGTAATTTATTTAATGTAATGTAAGAAGATATGAATCGATGTTGTTACTAAGGTATGTTTTAGTGGAATGAGTCGGAATTGGTTAAGAGAGAGATTCGATTAAGTTTGGGTAAGAAAGGGAAGCTAATGATACTAACCGTGTTTCTATTGAGAACTAATGTGAAGTATAGGCATCTTAACAATGGAAGTGATGGTTGACTCCGCTATCCGATGCGAGTGATCGAATGGATGGATGAAAGGGCTAGTATAAGAGAAAGCATGATATGTTGACGCCTTATTATACATGTGTTAAGATTTTGTATTATGTCATCGGTTACTAATGATGTGATTGAATGTGGTGACTGCAGGTTGTACAGGTTTATGGATGTTTCATAAAGAAGTGTACGCGGTTGAAGATCGAGTCAACGCATGGATTGTACGTGGGTGTGAATGTGGTCACTTAATTTTATATAAGTATGTTAGTTTTTAATTAATTTATAAAAAGGGATTAATGTATTTAAGTGAAAGAATGAATATAATGAAAGAAAATTTTTAAAGTTCGTATTTCCGCTGCGACTTTCGATTATAACGTGTTAGGGCGTTACATTGTGCTTACCAGAGAAGTCATAATTTCCAACGTTGACGCTTTTAACCCCTCGTATACGAATTTGATCATAACTTTCTCATACGATAACGAAACTTTATGAAATTTTTATCACTCATTCTAGTGAGCATAATTAATCGTTACAAAGCTTCGGGTTTGCTAAAAGGTCACTCAGAGGTATACGTTAAACATGTTGACACATTTAACCCCTGTAGTTCGTAATCTCTCACTTTCTTTAATATTTAGCTTCGTATGATCCATGATTTATTCGTTTGAAGGTATGAGCATCATGTAGGGTTACTGTAAAGTATATTTATCCCTTGTTGACATTTTGAACCCTTATGTTCACATACTTTCCATGTTTGTCAACTTTAGTCCCTCTTGAGTATACTTTCACACGTTCAAGCTTATGACACGTGTCAATACATTATTGGTCATGAATTTTCGAGGTGTTACACCCTTGGACTGACAAACACCACCGGTGATGGTGGCTCTCTAGCCTACGGACCAACATAACGTCAGCGACGGGAACTTTCTGCTCTTTCTCTCTCACTAGCCCCCACTCGTCTCCGCTATGAGCCAAGAACTATGACCGACAAATGTAGGTCATGAAAACGGGAACTGTTCCAAAGAACATACCCAAAATGTTATATATTATAGTATAGTATAGTATAGTATAGTATAGTATAGTATAGTATAGTATAGTATAGTATAGTATAGTATAGTATAGTATAGTATAGTATAGTATAGTATAGTATAGTATAGTATAGTATAGTATAGTATAGTATAATATTGTTTAAGTATTTAGATAGATGGAATAAACGATTCTTATTGATATTTTGAGTTTTCTTTTGCAGCTTCTTTATGTTTAAAGATATACATATTAAATAATTATAGATATAGATGAGGTATTTCTAACTACCTATCATAATTGCGATGAAAAATTACAAGTGTTGTCCTTTACGTTAACATTTTATTGCAAGCGGTGTCCTTTGACGCAAAAGTTGACGAGTTTTGTAGTTAACATTTCAAAATCTTACATGTGATGTATGTTTGCCATAACCTAGTTACTTTTTATTGCTAAATTAAGGCACATGAGGGCAATTTAGTCTTTTTCCCTGCCTTTCTTTTTAAAGTGTATCTTAATTATCAAAGAAAAAATGAAAAAAAAAATAAAAATATAGATAAAATTCCAAAAACCATTCTCACTCTATTTCTCTTAGCTCTCTCTCGTTAAACAAAGAACAGAGTTAGTCTTTCCCACTACCTCACCACCGATCAACAATGGCAACAACTGGTTCCTGACCCAAATCGTCATCATCTTCCCCCCACCGATTTCCCTACTCTATTTCTAGAATCCATATCGATGTTCAGGTGAGAGAAACCTTAAATCGTCATCATTTCCCCACCACTGACCCTAATGAAACAACCATTCCAGCCACCACCACCTCCAACACTCCCGCACCACCATTTTCTTCTTCGAAACCCTATACCATCGTCAGAACACCGCATGTTAGGCGATGATGGAGCGAAGAACATTTATCAAAGAATTGTTAGAAATTCCAGCCGCCACCACTTCGAACACTCATACTTTTCAAAATTTGTCTCTCATAACTAAAAAAACCTTCCCATCCTATCCACCATTTTTATCTTTATCTTAATCACAAACACTTATTTTATGTTTCTGTGGAGAATGAGATGTTTCAACTCATGGGTTTATGAAGAATGGAGTGATTCAACTTCCTTTTTAAGTATAAACACCAAGGTGAGTCTTGGTTAATAAATGCATCAAAAACACCAACTATCTAGAGTTCTTAACTTTCTTTATAAAGAATTTCTACCAATTCTCTAATCAATGTTCTTCTATTTTCTTTGAGATACAATTAGGTTTGTAAGCCATCTTTGGCAGTATATACTGTTCCTGCTGTTTTACTTGGGAAACATACATGTTCATCCAAGAGGAGACACGAAATCCGTACTTCAACTCGTGTTGAAACCGATCCTTAGCCACAACAGTTTAACAACATTGTTAGTTTGTTTTTGTAGCCAAGGATAATACAAGAAGGATTGGTTGAAGTACGCATACAAGACAACGATTTGAATCAATTCATTAGGTAAACTTGTATTTTATTTTTATTTTCATTCGGTTTTGTATACGATGTTGTATCTATCTCCCATGAATAACAAGAGTGTTGTTATTATTTTATTTTTATTCAAAAGTGAATCAACCTCCTACAATCTTAAAACAAAATTTCATGAGATTGTTAACTATTATAAAACCGTCGTAATAGGATTTCAGGTTCACCAAATAGTTCATTTGAGATTTTAGTAAATTCATATGAATAAAGTTTTGGATGTGTGGTACAAACTAGTCAAATTTACATGATTGGTCGATTGGAGTACAATCTTAAATGCCAATATCGTGTTACAAAATAAATAAGATGATTCAACTTTTTGGTTTTATTAAGTTTTATGTAAATGTGTGTTTTCCTAACGGGATTTTTGGAAATTTGTTATATTAAAAACCAAAATATATGTAAATGTTTTAGTAAACGCAACATTTCCTAACATGTGTGTTAGAGATAATTATAAATCAAGTATTGTTTTAATTTTTTTTTCCTATAAATGTATATATCTAAGATGCTTATATAACTCTAAGTAGGAAGGGATGAGCAAATAAACTCAAAAAATGTAACTAACTCAACTGTTCATCTATATACTCTAAAAAATAATGCATAATATCTTACAAGGTTTTCATAATTTTGTTGATTTTAAGCACTAACTTTTAGTTCACGGTAGTTCCAAATTTTATGTACTTCATGTGTTGCCATTTATAAACACTCCTAACTTAATCTCAAATGTTGAAATATGAAGTTATACAAGATCAATATCTACCACAAACTAGATATCATATTGTCATGTCTATCATACAATTGACTATGCTCATGTAACGGAAACAAGTGTATTTATTTTATATATGAGAAACAGGGACATGAACTATATGTGTGACGCTATATATCTTCTGTGTTACCTTCCAAGTCCGTATACAAATCAACAGAAATTTCGTTTCTTGATATTCCAACGGCACGAATTGATTGATACACTTCAAGCATACTTGTAGCCCCATTTTTGTGGGTTTGAATGCACTTCTTTGCTATTCCGAGTGTTTCATATATTTCCTCATCGAATCCTTGTCCTACTAGACATTCATCAATCATATTGAATTCCTCACTACATACATCATCTCCTAGGGACTCCGTTTCTATAGATGGCCTTTCTTTACCTGATACTAACTCGAGCAACAAAATCCCAAAGCTATAGACATCCTCCTTGTAAGGACTAGGAACAGAAGGTTGAACCACAAAAGTGCAACCCCTTGATATGGTACCACTTTTAGTCATCAATATAATTGAATTACCGAAATTTGATATCTTGGGCTCAAGCATATCATCTAGTAAAATACATTTTGAGTCAATTTTGAGATGGGCTACCTGTAGGGCGTTGTTATGATGTAAATTGCAAGTCCTCGTGCTATCCCTACTGCGATCCTCAACCTTAAAGTCCATCCCATCTTCTGGCCTTCCACTTGCGGCCTAGAGTGTAGCCATTGATGGAGGGTTCCATTAGACATGTATTTGTAAACAAGAAATTTCTTCTCCATTTCAAAGCAAAAGCATAACAGTGGTACTAAGTTTGTGTGCCGCAGTCTTCCAAAAATTTGTATTTCTAATAAGAACTCTTTCTCAAAGCTCTCAAACTTATGAAGCCTCTTCACTGCAAGCATCATACTGTTTGGAAACACAGCCTTGTACATGATTCCCATGTTTCCATAGCCAATTTCACTTTTAGTGTCAAAATTATTGGTTGCCAACTTGAGTTCCACCAAACTTAGTCTTCGGATATACTTTTCCATGGCTGTTACCTGTGTTATTGTTAAGCACATTGTTACATATGAGTATTCGTCTGTATTCTTTATTGGTGTGTGCATGTCGGTCATAAGTGTATTTATACATATCTGTTTGTATATACACATGTGTGTATGTATATGTGTGAGTGCATATAGGGACGATTTACATAGAGAACCATATATTACGAGAACACACAAAATAAAAATACCATGAAGTGTTCGTTTAATTAATATAAAAAACTTAGAAATAAAAGAAAATAGAAATATTCATTGTTTCTCACTCATATTTCCTAAAATAGAAAAATCGTTTGATTGGTGTTTATGCATAACACTACACATAGTTAGGTCATTGGTCGACATATAACTTCATTTAGTCAACCTGTATAATACAAAGGTTTTTAATTTAGTTAAAACATATATTTACAAATTAGTTTAATGGTTTTTATTTACATATTATTATGTATGTGTATGTAAGAAGTATAATATTTTAGAAGTATGACAAAGTAGAAAAAACTAAACAATTTAGATATGTTTTTTTTTTTCTTATAATAATTTAGTGTTATCTTATCCTTCCACACATATCTAATTATCCTTTCACAGAATGTACATATTATCCTTGCAAAGTTTTGAGAAAACTAAGAAAACTATAATAAACCTATCACTAATTAACATTTATTTTTTATTACTTAAAAATATTTTTGCAAATTGAACACCCACATTATTATCGGTTTTTGGTTTTTGTTTTCAAATCTTCATGTTAATAGTTTTCAATTTAACATCTACATGTTTAAATTTTCTAGAAATCCATCAATAAGGGGATGGGACGTGTACCGTGGTGGGGACCTAGTTATAGGTGTGATGGCGTGAAAGTTGAAACGCCGCCACAACTATCTTAGTCACTATAGTGATGAACACTTCTGTGATGTTTATCATGCTTATGGAAAAGAACCGAATTTAAGAAGGAAAAAAAACCATTTTTAACTATATATATATATAGGGAGGGGCTCATGCGAGAACCACCCTTATTGTGAGAACCTTGAGAACCAATGTGAACACAACCTAAAATAGCTAAAAAAAACCTAACCCCCCCCCCAAGCTAAATGCTAAAAAAAACCTAACCCCACCCCCCCCACCCCAAAAACCTAAACCCCCCTCCCCCACCCCCCAAAAACCTAAGCCCCCCCCCACCCCCCCCAAAGCTAAAATGCTAAAAACTAAACCCCCAAAAAACCTAAAAAAATCTAAAATTTTTTTTTTGATTTTTTTAATATTTTTTAGGTTAAAATCGCTACTTTTCGAAGACAAAAAAAAAAATTTTAAAAAAAAATTAAAAAAAAAAAATTTTTTTTGGCTTCGAAAAGTAGCGATTTTAACCTAAAAAATATTAAAAAAATCAAAAAAAATTTTTTTGTGTGATTTTTAGCTATTTTTAGGCATTTTTGGTGTGTTCACATTGGTTCTCGCGGTTCTCACAATAAGAGGTGGTTCTCGCATGATCTTCTCCCTATATATATATATATAAACACACATATACATACCAAACCTTAATACTTTTTTAGCACCAAGTACACCATTAAAAAACACTACAACACCACACATTATGAAATAAAAAAACAAATGGAGGTTTTAAGCAAAAAAGTGCCTGCCTCAAAGAAAGAACGTATGGGCCGAAGGTTCGTGCTAATCCAGGCGAACCGATTAGAGTTTAAAAGATGAAGCGTTACTAACCCAACCGTTCCCAACCCAATTGCTAAGTTTTAGGTTGTTTTTTTTTTAATTTTATTTTTAACGGGAGTTGTTTTTTCTTAATTTTTAATGTAGTTTAAAAAATAATGAAAACGTGTTTTTACTTTATTTGACTTTCATATCTAGATCTCTGTATTTAGAAAATGTTGCTTTTAACTTCATTTTTTTCAAAATAAAATCAAATGATGAGAATGGTTCAAGTGATGGGTGTTGGAAGTGATTTAGTGATGATATTGGTAAATTTGAGTGAAATGAGATGTCACCTTGTGATTGGTTGATTTTTATTGATGGTATGATGAGTGAATTATAATCACATCAATGGTTTGATATTTCTTGGACCATGACCAATGCAAAATATTTAGTTTGAGGGGGAATGCATTGGAGGGGGAATGCATTGGAGGGGTTTGTATTTGGTAGAATGTTTTTGGAGAAGAATGATGCATTTGGTGGGATGATGAACCCCTATGTTTGTTTTGTATTTATTTTATTCTTTTATTGTTTTAATTTATTTTGATATTCATAAATAAGTTGTAAACTATAAACTTAGTGAACTGATTATTATTATTCTTATTTCAAATATAGTAATTGGACAAAATAACAAAAAAATGTAATGTTTTTATTTTAAAATATAAGTTTATTAATGCTATTAAAATAAAAAAGTTAATACAAAAGCTTAAGATATGTTATGTTAATGCTCGTGTTTAGAAGTTTAATGTTTTGTTTTAATAACTTTTGATTTAGATAATGCGAAAATAAAAATATATATATATTGATAGAAATAACTTAATTATTAAAAATAAATGTAAAAGTGATGATAATGTGAAAATATAAGTGTTGGTAAAGATGTTTGTAGGATTGGAGAGAAAATGTCTATTTTGGTGTATTTGTGAAAATCAGACGTGAAAGCTGACTAGACATGTTTGCAAGACCGTGGGGTATGGTGGGGCGGAGGTTTGAGGCATGGGTTGACACGTGGAACTTGAAGAACTCAATACACAAACCCAAGTTGTAGGGGGTATGGTGGGTGTGGCTGGGCTGGCGTGGCCAAGCCACATCAATCTTTTCTAATATATATATATATATATATATATAAAACCATTAAAAACTACATAAACATACATAATAATTATCTAAAACATCACCACCGTCGCGATCATTTGTAAAAATATTTCCGCACCATCGTCAGATGATGATGACGATTCACTTGAACTTGAAGAACTCATGTCAAGATTGTGTTTTATGTGTTTGATATTGTGTGAGAAAAATGTTAAATATGGTAAGACATTTATAAAGGAATTTAAAAAAAAAAAATGCCCCAACGGCTAGTTTGGTTTGGCCATTGAGAGCCCGCCATGTCAGATTCATAGACCCGCCCCACGCCCGGCTTCAAACTCCCGCCCCTTGGGCCACGCCTCAACCCAAGCCCACCCGGGGTGATGACTTGGGCGTTTTCAGCCAACCCACGCCCCAACCCAAGCCCCATACCCCACAGTCTAAATACACTTATTATGTGATTGGTGCAGAACCCTTATAGCTCAAAGACACTAAGGCCATGGGGTGTGGTTCCCCTTCCCCATGGCCACCTAGACGCCACCTAGTTCACCTCATCACTACTCCCCCATGAGTGGGGTGTGGTTCCTGATCGGTAGAGATTATGTACACTTTATCGGATACTAATTATTATATAAACTAGTAATAAGACCCGCACGCCTTGCGGCGCGGGTACTTCGCAAATATTGAACGGATTAGTACAAGCGTTATGTGATGTGTTAACCATATGAAAACGCACGTTTTGACGTATCCGATTGAAGTCAATGTATCCTATAGTTGCATTGCGATTATATTAAAGCGTAACGTAAATCGAATTTATATCGTACAATCACAATGTATTATACGCGACCTGACTAACTCGAATTTATATCGTCAAGCCAAAAACTCTCGAGGGGTCAAAGTGCCATTTACAAAGTTCATAAAAAGTTAAGTGGTTAAAAATTGAATTTCCTAAACTTTAGGGCTAAGAAAGGGTAAAGATAAAATTGATAATTTTTTTTAGGTAAGAAGGAAACTATAACAAAGTTGGAGCTGAAAATGAAACTACCACAAAGTTGGGGTGTCAAAAGCAAACTATTTGTAAAATGGAGTAATAGTTTAGGGAATAAATTTGTCATTTTATGAACTTTGAAGATACCAAAGTCAAGGGGCTAAAATTACAATATCGTGAAAGTATGGGGGATGGGGAGGCAAAGCCGATGGAGTTTCCACCGACTTCGTCTTTTGACGGGTGGAAACATATAGTAAGACAAAAACACGATTCGTATAACGCAGTACGTAAAAGACAATTACAAAAAAGTGTAAAACACAAAGGTAGACACAAAGTGTAAAACACAATGCCTAAGACATTTCGTAAAACACAATGCATTGGCATTTGCTAAAGTAGGAGTTGTAGCCTAGGGGTTACAATTGCAATTTTTTTAAAGTTGGGCGGGTGTAAAAATGGAGTAATAGTGCAAGGGGTAAAAAAACAAAGTCTAAAAAAGACAAAGTGTAAAAGTATAGGGGTGGTGGCGGAAATGTGTAAAAGATGAGGTGGTGTTGTTGGAAATGTAAAAGAAGATGATTGGTGCGTAACTATGTAAGAGCTAAGGGGGCGATGGTGGAAAACCAAAGTAGAGGGTTGATACTAGCAAAATTTGAAAGATGAGGTTATGGTTTTGAAAATTCAAAGTAAAAGATTTAGGGACTAAATTTGCCATTTTATGAAATTTTAAAAGTTATAAAGTTAAGAGGCTAAAATTGGAATATCATAAAAATAGAAGGGGCAAGTAGGCAAAGCCGGTGGGAAACCCACCGACTTTGTCCTTTAAGATTATGTAGAATGTATCGTTATTAACATAAAATAAATGAGTTTCATTGGTTTTTATAAATATTGTGAAAGGTATTTAAATGAGATAAAGTGTCATATATTACATGGCGAAATCATGAATGCAATTAAACAAGTATGTATTAAATTAGTGTTAATTGTTGACATTAATATTTTTCTTTTTAATTGGAGTGAATTTTTTTAAACGGTGAATTTCTTTTTGAGTAACCCAATATCACACCGCCTAAATGGCGGCCCTAGTCAAGATCTTACGTGCATTGAAACCATATATTGAATATTGACATAGTGGACTTAGTGATTTATAACGACTCTAAGTGGGCTTTTATTCATCCACATATTCTAAACAAATTTGTGGCCGAGTTAGACAAGCACGTCACATGGACTAGAGTTGGACCACTGCAAAAAGAAAATAGAGGGTTGAATATAAACAAAAAGGGGGCACGCATAGATTTTTGAGGAGTTCTACGGCTGTTTTGGAAGTGAGTTGCTTTGGACGCAAGACAACGAACGTACGGAAGGCAGCCGCCTTTTGGCGGCTGTGCACAGTTTAAGGCATGAGCGACTAGGTGGCTTTCTTCAAGCGTACGGTTTGTAGGGTTGAACACTTTTCTCAGTTTTATTCATGTTTGGACTTGTTTTTGACATTGACAACGTCGTATAAACAATTTGATTTGTTGGTTTATTTATACGATTTGCATGTGTTTTGAGTTCCTGCTTTACAACTTGCTCGGTTGATGACAAGATATTGTAGCTTGTTGGGTGACATATAGTAGGTTGACTCAGATTAGTAAATAAGGTAATTGAACTATAAAAGATCTGATGAGAAAGACCTGTTTTTTATTACAACTTAAATTAACCGACTTTTTAGTACCATGTCTATGTGGTGTCAAATTAATGATTAAACCGAGTTAGGTGGGAACCTAGAATTTGAAACTTGGAGGACGTTACCTTTATCTCTTGTGACTTTCCTCGGATGATTAATTTTTCTAAACTCTGTTTTTCTGATTCGTATTAACCGGTAAATGTTGACCACTTATGTTGATTTTGTGAAACATTTATTATATTTGAATTGTTTGTCGTTTATCAAGTGTATTGGCGATTTCCTTGATCGCTAGCGGGTTGGTAAATTGGTGGGTAATTGGTATAATCAAATGGGTTATTAGGTTGTATTGCGAGTCTTAAAAACTATCCCTAATAATTAATCAAAGTCATTAACTCTAAGGCCATGTCTATGTGGTGTTATGAATCAGTAAACGGGTTTTTGTGCTAAACTTGCAATCGGGATTTTCGGGTGCGGTTTGACTAAACGGTTGGGACGATGGCATTTGTGGAAGTTGTGATTGCATTTGATGTAGGTATTGAATTTGCCAAGCATTTGGAGTTTGGCTAAAACCACCAAACGAAAATGGATCCATCGGTGTACACGAGTGGTTGAGTCGAAGGAGTAGCGGGTGTTTTCGGAAAGAATAGACGCGGGTTCGATCGACTCGGACCCATGAGTTTTTTTTTGGTAAAATGGTGAAGAATAGTTGAGAGAACTTTAGAATGTGAATTGAAAAATGGTTAAAGGGGTTTAAACAGAAAAAAAATTAATTAAAGTTTTTTTTTTTTTGTTTTTAAATTGGACCGTTGTAGAACGTCTCTTTCCAACGTTTATTTCTCTTCTCTTCGGGGCGATCGGGATAAACGTGCCGATGGCACCGAAATCTCTTGGTGTGGTGTGTGGGGGGGGGGGGGGTGTTCCCGATCGGGGGCCAAGGCCAACTCAGCTCACCGATGACCTCCCTGATCCCATACCCCATCGTCTAAGGATGTCTCTATAATTTTTTTACATAGTTAAAATGCTTGTAATAAATATTACATACCAAAAGCATGTATGTGAGTGTATGTTCCTTCGTTTCTTAAACAAGAATACGTTGAGAAATGAAATAACCTATAAGTAACTGCGTGAATGTAAAGAGAGAGAGAGAGAGATATAGAGAGAGAGAGAGAGGAGAGGGGATCTAACCTTGCTTTCTTCGGTATTCTTCTGCTCAGTTAACAAGATACCGGGGCGTTGCGAAATCAAGTCTTGCTTCCTTCCCTTAATTTTCTTGACCATGAGAAGAAAAGACCTCATGTTGCTCATAGACAACCTAGTCGAACAGTAGACCATAAGCAACGTAACCATAGTAAAAAAAGGGAATCCTACAGCAAACCCTGCGAGAAAGAGATCCTTCTCAGCTCTCCAGACACAAGGAGGCAAGGGACCTCCACAAAGCCCAAGGTTGCCTTCATAGCTGTATGCAGAGATGGCAACATTGTGGAATATGGGTACCTGTCCTGACAATCTATTGTTAGAAACATCAAATTCCTTGATGCGATCAAGTATGGACAACTCCCAAGGGATTTCGCCTGTAAGTTGGTTGTTATTAAGCCTCAGAACATTGATGAAGCTTGCATTGCAAATGTTCTTTGGAATTGGACCTGAGAGATTGTTGTATGAGAGATCCAGAGTTGTGAGGAAGTGTATATAATCTGAAACATTAGCAGGAAGTTGTCCAGTGAGGTGGTTGCTAGAAAGATCCAATCCAGTTAAGCTGGTGCAGTTTTTTAGGCCTAATGGAAATGGTCCTCTGAGTCCCATGTCTGATAAGCGAATATTCATAACCTTGCTTTCATCAGGGTGCCAGCATTCGACTCCAGTAAAGCGACACACGAAGCCTTCAGTATTGTTGTTAAAATCCCAGGAAGATAAGAGATTCTCTGGGTCTTCGAGGGATTTTTTGATGGATCTTAGGCAATCAATGTCTGACCGAACCGCATTGCTTATTGCAAAGCAAGCTAGAATGATTAGCATATGAAAGACTAAAGTAGGAATACTATGTCTCTCCATCGTGAATCTAATGTTGCATGATGACATAATGAATATAATGTTAGATATATAAAACCTGATGCGTTGACCTAACACATCTCAAGTCTCCCGTGGGACTCAGTCCAAAGAAAAATATGGCATTCAAAGGCATTAACGTTCACGAAGGGTTAGAAAATAGAGCT
The DNA here is from genome assembly GCA_030545235.1 of Helianthus tuberosus. Taxonomy (NCBI): domain Eukaryota; kingdom Viridiplantae; phylum Streptophyta; class Magnoliopsida; order Asterales; family Asteraceae; genus Helianthus; species Helianthus tuberosus. The sequence goes on along the minus strand of CM060414.1, from coordinate 6,021,099 downwards.
AGATGGGCCCCAATGTTCCCCAAGACCCCAATTTTATGTTAAATGATAATGTTCAACCAGATAACTTTTTAGATGTTTGTTAACTATGTATCATGTATTTTACGAGTTAGCGTCCGCCCGTATATTGCAGCGGAATGTTGATAAATGGTAAATATATTGAATTTATAATATATCAGATCTTAAATGAGTATATAATCTATATCTATATCTATATATATAATATATGAATAAGGTTTGGGACACGTGTCCTCTCCTGGTGCAACCATTTTGATGTTTTGGCGGGAAAATGAGGGAAAACACTTATTTTGGCATTTGGATCCCGCATTGGGTATCCATACCCGTATATTTTTGACCAGAGTATATAATGAATGATAAAACCCTAGATCTTCTAATCACTCATTTTTCACACCGTCATCCCCAAAACCAAGATTTCCTGTGTAGATCATACCTTCTTGATTCATGAACCTCTTAAGCAACTAAATAACCCTAATTTTCATAGTCCAAGCTTGCATCTTCGATCTCTAATCGCCACGATCGCAATCTTGGTTTTTTGACTGTCACCGCCACGTTTTACAAACCCTAGATATCAACACAGGTGCTTCTTCTTCTTTCTTCATTAATTGTTATTCTAACACTTCATTTTCATTTTGATTTTTAAGATTTCATTGATTTTAGATATCAATGTTTCTTATTTTTTTTCTAGATTCAGCATTTGTTTGAAGGTTTATCCGACCCGTTGATTTTCTCTCACATCTTAGTTCTTCCAGGTATGTTGATTTTGTATTTGATATGGATTTTATACCTTTATTCGATTCTTCTTGCTCTCAAACCCTAGATTGTATCTTCCCCTTTATGTTTCCTAAATGTGAGTTTTTCTTCTTTTTTCAATCAAACCCTAATTTCTAATCGCCTCCTGCATGTACTCTAGCCGTTTTACTCTTGGATCGAAGAAAAATTGGAAAATGTTTCAGGCATGCCAAATCGACAAGGAGCTAATTGGTAGAATAGTGGGCTAATTGAATCCACGAAGCTTACACTGTAAGTTTGTAACTAAATGGTTTCTAACTTTTGATTGTAAACAAACAATTGGCTGTATGAATTGTAGCTTAGGGTTTCGTTTTAAGACGATACAACAATAAACATTGTTGATAATCGATTTTATTGAACAGAATTATCACTTTGGAATATGGATTTCGTTGTTAGGGTTTCAGATGATGTCGATTAATCAGTTCAGGTTCCTTTATATTAGATTGTATTAAAATGTGAATATTATGTTATACAGTTGCCTTTTTTCTTTTGTAGGATTGTTTAAGATATGAAATTAGGTACTTGATATTGTTGAAAGAAATGCAAACGTAGATGAAATATATAAAAGACTTGGTGAGCTCTTGATGTTAAGGACTTGATAAGTATAATGACAAAAATTACATAACTAGAAAAATTATCGATGAAAGTTCTTTAAAATATTGACATGCTTGCTGACATGATTTTTACATAATTGTAGAACTGGCACAATCGACGGTACGATGGTACATGGAAGGATGAAGGTGTTCTTCGATTAACAATCAGGTTTGATGTCTACCCTCATGTCTTCGTCAATTAAAGTCTGATTAGTCTTTTTACTAATTGAATTCATGAATATGTCACATTCGTCATCCGTTAGGTTTTGTATGGTGATGTTGTTTCGCATGGAATCTGTAAACCTGATTATTAAAGGTGTTTATGTGATGCGATTGAAGAATGGTTTAGGTAGGATGCGGTTGAAGAATCTGTAAATCTGATTACCACAGGTGTTTATGATGTTGTTTTATTTGAATTCTTGAATATCTCACATTCAGTCATTGCTTTTTTGCATTGGTGTCGGCTGTTTAGTTTTTGGGTCTAGAAAACTTGGTTTGAAAGAGTCATTTTTCACAGTTTCGTTTTTCGTAGCAGGTTCTTAGCTTGATCATATCTTGTGATTTAAGGTAACAGTATTGCTTGGCTAATTATTCCTCTTCTTCAATCATCGCCACCACAAACCTAGGTTCAAAAGATTGTCTTCAAGCAAGTTTATGGTTCCGATTTGTAGTTACGAACGTTTGATTTTGTAATTTTCATCTTCACCTTAAAAAATCGTGGTTTAATTGATGTTAGGTTATGTGTAGACTAGAGTTAAAACAACAAACGTGAAGATGTAGACGAATTGTTTATGCATAATTTGTTTCAAAGAAGCACTTAAAATCAAATAAGGTTGGATTTGCTTCGGAGGTTGTTGAGGTGGTAAACAACTCTGACCCACGAAAATTAGGCGGGTTTGCTGTGAAATTGATTTATCATGTGTGTATTGTTTTCCTTTTACTTGAGGTGTATTTGATTCATATAACATTATCAGTTTTTCTGTCGAAGTTTACAATCGAATTGATTTCTTTACAGATGGTTTTGATGTATTATCTCTTAACAAATCAGTAAGGAAGCGACTGTGTTTCCATGGACTGATGTGTTTTAGAAAAGTCCAAGTTCATAGCCACCATGGCACCAGGAAAAAAATATAAAACAATTTTGCTGAAAAAGTTAGTTTTGTTAATAAACCATTAAATAAATCGGCAAAAAAGACCTTTATACCCTCTGTTAAATTTGCTTGATCTGAAATATATTAGGTTCTTATCACACTAAGGGCTCTTTTGGTACATGATTGTTGCGATTCTTGATTTTTCTTTATTATTGTCTCTGTAATCACGATAGTACCTCACTGGCAGTGGTTTCGTTGTTCATTCTAGGTTGCACAGGATTTGTCATGTTCCTTCATGCCACCACTTTCATGTTCCACCCTTTCGCTCATCAAACTGCTATTCAATTTCTCAGGTTTACACTTATTCCCTACTCATTTCCTTTTTAATCCAATCAAATTGAATGTTTTTAACAGTCCTTTTAGTCATGTTTTGTTTTTTTTTTTTACCGTGAAAACGAATCTTTATTGCCACTCAAAAATCCATCCTTAGCAAGAAACTATGGGGCATCCCATACAAAATGAAAGGATACAACAACCAAAAAAAAAAAAAAAAAAAAAACAAAACAAACAGTACAAGACCTAGATCAAAGATCTAAACATCTACTTTGCTGAATTGTTTCCAGTTATCTCATAGCTTAAACAACCTTTGGGACGTCAAGTGCCAAGACTGTTTCAATACGAAAAAGTCATGTTTTGTTTACCATTGAATTTCAAATAAGTTAGGATAAGTATGGTTTATTTATTTTAATGTGTCGTTCTCCTAATTGGGTTAGGATTGGAGTTATAATAAATAGTCTGCTAGGGGCAGGGCTATTGTTTATGTTTTTTTTCGGTTTATTCATATTATGAAAGTGTCAATAAAAAATTGAAGGAAATTAGGTGAAAAGGAAAAGTGCTCTTTGATGTTCGGTAAAATGGTAAACGATATTGGGGTGTCGCGCATGGGTTAGCCGAGATTATGCCCGTTCTCATGCATTTTGATCTTAAACACGATGCTCATGCAGATGCAAATGTGAAGAACACTTTTAAATACATGATCAACAATCGCTTCTCGAGTGGGAATTACTCGCGTGATGAAGAGAGGAAGAGTGATGACCTTTTGTATTGGTGTCATGGAGCACCTGGAGTAGCCCTCATATTAGTCAAAGCTGCTGAGGTACTAAAAGGTTTCATCTTTGAGGGGATTATCCATCTTTTTTATCATAAGTTTCCATAAAGCTACACAAAACACTATTTGAAACTGATACAAAAATAATCAGGTTGTGTTTGGTTGCCCTTTTAACACTTTTAATTATACGCTGGGCTACTAAGTGCATATATATAATAAAGAAGTTATTTTTTGGAAGGTACAAAGTTCTTTTATACGTTGATGAATAAATAGAATGAGATGCTAAATTTTTGCGTTTAATATATTATCAGAGTGTCTAGACATCTTACGTTGGTTATTTAGTTTCTTTGAGAATGGGTCAAACAAGTAAAATCTGGAAATTATGCTGAAAATAAAATGGGTTAAAAAGGTTTAAACGTCAAAAGCCTCCTAGCGTGTTCAAACGTAGACATTATTGATGACACTAACACTTCTTTGGTCTATTGGATTCTAGGCAATCAACGGATGGAGAAGTTGTGATCATGATACTCATGGCTATTCTTTCTTAAAATGCTAGCTGAGGTATATCTTTCTCTTTGCTTTAATTATATGTCTTTTTTATTATATTCTTTGTAACATTTTGAACTTTTGATATGGAAAATGGGCCAAAGACTGCTGAGTGTATGTACACGATCAAGTAAAATTAAATTAAAACTGTAGGTTTAATGGTTCAAAGTGTCTTAAAGTTTAAAGTTGACACTAATAATTCATAAGAAAACATTGAAAGTTTTGGTGATGATGATTCTCAGGGAATACCAACAACAATGAATTGGCTTCTATTGAGGGAAAAAAATATAGTGAAACAACTGTTAAATGTTTTGAAAACAGCATGGCGTTTTCATCACTTCCATTGGCTATTAAGTGGTGGAGAAATGCTGCTAAACAGAACCGGTATGTTCAATTTCAACTAATTAATCGTACCCGTTTATACTTTTAATAATTTCTTATTTAATACAATAAAGATGAAACATATATTGAATCCGCCCTTGAACGGGTTGGCTTACGTGGTATGGTATTCATTTATCAAAGATAAAAGAAGGCATACATTGATTTATGTGGTGTACATGCGTCCTTTTTTCTTTCGTGAGCTCCTTTTGAAGTCTATTGGTGGCAATTTTGCTTAAAACCTAACCAGTGGGAGAAAAATAGATATTTTTATGTACGGTTCAAAATGTGTCAGGTCAGGTGCTAATCATGACCCGTTCTTTAGAAAGATGGGTTGACTTAGATAACTTTTGTTTAGTAAATATGTTGATTTGGGTCTATTCAAATTATACAATAGATCAACATGGATCACTTTTACTTAGAATGGGCCCAGATGGGCCAGCACCACCCACTGCCACCACTTACTTGTCTAAGGCTCTAAGCCGCCACAACTGCCATCACAGTTACCTGCACCCTTGCTGACCTGCTGTCACCTCTACCTATCGATCACCACTAGCCGCCATACAAAAACATATTTAGTGGGATAACCCACTTTTATACCTTTTCTAAAACCTATTATTATACCTTTTTTCTAAAACGAGCTCATTTTATTCGTAATTCTTTTGGTCCAAACCAAAGCGGTACTTTTTAACACAATCATTTAATTTTTTATATTTTTTATAATGCTAGCTTTAAGTAGTTTATTTGGTAAATAGGAAATGTCCACATTTCGACTAACCAAAACCGAACCAAACTCTCTCCAAAAACTAAGTTAACTGAAACCGAACGGATTGGAATCCAAAAAAACCAAACTTTTCGGTTTAGTTTTAGTTTTATACAAAAACCGACCCGTAAATGATACTTTCCAACTGTTGTATTCACATCTTTCTATTTAAATTTAGGGTTGGACTCTTACAGTAGCTGGGATTACTATAGCTCTTTGCGCTGCACCATTCACTGCCTTCTTGAATTCAATCGCAATTGCTGTTTGGCCTACTTATGTAGCAGTCGCTATCTCAGAGACTATTCGGAAGGTTTGTTTATCTATTTCCTTGAAACTATTGATTCATTTCCTTAACTTAATTTCCCGATATCGTTTTGTAGGCGGTAACATATTCTATTCAAACTGATTTTAAGCCATTTGGGTAAATTCATTGATGTGGTATGCTGTTTATTGATCTATCTTTGATTGGTCAGAGGATGCTTTTCAGTAATCAAAAGATCTGATTAATTGATCTTTGCTTAAAATGTATCGTTTTGCAGGTGGTAACATATTATATTCAAATTGATAGTGTGGAATCTCAAAATGTTTCGACTTCTGGACCAGATATGAATAGGTTATCAAGCACATCTTCACTTCCTTCAGGTGATGATGATCTGCGAAACGATATACAATCAATGAAAGTTCAACGAGCTCGTACTCCGCCCATTGATGCAGTTGCTCCTTATGACAAAGTCAAGGTAATTCAACGTTGTCTTACTACTTTAGTTCTTCATGTTTTTCATTTTATATCCTGATTTTAAAAAAGCGCGTCTTTGTACATAGGCAGATTTTGTGCGTCAGGAGGTTGTACAAATAGCTTATAGAGGTTATATATATCAAATCGTATGTATATTAGCGGATATTATATATATCCAGGTTTATATATAATATCCTCTAATAATGTAGAGGTTATTTTTATATTTAAATTTTGGGCACGTGATGATAGAAAGTTAGAAACATATGAGAATTATAAGAATAGTTATACAAGAATATTGCGCCTTGCGTACATGATGCCTTCTTGCGCCTCGGCTTCAAGAACCATATTGCCTCAGTGCACCTATCGATTTTTAAAACCACATTTAAAATACGTACTCATGTTTATTTGATATGCGGAAAACTGGGTCTGGTTTGAAGGTGTGATGCAGTTGAGGAAGGTCCCAGAACGAGCAACGCCTCTCTTCCCAAAGGAAGAGGAACGCCTCTCTTCCCAAATGCATGAAAATATTATGTTTTGCAGTTGAGGAAGGGCTCCAGAACGAGCAACGCCTCTCTTCCCAAAGGAAGAGGAAAGACACTTTTCTTGAACAGATCCGGGCCAAGGTACAAACTTAAGTTGCTTCATGTTGTTTTCTATTTTACATAATTTTTACATTTTATTAGGAAAAAATAGATATTTGTTTTGACCCATATCACAGTTACCTGAAAAAATATATATTTGTTTTTGGACTAAATGTTTCGTATCGATACACCCTGGTCTGTTTTGACCCGTATCAAAATTATTAAAAATAATTGACTGAATAACACTTGTGTTTGGGCAGTCCTCCAACTTGAAGCCAGCTGTCAAAAGCAGGCCCATTGTTATTCGGGGCCCCATGACAAACTTGAGGGTAGCTGCCATTTTAGAAAAAGCAAATGCAATTCGTCAGACATTTGGTGGAAGTGATGATGAGGCAATGATAGTTGGAGCGACTCATGAGAACATATAATTGATGCTATATCACCATATCTTATCTTGTGTAAATGTTTGTCCTTTTCATCTTGTATACCTGTTTGTCCTTTTCATTGATGTTACTTGGGCTTTATCATTAGGTGCAAATATGTAATTTATCATTTACTTTTTCGGGTTTAGATTATGTTATGTATATAGGTGTTTTAATGATGATACATGTTATAATTTAAACCACTATAATAATTCAACCTTGGCCATTTGCCTAACAGGCCCTAACATTTATTTGATTGTGTTGTATATTCACAACTTGATAAACACACATGCAATGCGGCTGACACAAACGCTACATGGCATGGACGTTGCGTAGCGCAGCGCAACCATGTCTCTGGGTGTTAAATTACGTATAAATAAAGTGTAGGAATAAACGTAAAGTTTCAAAATATACCAGTTTATGGAAAAAAATTTGTGGCCAAATTATAATATAAAATAGCTTAGTGATTCAATTAAGAAAAGTTAACTCTATACTATTAACAAAGTTAGCTTTTAAATAACCATATCATGTAATATAATGTAATGATATTAAGAAGCAAAGCAAATTGTATGCTTTAGTTTAGTATTACTGCCAATGTTATTTGATCATGCATGTGGTCATTTGAGTCTTTGAAGTTTGTTTTCCTTATTGTATGATTTTTTTAACTTCTTTGTTTCAGATGATGAGGAGAAATATGTTGTTGAATTAAACAATTTGTGCAATCCAAAAAAATTATGGGCAATAGGCCCCTTTGGCTATTCATCCACCATGGCGTGTCTTTTTTGACGTATGAGTTTCAAAAACATTCTTATACAGAGATCTCATTATGAATTAAAAGGGAATTAGCTTTACATGTAAACTTTAAATACATATGGAGGCAAAGTTGGGATACTTATGAAACCGAACTAAAAATTTGTGGTGGAGAAGGGAGAGGATACTTTAGAGGCTCAAAGTGTTATTTATGTACTTTTGTTTATTGTAAATTAATTTTTCCTAACCCGGGATGTTCCCGGGTGATAGCCTAGTTATTTATAAAAATAGATTAAATGATTATCGTTCATTCGATTTGATAAATATTATTTAGCAATAGTGTATGCTTATTCAATAAATAGCTTTGTAAATAATTCTAACTAGATTTACCACCCGCCGCAATGCGGCGGGAGCGTAAAAGTGTGCTGAATTGCACCAATATCACACCACCGCCAGCGACAACCAATACTGAAGTTACGGTGTATTAATGTAAAAAAATTAGACTGAAACATAAAACATAGAAAATAATAATTAAGTCGATTTAGGACCCCGCATGTTGTAACGAACCAGTCAAACAAGGAAAAGATAGACGATGTAAAAACGTTGAACCACGCACGCACGTTGAGCTGTGTTAACTCACAAAATCTAGTTCGAAGCGTAAAACGAAATGTTAACACGTTGAACCACACACACGTTACGTCGTGTTAACTCGGAAAATTTAAAACGAAAAATCAACGAAATATGAAAAGTGTGAGGACCAAAGTTGAAAGTACAAAAGTTGTAAGGTTGAATTGCAAGAGATGAAAACTTTTTGTGTTATAAGTAGAAAAACAAATAGTTTTGGGTTAAAAATGAAACATCAATTTTTTTTTTTTTTTTTTTTTTGAAAACCACCCTAAGCATAAGGTACACCTATATGCATACAAATATTGTTTATTTATAGTTTGTTAATTTGTTAATTGTTAATGATGATAATATTAGCATTAGTTTAATTGGTTATATAGTTTTATTAACAAACCATAGGGTATAAGTTGTACTTTCTTAGACCTTAAGGGTTTATTTGAAAATTTAAATAACAATGATGTTGTTCGTCTCTTTCGTAACCGCTACGGATGATAGGTGATAGGGCGTTCATTTGGTGATGTTGTTGTGGTATTAGACTGTCCGTAATGGGGTGGTATAAACCGCCGGCTTTGGTGATTGCGCCCCACAGCGCCCGGTCACACCGCTACGGCCGGCGCTATTGGTTGATTTTTGTGCTCTCCTTGTGAAATACATAACGACGTGACCCATTCTTCCCAACTCTCTCTCTCACACACACACACATATATATATATACATGTGTATGTATAATTGAAGGGATTATGTAAGCCCATTACCACTACATCCTCTTGTGATATAAAGCTCATAAAGCCCCCATTCTTATTAGAAATTTTGAGTTTTCTGGTAATACATAACGCCCCACAAAAAGCTTTATGATACACATTGCCTTAGAGTATCACACAAACAAAACACAAATTACCAAATATAAAAATCAGCATTTGGAATCTTTTGGGTTCAATCATTTGGCTGATGAAAAATGAAATATAGATTTAGTTTATAATTTTATGATTATACATATATCCTACACATCTCTGTAATTTATACTGCATACTAAATTAATATTTTTTTTTGAAAAAATATATATTTTGAATATAATTTACAAATTTAATTTAGGTAGCTATTAAATAGACAAAATACAAATTAATGATATACGTAAGTTTACCAATATACCATTACAATAACATTAAATACAAATATTAAATTAAACAAAATGAAACATTTTTATTAGTTTGAATTTCTTATTTTTACTTCTTACAATGGTTTGTTTTTTTTTTTTTTTTTTTTTTTTTTTTTCTAATTTGAACTCCCTACTATACATATAGCAATATAGATAAGTTAAAGTGTAAATAATTAACACAATAGAAAATAATAGCATGGTAAGCCTATATGGGTTTCAGCCCAGTTTCTATATTTCAAGAAAGAAAAAAAATTCTAAATGACAACAGATATGTTTCGGTTTTAAAAAACAAACAATCTTCTTCTTTGTCATAGTTTCTACAACTTCGCTGCAGGCCGAAAAGCTCCCACTATCGTATTTTAACTCTTCTTTCTTCAAAATAATTCATTTTCTTTTCCATTTCTCTCTAATATTACATTCAGTGGTATCCAAATATTTTCTCAGGGGTATCCGTATACATAAATCGAAGAAAAAATAAAAAAAAATGCACTTCGTCAAGAAAGTTGACGGGTATCCTAAACACTCCTGAACCCACTTAGATCCGCCTTGTATGTTATACACACATAAGGGCAGTGGGGGTGGATCGTTAATCCACCGTGATAGCCAAAGTCCACGCGTGATAAAAACAAAACTTCCACCGCCACCGAAAATGTCCACGCATTGAAAACAAATTCCGTTATTTTCTTCACACGTTGAAAACAAATATTGAAACAAATTCCGTTTGAGATTGTTTTGTCGTTTTATGTTGAATTAATAGCAACTTTGATGAAAACTGCAAATTAGCCCCTCAACTTTTGTTAGCTATTTTTTAATAGCTTTCCTTTAATTGCAATTCAGGTCCCTCATCTTTATATAAATTTTAATTGTCCATCTCGACGAACCGTTTAAGTCGGTTGTAATTCAACAAAAGCTCGAGATTTGCGAAAGGTGGGGTTGGGAGATGCCACCTGTTTAATTTAAGTTTTTTTTCCAATGTTTAGTTGTTTTTTTATTTTGCTATGTAATTTATTTTTTAATTTTAATGAAATTTATAATTTAGTGTTTTATTGTTAATTTCTAATTTAAAAAATAAAAAATAAAAGTTGTGAGTGATGGAATTCTATCACTAGTGACCACCCTCACTCCCCTAAGTTTTAACCCAAAGGACACTCCAATACATTGTCTTTTGTTATTGTTAGCCAACTTCTTTATCTAAAAAAGTGAGGTCTCCGTTCTAAGGGGGCCAAAAGAACAAGGACGCGTACCTCAGTTTTCTTCCTTTTAGCAAAATGGATAGCAAAAATAATACTGTGATTTTTGGTTATGTTTTTAGGTATGATATTATATGATATAACACAAATATGAAACACAAAGTAACATACCGTTTATCAATTATTATCTAGAACAAACTAAATATCAATATATCATATAATCATGTCAAGCATACAATATCTTGACAGTACTCACGTTGACGACAACGGATATATTCATTTTATTTCTTACAACAAGGATACGACAGTATGTGTGCGATGCTAAACATCTCCCTTGTTACATTCTAAATCGATACACGAATCCTCAGAAATTTCGTTTCTTGACATTCCAATAGCACGAATTGATTTATACACTTCAAGCGTACTTCTTTCCCCATCTTGATGTGTTTGAACGCAGTATCCCGCTATTCTAAGTGTTTCATATATTTCTTCATAGAACCCTTGTCCCACTAAAAATTCATCAATCATATTGAATTCCTCATCACATACATCATCTCCCAGGGACTCCGTCTCTGCAGATGGCCTTTCTCTACCAGAAACTAACTCGAGCAACAAAATTCCAAAGCTATAAGCGTCGTTCTTGTGAGGACTAGGACTAGAATGTGGAACTACAGAAGTGCCACTTGAAAGGGTGCCACTCGTATTCATCAGTATATTTGAGTTCCCAAAATTTGATATCTTGGGCTCAAACTTATCGTCTAGTAAGATACATTTTGAAGTGATCTTTAGATGGGCTACCCGGAGAATGTTGTTATGATGCAGCCATGCAAGTCCTCGTGCTACCCCTACCGCGATCCTCAACCTTAAACTCCATCCCATTTTCATACCTTCCCCTTGTGGCCTAGAGTGAAGCCATTGATGGAGGGTTCCATTTGACATATATTTGTACACCAAAAATTTCTTCCCCATTTCAAAGCAAAAAGATAGCAGTTGTACTAAATTTCTGTGCCGCAATCTTCCTAGAATGTCTATTTCTAGTAAGAACTCTTTTTCGAACCTCTCGAACTTATGTAGCCTCTTGACTGCAACCAACAGACCGTTTGGAAACACAGCCTTGTACATCACTCCCATGTATCCAAAGCCAATTTCATTTTTAATGTCAAAATCATTGGTTGCCAACTTGATTTCCTCCAAACTCAATGGGTGGACAAACATTTCCATGGTCATTATCTGTGTTGAACACATGATTAGATATATTCATCTATCTTTGTACATGGTGTGTCTGTGTGTGTTTATAATATATATAGATATAGTGTGTGTGTGTGACAGAGAGATATAGAGAGGGACAAAGTGGATCCAACCTTACTATCTTCAGTGTTATTTGTCTTGGTAAGTAGGAGTCGGGTGATTCGTGGAATCAGATGATGTTTTGTTTTCTTGATCATGGAAAGATAAAATCTCATGTTGCTCATACTCAGTCTAGGCAAGCAACAGAATATAAACAAAATGGTTAGGACAGTAGAAACAGGAAGTCCGATAGCAAACCCTGTGAAAAAGAAACCATGACGGTTCTCATGCTTGCAAGGGCTCAAGGGAGCACCGCAAAGCTCTAGGTTGTTTGCATAGCTATCGGCAGGGAAGGTATATAATTGGAGCTCTTTGGGTACTTTTCCTGACAATCTAGTGTTAGCAACACCAAATTCCTTGATGCGATCAAGGTAGGACAACTCCCAAGGGATTTCGCCTGTAAGTTGGTTGTTATTAAGCCTCAGAACATTTATGAGACTTAAATTGCCAAAGCCAGGTGGAATTGGACCTGAGAGATTGTTGTTTGAGAGATCCAGAGTTGCGAGGAATGGTAAAACATGTGCAACATCAGAAGGAATGTGTCCAGTGAGGTGGTTACTAGAAAGATCCAATCCGGTTAAGCTGGGGCAGTTTTTTACCCCAATTGGAAATGGTCATCTGAGTCCCATTTCTGATAAGCGAATGTTCAGAACCTTGCTTTCATCAGGGTGCCAGCATTCGACTCCAGTAAAGCCACATATGTGACCTTCAATATTATTGCTAAAATCCCATGAAGATAAGAGATTCTCGGGGTCTTGGAGGGATTCTTTGATGGATCTTAGGTTAGGCAATCGACGTCTGACTGAACCGCATTGCTTATAGCAAAGCAAGCTAATATGATTAACACATGCAACATCAGCATACCACGACTACTATTTCTCTTCATCGTGAATCTAATCTTGCATGATAATAACAAAGTGATAACAGTGATTATAGCATAGTATTTGAAACGTGTTGGGTTCACCTAACATCTCAAGTCTCTTGTCATCCGGGACGTGACGAATGACACGTGGGAGTTAAAAGTGGACAACGCGAACCATAACCACGAACCTACGACGAGTCTGTTGGGCCACACTTTTGTGCGAAGATTTACTGAAGTCGAATACAAGCTAGTGGAGCAGCTAACTGCTCAAAACAAGGAGCCACTTATCATATTTCAAGCCCTAAGAAGCAGTTTCCCGACAGCTTGCATGTTCAGAAAGACGTGCAAAATGCGGTACAAAAAATTAGAGCGTCACTGATGGACGGAAAGACTCCTATGCAGGCACTAGAAAGCGTACTGCATGACAATCGGTTCATTTACGACACCCGCTAGGAACCCAAAACAGATGTCGTAACAGAGCTTTTCTTTGTTCATCCTCATTCAATCACTATGTGGCGTGCATTCCCACACGTGATGTTGATTGACGCGACCTACAAAACAAACATCTACAACATCCCATTTGTCCAGGTTGTGGGTTTGACGTCGACCAACAAGTCTTTTGGTATCGCACATGCCGTTATTTGCAAAGAATATTTGCAAAGAACGAAGGGATGACTTCGTGTGGGTGATTGAGCGGATCAAGTCAATGTTGCATGAATGTATGATGTCGCATGTGATAGTCACGGATAGAGAGCTAGCCCTAATTAACGCGTGTGCTAAAGTGTCACACCCCGATATTTCCACGTATTACCGGAGGGCCCGGTGGGGAGTATCGTGACGTAATTGATATCATCATAGTCAAACAACACAATTTAAATGCACAGTGGAAGCAAAAGATAAATATATTACAATCCGATTCAAAAGTAATATCAAATATTACAACGGAATGTAAGATGGATCCACGGGCGGATCTTTAAAACAGAGAGATAATATTGTTCAACAGACTTTAACATCTAGAGCTTGCGAGACTTGATTATTGATTCCTGGAGTAGCCAGCCTATTTCGTATAGTACCTGCACTTAGCCTTTTTGGAAAATATGTCAGTTTACACTGGTAAATACAATTAACTGACTCATTTTGAAAAGAGTTTAAGAAAATTAGTTTGAATGCACATGGCACAAATATCTTTTATAACTTGGGATAATTATTTGTATATAATACTTGTAAAAGAATTACATGTTTCTTATACGTTCAGTAGCCCGGGCTGAACACCGGGTTAAAGATTAATAGACACACCACAGGTATAATGCCCACAGGGCTGATTCCTTTAAGTGGGTTACCAGTTTTTACATATGCAGCTGTCAGGTGTATGCCTACACCCCGTGCTTAGGTCGTGGCCATTTCATGAATGATGCCAAGGATATTCGGGACATGGTCATTAATCCCCCAAAGGTTTTAAGCAAACAAAACAATTTAAACGAGACATTTCAATGATTTAACCTTCATACAATTAAAGATTCAATGCCCGACCAGGCGGTATTTTATATACCGTACCCCAAGCCCGTATAGGGAAAAATAAGTTAAAAGTATTTACCTGAGCTAAATATAAATTCAATCCCAGCCGTATATCAATTCAGCAAGTACAGATAGCTTTTACTGGGCTCCTAATCTGGAACGAAGGTTTTTAATAACCTATTAGAATCCTAACGGGTCTTTAATTAAGCCTAGACTTAGACCGGTTAGTTTTCAAAAGGAAGATACGGTTCAGATGCATGATAAAGCGAAGACCGGTTTAGAATGTGGTTATGACCCGGCAAGCTTGTATGCTTGTTTAATATGGGTAACTTAAACACATTCTGGATTTTGAGACAAAAACGATATGGTTTGATCCGTTTCGGCTAATATATGTAAACTAGTTACATAAGCCGACTCGAACGCGAAAAGTGCGTAACGAGTAACCATAAGAGTCATATACAATTTTTCTAAGTTAATATGCCTTAAATATGTCGTGACATCAGTAAGATATCTTCTATTATGCCCAAAACGGATTTAAATCCAAATTACGCCCCGTAGGGGTATTTTGGTCATTTTAAAGGTTATAAAAGAGTTTAATTATTAACTTGAGTTACAGGTCTGATATAATTAGTAAAAATACTTAATTTAATAAGTTATAACAGTAGGGTATCATATATATGTGAAATTTATTAATTATAACCATACTATGCACCATAGGGGCATTTTGGTAATTTCACATAAGCCTAAAAGGTCAAAACTTGGAATCTGAGTTCAAAACTTTTGCTTACTGTTAAAATATAAAAAAATTTACTGAATATATCAGTAGGCACCAAACCTTATATGTTTAAAATAGTTTTAGTGCATACTATGCGTTTTAAAATGCTTAAAAAGGCGATTTGGAGCCATTTCTGGGTTTTCAAAGGAAAGCTGATATTTTTATTATTCCAGAAGGCTCAAAATATTTTATTTATCATATTAGATCAATAGAAAAATGTTTGGTATGAAAAGGATTTGTAAAACTCATTTTATAGCCCAAAAGGGCAAAACCGACAATTACCGGATCAAGCTTAGAACTCTATGTTATGCTTAGCCTAAAAATTAATTAAAAATCTCCAAAATTACCAAAATATTATATTACATCAGTGGGTAAATAGTTTGGTATCAAAAATTGGGTTTAGATAGGCTATACGCTAATTACGCCGTTTAATAAATAAAAACTTTCTAATTACGCTATTGAGCATAACTCTTAATCTATACCTCAAACTGATGTCAAATTTTAGGTACAAGTTTGTACATTAGTAACTAAGGTTTCTACTCTTTTATATTTTCAAAAATCACGTTTTAAGGTCATATGGGCATAATGGTCAACATTTAGGCATTTAACGGAAATTTGCATATGAAACGGATAACTAATGAACCAAGTTGTATAATCACAGAGGGTTATACTTATATGAAACCTGGTCCTAATAAAGCTCTAAGACATTTCTAAACTATGCTCTAATGGGTCAGAACGGAGAGTAAAAGCAGAAGTCAAACTATGCGACTTTCGGTCCCGAACTGAGCCTTAACTGAAAATTGTCGAGTTGAACATGTTTAGACATGTTCTTACATTAATTACCAAGTTATATTAATGATAAAACAGGCTGCATAGCTTCTATATTGCTAATTATGCATTAATTTGAACATTAGCTTTCTGTTGACTTTTTAAGATTAGCTTTGACCCGACAATTGACCTAGTTAGAGTGGGAATCAGAGGGTGCCCTTTTAAGGGTTTATTGCCCACATAATTACCAACTCATAGATACTTTCAATTTGTAATTTGACTGGACAAATTAAGATTAATGACGAAGTCAAATATTAATTACGACGGTTTGACTTTAAGCTAATTAACTAATCAAAACTGAATTAGGGAAGGTTAAGAATACTTACCAAGGTCCTAAGCATGACTAATGATCACTAGGAATGAGTCTTGAGCTCCAAAATACTCCAGAAGTGAAGTTGTGAAGTTGCAAGTGAATGTGATCAAATGGTGCAACATGTGGCTTCTTATATAGGAGTTTAGATTCACCAAGATCATGCCACAATAGTCTATGGGATGATTCCTGATCATCCCAAGTGTCCCTAGGTCCTTCTAAATCATTAAACAAGCCCCTAGAATCAAGAAATGGTAAATTGAGGCGGTGTAACCGGCTGAAACAGGCAGCTGTAAAGTTTTTCTGTATCTGGGGTGTTCAGGCGGCCCGCGTAAGGGTCCCCTGATACCTTACTCGCCCCGTGTGGCCTTCCAGAACCAGCCGAACAAGTTTCGTTAATTGCACTTTAGGTCCTTGGTCCTTGTAAACGTGGTTTTACTTTATTTCTTGCATTTTGAGCCCTCTAACTTGACTTTTAAGGGCCTCAAGACATATACAAACTTTGTTAAGTCCTTGGTTAACTTTTGATCACCCAAAAAGTCATAAATCTCAACGTTGACGCTTTTAACCCCTCGTATACGAATATCGTCATAACTTTCTCATACTTTATCGAAACCTTGTGAAATTTTAATCATTTATTCTAGTGAGCATATTTAATCATTACAAAGCTTCGGGTTTTCTAAAAGGTCACGCAGAGGTATACTTTAAACATGTTGATACATTTAACCCCTGTAGTTTGTAATCTCTCACTTTCTTCCACAATTAGCTTCGTATGATTCATGATTTATTCGTTTAAGGTTATAAACATCATGTGGGGCTATTGTGAAGTATATTTATTCATTGTTGACACTTTGAGCCCTTATATTTACATAGTTTCTTTGTTTATCAACTTTAGTCCCTCCAAAGTAATCTCTTACACGTTCAAAGCTCATGACACGTGTCGATATATTATTGGACATGAAATTCCAAGGTGTTACATAAAGTATTCCCGAATTCGTCTAGGCTTCTATGCCAGTTTCACATCGAACAAAATATATGTAAACATCACAAGCAAGGGTTCAATAAATTAGATTGGGAGAAATTTCTGTCGTACTGGCGGAGAGTGTGCGACTCTGCTTCAGAGCTCATGTACAAGTACAACTTGGAGAAATTGTATAACCGACTCGTGGTTGCCAACCGAGAAAGTAAGTGTTCCTTCAACAAATGACTCACCCAATCTATTATATTTTACACACGCTTTTACATTTCATTATTTTATTTTTGTAGGGGTCTTTAATTAAGTCTATGAAACTGGCTCAAAGACTATAAATAAATGTTCATTTGTGCGTGGACTAATAAGTGTCATAACTTTGGTCAGCGCACCACCAACATAGTTGAGAGCCAGCACGCAAATTTAAAAAGATACGTTACGCGCGGGAGTTCATTGGAGCGAATATCAAGATGCGTCATAGTTGAAACTCAATACGGGGAAATACAAAAAAGTTTCACCGACAGCATCGAAAAAACGATGAACCACCACAGACACCCACTGTTGGACAACCTACCTGGAAATGTTTCCCATACAACACTTGATTTGCTGGAAGGAGAGCTAAAGAGGAAGCTGGAGGTGTTGCGGAAACTTAACGCATCATGTGGTTACCATATGTGGCTTAGTTATGGGTTGCCGTGTGCTTGTAGGATGGAAAAATACAAACGTACAGGTAAAAAATATTAACCACCCTACAAACCTTTTGTTATTTAGTACGATTTAGCTGTTTCTCATACCGTATTGACTTAACTGTGCAGAGCGTAAGATATAACTCGACGACGTAGATGTATCCTGGCATATGCTTAACTTACTACCGTGTAAACTGGTAGATGAGGAAGTCGATGTTGTAGCAGAGCTCAATAATGTGCGGCAACAATTAGAGTCGCACTCCACTGATTAGAAAAAAAAGTTTGCTTTCAAAGATAAAAGCGGTCTTAACCCCGAAATCGTCAACTAAGAAACCACCGATCGTCCAGCAAAATACTCGCAGTCGGCCTATATCAAAGAAAGTACAACAAAGGCTAGATGAAGCTGCGAGGTTAGACGAAGCTGCGAGAAACAGCTCCTATGGCGAGGACAGCAACGTATATACCGCTTCCCTAAAACATAGGTACGATTTACCCCGACACAGCTCATACGTACCGTCAAAGGGCTCTCGTTGAACTGGTTCAGTTGTAAAGTCTGAAAAACCTAAAATGCAATGAAACCGTTCAACGAGTTTTAAAAAGAAGGAGACACGGGATGATCATGGTTTTCCATTAATAAAGGGGGATGAGGACTTGTTAACCATTATGAGGTTTAAGGATCAAATTCCATCAGAGTTTCACTCTTAGATATCGCGTATACAAGATGTGGCCCCAGACGGTCATGGTGGGTACAAGTATGTGGCTGTCGGGTTAGGTTTTGGGGAATACGTATGGCCCCGTATTCGAAGTGATTTACTACTGGTCCCTAGAACGATCACGTTCACGACCATAGTCTCTATCTCTACCCGTCAAACTCCATATCTATGTTATTATTGCGACGAAAATTGTCACGGCCAAAGTTTGTTCTCCCACCTCTAGTCTGGACTTCATTAACTTTTACAACCCGTCCATCAATAGTCTAATAAAGATCCATTAAATCAAACAACTAAATATATATTGCTGAAATGCCCATATTGAAGAAATATTTAAAAAAAAAGTACTATGCATAGCAGAGTTGGAAATTTGGCAGGTTGAGCAATAGGTCAAATGGGTTTGAGTGAAAGCAGTAGCTTTGACCCGTTTTGTTTGAGATTTTTATTTTACTTTTTTGACAGATTACCCATGTAATACAACCATAATTGACCTTTTTCCATACAAACCGGTTGAGATTGTCACCTCTAGTGCATAACATAATGACCAAAAACATCAACATATAACTAACTGCAAATACCCTTTGTCCAGAGGCTCAGAGGGCGTAAATGAAGGTATATATATAACCGTGGCTGCATCTGACGTCTCTCAAACACGCCACGCCACGGTTAAATCCTCATCTCAGTTTACACCCACACAATCATCATCGTCTAATACATATATAATGCAACTAGAGGGTGTAAACGAAGGAGATAACTGTGGCTGCATTGGAGGTTACAGATGAATATCTACCATCTCTCAAACATGCCATGCCACGCCACGCCATGATTAAATCCTCATCTCGGTTTACACCCGTGCAATCATCATTGCCTAACTCAATAACCAAAACGCCAAACAATGGTTGCATAAAATCAATGCCAAAAACAGAATCATAGACCAAATGATGTAGCTCCATTATTATCAAAGGAACTCTACAAATCACAAATTTATATATATACAATATACGTGGTCTTCAGAAATCCTAGCTGACAAAGGAAACACATAAGCGAACTCACGGTTTCACAATTCAAATCAAGAACATCTCAGATGAAGACACCCATAGTCATCGATAATCATAGATAAAAGCAATCACCACCCATCAAAGTCGGTTAGAGTCTTAGCATAGGAAACCCTAGCCATCATCGACACCTAACAACGAAAAGCCAAAAATAGCCACGGTCAACAACAGAAAACAAAGAAGGTGATTAGAGAGAGGAAATAATAGTCGCTACCACAAGTGCCCTTGAACAGACGCCGACAACAACCAACATCTCAGGCCAAGAAAGCCTAACCATTATTGACTAGCCACAGTGAAAACCCCCAAAATCCAGAAGGCATGCGATGATCTTGAGCTCCGACGAACGGTGCCCTAAAATCTAGTTGCTATGCCAGAATCGGGGATTCTAGAGAACGCCATAAGAACCCTTGGACTGACAAACACCGCTGGTGACGGTGGCTCTCTAGCCTACGGACCAACATAACGTCGACGACGGGAACTTTATGCTATTTCTCTCTCACTAGCCCCCACTCGTCTCCGCTATGAGCCAAGAACTATGACCGAAAAATGTAGGTCATGAAAACGGGAACTGTTCCAAAGAACATACCCAAAATGTTATATAGTATAGTATAGTATAGTATAGTATAGTATAGTATAGTATAGTATAGTATAGTATAGTATAGTATAGTATAGTATAGTATAGTATAGTATAGTATAGTATAGTATAGTATAGTATAGTATAGTATAATATAATATAATATAATATACTATTATTTAAGTATTTGGATAGATGGAATAAACGATTCTTATTGATATTTTGAGTTTTCTTTTGCAGCTTCTTTATGTTTAAAGATATACATATTAAATAATTATAGATATAGATGAGGTATTTCTAACTACCTATCATAATTGCGAGGAAAAATTACAAGTTTTGTCCTTTTCGTTAACATTTTTTTGCAAGCGGTATCCTTTGACGCAAAAGTTGACGAGTTTTGTAGTTAACATTTCAAAATCTTACATGTTATGTCTGTTTGCCATAACCTAGTTACTTTTTATTGCTAAATTAAGGCACATGAGGGCAATTTAGTCTTTTCCCATGCCTTTCTTTTTAAAGTGTATCTTAATTATCAAAGAAAAAATGAAAAAAAAAATATAGATAAAATTCCAAAAACCATTCTCACTCTATTTCTCTTAGCTCTCTCTCTCGTTAAACAAAGAACAGAGTTAGTCTTTCCCACTACCTCACCACCGATCAACAATGGCAACAACTAGTTCCTGACCCAAATCGTCATCATCTTCCCCCCACCGATTTCCCTACTCTATTTCTAGAATCCATATCGATGTTCAGGTGAGAGAAACCTTAAATCGTCATCATTTCCCCACCACTGACCCTAATGAAACAACCATTCCAGCCACCACCACCTCTAACACTCCCGCACCACCATTTTCTTCTTCGAAACCCTACACCATCGTCAGAACACCGCATGTTAGGCGATGGTGGAGCGAAGAACATTTATCAAAGAATTGTTAGAAATTCCAGCCGCCACCACTTCGAACACTCATACTTTTCAAAATTTATCTCTCACAACTAAAAAAACCTTCCCATCCTATCCACCATTTTTATCTTTATCTTAATCACAAACACTTATTTTATGTTTCTGTGGAGAATGAGATGTTTCAACTCATGGGTTTATGAAGAATGGAGTGATTCAACTTCCTTTTTATGTATAAACACCAAGGTGAGTCTTGGTTAATAAATGCATCAAAAACACCAACTCTCTAGAGGTCTTAACTTTCTTTCTAAAGAATTTCTACCAATTCTTTAATCAATGTTCTTCTATTTTCTTTGAGATACAATTAGGTTTGTAAGCCATCTTTGGCAGTATATACTGTTCCTGCTGTTTTACTTGGGAAACATACATGTTCATCCAAGAGGAGACACGAAATCCGTTTTAAGGGACTCGTGTTGAAACCGATCCTTAGCCACAACAGTTTAACAACATTGTTAGTTTGTTTTTGCAGCCAAGGATAATACAAGAAGGATTGGTTGAAGTACGCATACAAGACAACGATTTGAATCAATTCATTAGGTAAACTTGTATTTTATTTTTATTTTCATTCGGTTTTGTATACGATGTTGTACAATTCTATCTCCCATGAATAACAAGAGTGTTGTTATTATTTTATTTTTATTCAAAAGTGAATCAACCTCCTACAATCTTAAAACAAAATTTCATGAGATTGTTAACTATTATAAAACCGTCGTAATAGGATTTCAGGTTCACCAAATAGTTCATTTGAGATTTTAGTAAATTCATATGAATAAAGTTTTGGATTTGTAGTACAAACTAGTCAAATTTACATGATTGGTCGATTGGAGTACAGTCTTAAATGCCAATATCGTGTTACAAAATAAATAAGATGATTCAACTTTTTGGTTTTATTAAGTTTTATGTAAATGTGTGTTTTCCTAACGGGATTTTTGGAAATTTGTTATATTAAAAACCAAAATATATGTAAATGTTTTAGTAAACGTAACATTTTCTAACATGTGTGTTAGAGATAATTATAAATCAAGTATTGTTTTAAACTTTTGTCCTATAAATGTATATATTTAAGATGCTTATATAACTCTAAGCAGGAAGGGGTGAGCAAATAAACTCAAAAAATGTAACTAACTCAACTGCTCATCTATATACTCTAATAAATAATGCATAATATCCTACAAGGTTTTCATAATTTTGTAGATTTTAAGCACTGCTTTTAGTTCACGGTAGTTCCAAATTTTATGTACTTCATGTGTTGCCATTTATAAACACTCCTAACTTAATCTCTAATGTTGAAATATGAAGTTATACAAGATCAATATCTACCACAAACTAGATATCATATTGTCATGTCTATCATACAATTGACGATGCTCATGTAACGGAAACAAGTGTATTTATTTTATATCTGAGAAACAGGGACATGAACTATACGTGTAATGCTATATATCTTCTGTGTTACCTTCCAAGTCCGTATACAAATCAACAGAAATTTCGTTTCTTGATATTCCAACGGCACGAATTGATTGATACACTTCAAGCATACTTGTTGCCCCATTTTTGTGTGTTTGAATGCACTTCTTTGCTATTCCGAGTGTTCCATATATTTCCTCATCGAATCCTTGTCCTGCTAAACATTCATCAATCATATTGAATTCCTCACTACATACATCATCTCTTAGGGACTCCGTTTCTATAGATGGCCTTTCTTTACCTGATACTAACTCGAGCAACAAAATCCCAAAGCTATAGACATCCTCCTTGTAAGGACTAGGAACAGAAGGTTGAACCACAAAAGTGCAACCCCTTGATAGGGTACCACTTTTAGTCATCAATATAATTGAATTACCGAAATTTGATATCTTGGGCTCAAACATACCATCTAGTAAAATACATTTTGAATCGATTTTGAGATGGGCTACCTGTAGGGCGTTGTTATGATGTAACCATGCAAGTCCTCGTGCTATCCCTATTGCGATCCTCAACCTTAACGTCCATCCCATCTTCTGGCCTTCCACTTGCGGCCTAGCGTGTAGCCATTGATGGAGGGTTCCATTAGACATGTATTTGTAAACAAGAAATTTCTTCTCCATTTCAAAGCAAAAGCATAACAATGGTACTAAGTTTGTGTGCCGCAATCTTCCTAAAATTTGTATTTCTAATAAGAACTCTTTCTCAAAGCTCTCAAACTTATGAAGCCTCTTGACTGCAAGCATCATACTGTTTGGAAACACAGCCTTGTACATGATTCCCATGTTTCCATAGCCAATTTCACTTTTAGTGTCAAAATTATTGGTTGCCAACTTGAGTTCCACCAAACTTAGTCTTCGGATATACTTTTCCATGGCTGTTACCTGTGTTATTGTTAAGCACATTGTTACATATGAGTATTCGTCTGTATTCTTTATTGGTGTGTACATCTCGGTCATGAGTGTTTTTATACATATCTGTTTGTATATACACATGTGTGTATGTATATTTATGCGTGAGTACATATAGGGAGGATTTACATAGAAAACCATAAATTACGAGAATACACAAAAGAAGAATACCATGAAGTGTTCGTTTAATTAATATAAAAAACTTAGAAATAAAAGAAAATAGAAATATTCATTGTTTCTTACTCATATTTCCTAAAATAGAAAAATAGTTTGATTGATCGTTTATGCATATACCCTACACATAGTTAGGTCATTTGTTAACATATAACTTTATTTATTTAACCTGTGTAATACAAAGGTTTTTAATTTAGTTAAAACATATATTTACAAATTAGTTTATTGGTTTTTATTTACATATAAGAAGTATAATATTTAGAAGTATGACCAAGTAGATAAAACTAAACAATTTAGATATGTTTTTTTTTCTTATAATAATTTAGTATTATCTTATCCTTCCACACACATATCTAATTATCCTTTCACACAATGTATATATTATCCTTGCAAAGTTTTGAGAAAACTAAGAAAACTTTGATAAACCTATCACTAATTAACATTTATTTTTTATTACTTAGAAAATATTTTTGCAAATTGAACACCCATATTATTATCGGTCTTTGGTTTTTGTTTTCAAATCTTCATGTTAACAGTTTTCAATTTAACATCTACCTGTTTAAATTTTCTAGAAATCTATCAATAAGGGGAGGGGGTGGGGGTGGGGATGTGTACCGTGGTGGGGACCTAGTGATAGGTGTGATGACGTAAAACACTGCCACAACTATCTTGGTCACTGTAGTGATGTACACTTCTGTGATGTTTATCACGCTCATGAAAAAGAACAGAATTTAACAAGGAAAAAAAACCATTTTTAACTCTCTCTCTATATATATATATATATATATACCAAACCTTAATAGTTCTTTTAGCACAAAGTACACCACTAAAAAACACTACAACACCACTCATTATGAAATAAAAAAAACAAATGGAGGTTTTAAGCAAAAAAGTGCCTGCCTCAAAGAAAGAACATATGGGCAGAAGGTTCGTGCTAATCCAGGCAAACCAATTAGGGGAGTGGGGTGGTTACTAGTGATAGAATTCCATCACTCACAAACATCTAATCAAGTTCCGTCATGTCATCAACCACTATTCTATCACTCACAAGCCTTTTTAGGCCATCTGTAGTCATAAGGCCCCTTGTGGGGCGTTATGCGACACGTGTCGTGCCACGTCACACAGGGGCTTTATGGGGCGTTATATCACTAGAGCCCGTAGTTATAAAGCCCTTACCCATCATTACCTAATTATTAATTTTCAATTTTATTAATTAATTATTAAAACCGTAAATAATTTTTGATTGGTCAAACAATTAAACCTTTCTCACATCACGTCGCGAAAAGGATAGCGCCGCCCCCCATTTTCACCCCCATAGCGCCGAGAGTTTTGGTGTTTGGGGCGTTTTTCCGGCGCCATCTCCGGGCATAGCGCCCCACTACGGATCACCTTAGTGGCGGTGGTCATCACTAGTGATGAAATTCCATCACTTACAACTTTTTTTTTATTTTTAAAATTAGAAATTAACAATAAAACACTAAATTATAAATTCATTAAAATTAAAAAATAAATTACATAGCAAAATAAAAAAACAACTAAACATTGGAAAAAAACTTAATTAAACGGGTGGCATCTCACAACCCCACCTTCGCAAATCTCGCGCTTTTGTTGAATTACAACCGACTTAAACGGTTCGTCGAGATGGGCAATTAAAATTTATATAAAGATTAGGGACCTGAATTGCAATTAAAGGAAAGTTATTTAAAAATAGCTAACAAAAGTTGTGGGGCTAATTTGCACTTTTCTTCAAAGTCGATATTAATTCAACATAAAACGACAAAACAATCAAAGTTGCACTTTTCAATATTTGTTTTTATCACTCGTGAAAATAACGGAGTTATGTTATCACGCGTGGAAATTTTCTGTGACGGTGGAAGTTTTGTTTTTATCACTCGTGGAAAAAGGCCATCACGGAAGTTCAACGCTCCACCCCCAGTGGCCTTAGATTTTACAAGATGAAGCGTTACTAACCCAACCGTTTCCAACCCAATTGCTAACTTTTAGGTTGTTTTTTTTTAATTTTATTTTTAACGGGAGTTGTTTTTTCTTAATTTTTAATGTAGTTCAAAAAAATAATGAAAACATGTTTTTTACTTTATTTGATATTTCTTATGTGATTGGTCCAGAACCCTTATAGCTTAAAGACACTCGTCTCTTTAATTTTTTTTTACATAGTTAAAATGTTTGTAATAAATTATTACATACCAAACATGTATGTGAGTGTATGTTGCTTCGTTTCAGAAACAAGAATACGTTGAGAAATGAAATAACCTATAAGGCCACCCAGGGTGGTGCACATTTTGTGCGTGATGGAATTTCTTCACCCATGGAACAAGACCAAACACCACCGCCACCCCTTTAATTCAACGCGTGAAACTTAATTTGCTTTATATTTTTGACGCATGATGTTTTGATTGTTGTGAGGGAAATTGTTGGTTGGTGGTGGGGGGGGGGGGGGGGGGAGGAATTGTTGGGTGTGGTGGTGAGTGATGGACATTTGCTATTAAAAAAAAAAGAGTGATGTACATTTCCATTAAAAAAAGTTGTGAATGATGAAATAATGGTTGATGACATGGCGAAACTTGATTGAATGTTGGGAACGATGAAATTTGTACAAGTGATGACCACCTCTACCCCTAAGTATCTGCCGCACTTTCTCTCTCCAGTTACAATTGTTGGTTCATTTAAAAAGAAAACGCATATATGTAAAGAGAGAGAGAGGAGGAGGGGATCTAACCTTGCTTTCTTCGGTATCCTTCTGCTCAGTTAACAAGATATCCGGGCTTCGCGAAATCAAGTCTTGCTTCCTTCCCTTAATTTTCTTGACCATGAGAAGAAAAGAGCTCATGTTGCTCATAGACAACCTAGTCGAACAGTAGATCATAAGCAACGTAACTATAGTAAAAGAAGGGAATCCTACAGCAAACCCTGCGAGAAAGAGATCCTTCTCAGCTCTCCAAACACAAGTATCCAAGGGACCTCCACAAAGCCCAAGGTTGCCTGCATAGCTGTCTGCAGATATGGATCTATTGCGGAATATGGGTACCTGTCCTGACAATCTATTGTTAGCAACACTAAATTCCTTGATGCGATCAAGTCTGGACAACTCGTAAGGAATTTCGCCTGTAAGTTGGTTGTTATCAAGCCTCAGAATATTGATGAAGCTTAAATTGCAAAAGCTAGATGGAATTGGACCCGAGAGATTGTTGCTTGAGAGATCCAGAGTTGTGAGGAATTGCATGAAATCTGAAACATTAGAAGGAAGTTGTCCAGTGAGGTGGTTGCTAGAAAGATCCAATCCAGTTAAGCTGGTGCAGTTTTTTACGCCTAATGGAAATGGTCCTCTGAGTCCCATGTCTGATAAGCGAATATTCATAACCTTGCTTTCATCAGGGTGCCAGCATTCGACTCCAGTAAAGCGACACACGAAGCCTTCAATTTTTATACTGTTGTTAAAATCCCAATTAGATAAGAGATTCTCGGGGTCTTCGAGGGATTTTTTGATGGATCTTAGGCAATCAATGTCCGACTGAACCGCATTGCTTATAGCAAAGCAAGCTAGAATGATTAGTATCTGAAAGACTATAGTAGGAATACTATGTCTCTCCATCGTGAATATAATGTTGCATGATGACATTATGAAATATTATATTATATTATATAAAACCTGATGCGTTGACCTAACACCTCTCAAGTCTCCCGTGGGACTCACTCCAAAGAAAAATATGGCATTCAAAGGCATTAACGTTCACGAAGGGTTAGAAAATAGAGCTAGATGGCCCCAATGTTCCCCAACACCCCAACTTTATATTAAATGATAATGTTCAACCAACCAGATAACTTTTTAGCTGCTTGTTAGAGAACTATGTATCATGTATTTTACGAGTTAGCGCCACCCCGTACGTTGTAACGGGATGTTGATAATGAAAGTTTTTAATATGTTGATTGTAAATATACATTTAATTAATATATCAGATCTTAAATGAGTATATAATAGTAATTTATCAAAATCGATTAAATGATTATCGTTCGTTCTATTTGATAAATATTATTTAGTAATAGTGAGATGCTTATTCAATAAATAGCTTTGTAAATAATTCTAATGATGATAATATTAGCATAGTTTAGTTGGTTATATAGTTTTATAAAACTTATAGTTTAATATAAGAGTAAATTACCTTTTTAATCCTTGTATTTTAGTTGTTTTAACTACTTGAATACAAAATAAAAAAAAAGTTTAACGTTCTGAGTCTTTAATCGCTTATTTTATAACGTTTTGAGTCCAATTTATAATACTTGTACTTTTAATTTTGGACTCAAGTGGTTAAAACCGACTCAAAATGTAATAAAATGAGTGGTTAGAGACTTGGAGCGTTAAACTTTAATATTTTGGATTTAAGTGGTTAAAATCACTAAAACACAGAGACTCACAAAGTGATTTACCCTTAACATAATTATAAACAAACCATAGGGTGTAAGTTGTACTTTCTTAGACCCTAGGGGTTTATTTGAAAATTTAAATAAATAAATGGACGCTAATGATGTTGTTCGTCTCTTTCGTAACCGCTACAGGGGCGTTCATTTGGTGATGTTGCTTTAGACCAAGCGTAGTCGTGTGGAATGTGGGCGTTTTTTTGCCCAAAAAGCCAAACCACGCCCACCTTACGGCTCCCTGGGCGTTTTTCAACCAAAATTCTGAAAGGCGTTTTATAAACAACACCATGGCCTCTTGTGTGTTGACCAATCACCCCTTTTTGATGGTTTTTTTGTCCAATAACATTTTTTTGATAGTTTTTTTATTTAATTATATTATTAAACCCCTTTTAACATCATGTCCCACATCCTCACTACACCCATTTTTGAAAAACGTCCCATTACTGACTGGACTGACACATGATGCAAAACGTCCCAGGACGGGGCATTATTCATGTGTACCACTACACATGGTGTTAGTGTTAAGGATCACACAAACAAAACACAAATTACCAATCTTAAAAACAGCATTTGGAATCTTTTGGGTTCAATCATTTGGCTGATGAAAAATGAAATATAGATTTGGTTTATAATTTTATCATACATATATTATCAAATTTTATACTAAACATGTCGAAATTTATCCTACACTTTATTCTACACATCTCGTATTTTATCCTACACACCTCGGTAATTTATACTGCACTCTAAATTATTATTTTCTTTGAAAAAATATATAGTTTGAAAATAATTTACAAAATTTAACGTAGTTAGATATTAAAGAGAAATAATACAAATTAATGATCTGTTTAAGTTTACCAATATACCATTACAATAACATTAAATACAAATATTAAATTAAACAAAATGAAGCATTTTTATTAGTTAAAATTTCTTATTTTTTACTTCCTACAAAGATTTTTTATTTTTAATTTGAACTCCACACAATACACATAGCAATGGGTTTCAGCCCAGTTTACATATTTTATAGCCTGGTAAGCCTATATGGGTTTCAGCCCAGTTTCCATATTTCAAGAAAGAAAGAAAAATTCTAAATGATAACAGATATGTTTTCCAGTTAAAAAACGAATAATCTTCTTCTTTGTCATAGTTTCTACAACCTGGTTGCCGGCCGAAAAGCTCCCACTATCGCATTTTA
Source organism: Helianthus tuberosus (assembly GCA_030545235.1). Taxonomy (NCBI): domain Eukaryota; kingdom Viridiplantae; phylum Streptophyta; class Magnoliopsida; order Asterales; family Asteraceae; genus Helianthus; species Helianthus tuberosus. The sequence goes on along the minus strand of CM060414.1, from coordinate 5,991,583 downwards.
ACTCTTCTTTCTTCAAAATAATTCATTTTCTTTTCCATTTCTCTCTAATATTACATTCAGTGGTATCCAAATATTTGCTCAGGGGTATCCGTATATATAAATTGAAGAAAAAATAAAAAAAATTGCACTTCGTCAAGAAAGTTGACGGGTATCCTAAACACTCCTGAACCCACTTAGATCCGCCTTGTATGTTATACACACATAAGTTTTAACCAAAAGGAGACTCCAATACATTGTCTTTTGTTATTGTTACCCAATGTCTTTATCAAAAAAGTGAGGTCTCCGGAAGGGGGGCCAAAAGAACAAGGAGTCGTACCTCAGTTTTCTTCCTTTTAGCAAAATGGATAGCAAAAATAATACTGTGACTTTTGGTTATGTCTTTAGGCATGATATTATATGATATAACACAAATAAGAAACACAAAGTGACATACCGTTTATCAATTATTATCTAGAACAAACTAAATATCATATCATCATGTCAACCATACAATATCTTGATAGTACTCACGTTGACGACAACGAATATATTTATTTTATTTCTTACAACAAGGATACGACCGTATGTGCGATGCTAAACATCTCCCTCGTTACATTCTAAATCGATACACGAATCCTCTGAAATTTCGTTTCTTGACATTCCAATAGCACGAATTGATTTATACACTTCAAGCATACTTCTTTCCCCATCTTGATGTGTTTGAACGCAGTATTCCGCTATTCTAAGTGTTTCATATATTTCTTCATCGAACCCTCGCCCTATTAAAAATTCATCAATCATATTGATTTCCCCATCAAATACATCATATCCCAGGGACTCCGTCTCTACAGATGGCCTTTCTCTACTAGAAACTAACTCGAGCAACAAAATCCCAAAGCTATAAACGTCGTCCTTGTAAGGACTAGGACTATAATGTGGAACCACAAAAGTGCAACCACTTGAAAGGGTGCCACATGTATTCATCAGTATATTTGAATTCCCAAAATTTGATATCTTGGGCTCAAACTTATCGTCTAGTAAGATACATTTTGAAGTGATCTTTAGATGGGCTACCTGGAGAATGTTGTTATGATGCAGCCATGCAAGTCCTCGTGCTACCCCTACCGCGATCCTCAACCTTAAACTCCATCCCATTTTCATACCTTCCCCTTGTGGCCTAGAGTGAAGCCATTGATGGAGGGTTCCATTTGACATATATTTGTACACCAAAAATTTCTTCCCCATTTCAAAGCAAAAAGATAGCAGTTGTACTAAATTTCTGTGCCGCAATCTTCCTAGAATGTCTATTTCTAGTAAGAACTCTTTTTCGAAGCTCTCGAACTTATGTAGCCTCTTGACTGCAACCAACAGACTGTTTGGAAACACAGCCTTGTACATCACTCCCATGTATCCAAAGCCAATTTCATTTTTAATGTCAAAATCATTGGTTGCCAGTTTGATTTCCTCCAAACTTAACGGGCGGACATACTTTTCCATGGTCATTATCTGTATTGAACACATGATTAGATATATTCATCTATCTTTGTACATGGTGTGTCTGTGCGTGTTTACAATATATATAGATACAGTGTGTGTGTGTGACAGAGAGATATAGAGAGGGACAAAGAGGATCCAACCTTACTATCTTCAGTGTTGTTTGTCTTGGTAAGTAGGATTCGGGTGATTCGTGGAATCAGATGATGTTTTGTTTTCTTGATCATGGAAAGATAAAAACTCATGTTGTTCATACGCAGTCTAGGCAAGCAACAGAATATAAACAAAATGGTTAGGACAGTAGAAACAGGAAGTCCGACAGCAAACCCTGTGAAAAAGAAACCATGACGGTTCCCATGCTTGCAAGGACTCAAGGGAGCACCGCAAAGCCCTAGGTTGTTTGCATCGCTGTCGGCATGGAAGTTATATAATTGGAGCTCTTTGGGTACTTTTCCTGACAATCTATTGTTAGCAACACTAAATTCCTTGATGCGATCAAGTTTGGACAACTCCCAAGGGATTTGGTGTGTAAGTTGGTTGTTATTAAGCCTCACATTGATAAACCTTAATTTGGCAAAGCTAGATGGAATTGGACCTGAGAGACTGTTGTTTGAGAGATCCAGAGTTGTGACGAATTGTATATAATCTGAAACATTAGTAGGAAGTTGTCCAGTGAGGTGGTTGCCAAAAAAGATCCAATCCGGTTAAGGTGGTGCAGTTTTTTACCCCAATTGGAAATGGTCATCTGAGTCCCATTTCTGATAAGCGAATGTTCAGAACCTTGCTTTCATCAGGGTGCCAGCATTCGACTCCAGTAAAGCCACATATGTGACCTTCAGTATTATTGCTAAAATCCCAATTAGATAAGAGATTCTCGGGGTCTTGGAGGGATTCTTTGATGGATCTTAGGCAATCGACGTCTGACTGAACCGCATTGCTTATAGCAAAGCAAGCTAATATGATTAACATATGCAACATCAGCATACCACGACTACTATTTCTCTTCATCATGAATCTAATCTTGCATGATAATAACAAAGTGATAACAGTGATTATAGCATAGTATTTGAAACGTGTTGGGTTGACCTAACATCTCAAGTCTCTTGTGGGATACACTACAAAGAAAAATAGGGTATTCAAAGGCAATGATAACGTGCATGAAGGGTTAGAAAATTGGCTAAATACTAGTTCTATATTCAATGTTTCATAGGGGAGTGGGGGTGGTCACTAGAAAATTGGCTAAATACTAGTTCTATATTCTTTCACTCACAAGCATTCTTTAGTGGCGGTGGTCATCACTAGTGATGGGATTCCAATGTACAAGTATTAATACACAATGTACAAGTCATACACACACAATCAATAATTCTTCAACGCGTGATATGTTCCACGCGTGGAAAAACATGGTGGTGGCGGTGTTCTAGTAAGTATCACGCGTGAAGAACGGCTATCACGGAAAAATAACGCACCACCCCGCCTGGCCTAATACTGATAGTGATAGAATAAACAACGTGCATATCTTAAAACATAGCGTTCAAGACAGCCATTTATACGGAGAAAAGTATTATGTTAGCCTGATCAAACTTGGCTTCTTGAATCTTGATATTTTAGCAAATTTGGAGGCCTGGACCACAGGTCGGTGGATTAGGCAAAGTTGCAAACAAAGATGTTACCGTTATCAGTTGAACAAGTCAAAGGGTTTGATTAGCAACAAAGTTAGTGGGTCAATTGTCGATCAATGGACAGTTGTTGTTGGTAATTTTAGTGTTATCAATGTTCACACTGATATTTGATTATCTTGTCGGTTAAGCTGATCTTATTTTTACTAAAAGAGTTTGGTGATGCAGGAGTGCGAGCTCGGTTTTCAAAATAAGATCAGTGAGTGTGCTAGGTATTGGGCCAGTTATATATATATGCTTGATTTGGCCGACAAATGATTATATTGGGCCTATTATCATATTAATTGTGGGCCAATTTAATTCAGTGTTTTAATATTATGAAGTTTAGTTATTGATATTTTGGACTAAAGGAACGCACCTACAATGAAACGGAAGCATCACACTACTAGAAAATTGGGTTTTTGCCACCACGTTTTCGGTCGCAAAACGGTGGCAATTGCTCTTTTGCCACCGTTTTGCTACCAAAAATTCGGTGTAAAATACATACGTAGCAATTGCCCTATTGTCACCTGTTTCCTACCGTTTTATTTTTAGCCACCGTTTTTTGCTACCGTGCCCTATTGTCACCTGTTTGCTACCGTTTTTTTTTTTTTTTTTTGTTTTTGCTACCGTTTTTGCTACCGTCATTTTGTCATCGTTTTGCTACTGTCTTTTGTCACCATTTTGCTACCGCTTTTTCACCATTTTGCTACCGCCTTTTGTCACTATTTTGCAACCGCTTTTTTGCGACATTTTGCTGCTGTTTGCCATTTTGTTAATATTGTTAGGTTTTTGGCTATATGAAAAATGTGCCCATCCCACATCGGTGCAAGGATGAAAGCTTGGGAGGACTCCAAGCTTATAAAAGGAGTCCAAGGCTTTGGTTTCAAAGTGCCCCAACCAAAAATACACTTGAAGTGTTTGGTTCTTTCTTTCTTTTCTAGTTCTCTTGTCTTAGAGTGTAGAAAGTTTTTAGTTAAACGCTTCGGAGATTGTGATTGTAATTGGGCGGGGGGAGGCTTGAGAGATTAGTCTGTGTGATTGTAAAAATTTGTCGCATAGTGGATCTTTCTCTCTGGAGGCCCGTGGTTTTTCTCCGGTTTTGGAGTTTCCACGTATATTCTTGTGTTCAGATATATTTCTCTATTGTTAGCTTTGGGATGGTTGTTGGGAATCTTTGAGACCGCTTGTTTTCCCAACAAGTGGTACAGAGCTCCAGGTTTTGGGGGAGGTCTCGGTATTTTGAAGGTTCGTAGTATGCTCTGTGGTTGCAGCTTAGTCTGATCTTCCACATCAGAAACGAGGATTCGGTTGACTATTTTGTACACGATAGAATTATACAGGAGCTAGATATACGCATTTTATCCTGGGAAGGTTCTGGCTAGGAAAGACTTGGTACTTAAGTGTGTCCATTGTGACCCACCTCTCTTTCCTGGGAATCCTTTGTTGAGTGTACTGCTTATAGGTTTGGTGCATATTTTCTAGTATACAATACTGGTTTTGAGGATACGGATACGATGTCGAAATACAGTCCCATGAGGTTCGACGTAGAGAAATATGATGGAAGAATCAACTTTGGTTTGTGGCAAGTTCAAGTCAAGGATGTGTTGATTCAATCTGGGTTACACAAGGCGTTGAGGGGGAAACCGACCCCTGTTTCAAGCAAGGATTCAAGCGGAACCAGTAAAGACGATGATGAAGAATGGGAAGATTTGGATTTGAGAGCGGCAAGTGCGATTCGTTTGTGTCTAGCAAAGAATGTTCTTGCAAATGTGCATGGGATATCAACTGCAAAGGATTTGTGGGAGAAGCTTGAGCAGTTGTATCAAGGCAAAGGCATCTCAAATCGGTTGTATCTCAAGGAACAGTTTCATACCCTTCGTATGGATGGAGATACAAAAATTTCAGATCATCTAAGTGTTCTTAATAATATCGTGTCAGAACTGGAGGCTATCGGAGTGGAAGTTGAAGATGGGGATAAAACACTGAGGCTCATGTAACACCCCAAAAACGGGTTTGGTAAGCAAACCACGTTAATATTACAGACGGGTAAAATACCGTTAGTGGTAAAAAAAATTGTTTACCCGGTAAATATTAGGATTTAAATAATTAATCCTAATAATAAACAAAAAGTGAATAAAAAGCTTTTAAAAATAAAGTGATAGAAGGCCCGAGTTAACGGGACCTGAAATAAACTTGGTTATAGATTTCCCGAACCCACTAATTTAACTAGGAATGTTTAACCTAGTTAATAAGTGGGGAATATTGTTAGAAATAAGTAGGTTGTGCCCTACTTAATTAACTAACCAAATTAGAGGGGCCAATATTGTTAAAATTGAAACTTATATTATTGATTTTAATTAAAAATAAAAACAAAACACCCCATTTGGGGGTTCTGGTCGATCAAGAATGAGCAGGGGCGACACCCCACTCTCAAACCCTAGAAAAGTTCACTAAAACTCTCAATTGGAGGTGCAAATCTGGTCCAAAACGAAATTCGAGCATAGATTATTGATCCTCATCACAAGAGGATTACAAGGTATGTAAAATTTGATGAAAACTCTCAACTTGAAAATCTCACGAAATTAGGAAATCTGAAAATTGATGATGCGTGTTTGTTAATTGCATGGAATAGGAACAATATAGTGTCTAGGAGTAAGCCCTAGACAAGTATATGTCGAAATCATGCTTAGCTCAAGTTTTTGTTGATACTAAATTCATGTATGAGATGTTTTTATGGTTTTGATTGCAAAAAAATAGTGTTATGATGTCAAGAACAAGCTTAAATTGAAAGCTGAATTCAAACGATTCTTGATCAGAATTTACATCCGATTTGTATTGGCTGTAACCTAGACAAAAAGTGATAAAATAATGTGTTTCTTAAGTCTAGAATGTAATTCCAGGAAATATCTTTAAAACCCCACTGGAATCGCATTTTTTCGACGAAAATCGAGCGTTTTATGAATTTTTCCGTATCAAAGGTTCAAGCTGCGATTTCTGACAGAAATTGCAGCCCATCACGAATGTCATAACTCAATTTAGGAATTGAGTTATGATCTCAAATTCTTACTGTAGAAAGTTTTAAGCGATTAAAAGAATCTCCAATTGGAATTTCGTCAATCGGATAAACGAGGAATTTTTAATGAATTTTTCCGTAAGCTGCAGTCAGAAGTGACGAATCTGATTGCAGCTTAGTAAATGAATTTTCACGAATTTTTGGTAAAGAGTTAGATCTTGAAATTTTAACTCAAGGGCTAACCCTCCGAGAGGTACGCCACATAAAAAAATCATAATTTTTGAAGACTTGTAAACAGGTTAAACAAGTCACCAAAAACAGCCAATTTTCGTTGATATGAAATGCCTAAATGAAATCGCGGCTTACTAAGTTAGTATGTAAAAATTTGATTTTTGTTAAGAGTTCGGATGAAATATGCCTAAGTGAGTTCAATGAACCAAATGTGCATATGAATATGTTGGTAAGTCAATTGACTTTTAAAAAGTCAAACTAACCAATGATAAAGTCAAATAGTAGTTTCGACATAGAAAATACGTGAGGTGGAATAGTCGTGAATTGAAATGACTAATCTAACCACCTTGTGAATGATGATAGTTTGACGCGTAACAAGCTAGGCGGAATCTTGATGAGGGAGCGGATCAAACAAATCAAGAAGGAAAGGAAAAGCATAGTTCGGATGCGAGGTAAGTATAGCTTACACTAGTCATATAGTTTAGAATGTCCTTTTGTTGTTTTGATTTCGAACAAGACAAATGGAAAGTTGAGATATGGTGTTTCCGGCGTGTAGTCGTACGGAACAAGATAACCAATAAGGGTAAAATTGAAATTTGGACACTTGTTGACAATAATTATTGGTTTTGAAAGATACATATTTCGTAAGCCTTATTAGGCCAAAAAGCGTTAAGAGGTGAATTATAGTTAAAACGACCGTGCAGTGTAAATCGGAACGAGTCGTGTAGACGAGATGGCAATAAGCTTTATCTCGCCAATATTATCGGTCATTTAGACCAACGGGTCAAAAGGTGAAAATATCACTTTTGACAATATCGACTAATGGTTTGATGAGTTGTTTGATTTCAGAAATAAATATCGAGTGGATATTTACATCGCTATTACTTAGTAGATATTGAGGCAAGGTACTTAAATGGGTCAATGTAATGATCCGAGCCAGGTACGCATAATAAGATAACTCTCATTTAAATGTAAGGCTAATGAGAGTTAAACGAAGTCTAAAATAAGTTTTTGGTTACCTTAATAGGTAAACCAAATGTTACGGACGATGGTCATTATATTTGTTATAGGTTTCTAACCATTACCAAGAGTTTAATAAGGGTTTTAGCCATGGAAATGGGTTGCATTTGATGGTTTGGTTCGAATTTAAAATGACCCTAAACATGATTTCCGCAGCTTTTTATACGGATTTCGACTAATCTTTAAAAAATCATATAAAATCAACCGTTTATCCGATTTGGGTGTTCTATACCTTTTCGGAAAGCTTATGAAGTAAATTTTTACTGTTTTCAATCATAAGAAACAAATGTGGTTGTTAAATAGGCCAAAAGAATGAATTAAACAGCTGTTCAAAACCTTGAAAGCTGTTTGAAAAATGAAAATATAGTTGTTGTGCTGATTTTATAAAAATCATATAAAATCATAGAAAATTCGTTAGAAGGTGTACCTTATATGCTTGCGAAGGTATTGAAGTTTTCTACGATCCATCTTTGAACATGTTAATCTAGTTCGGACTTTGAATGGGTCATAATGGTCAATTACAGCAGCTGTATAGAAAATCGCTGCACATTAATAATGTCATTATTAATCCAGAAAAAGACATATGATTGCGTATACTTGATTTAGTCATGCCACCGTAAGTTACGGTGGAGCTGATATGATTACGATGGTTACATACTGAGTTACGGTGGACCCAGAAACAAAGTATATTTTATTTAGTTTAAATTCCCGGACTCGTTTAGACACGTTTTAAACCCCGTTTGACTAAAGTATTTCATGTTTATGGAATATAGGTACTTTTGGATGCCGGAAGACGATCAAGCTCAACGAAGAACCGAACACGATAAAGATACACGCTTCCGCACTTTGCCACGTTGTAAATTTTAAACAACGAATTCGATCACGTTATGTAGAATAACTTATGATTTGTAAAACTTTTAGTAAACCCGTATTTCCGATGTATATGTAATCGTAATTACATGATTGTTTTCGTAAAAGATTCATTAAACCTTAAATTATAAGAACGGGTGTTACAGCTCATATTATCTTTGACATCTTCCTATGAGCATATGAAGCCCATTCTGATGTATGGGAAAGAGACCCTGAAGTATGCGGATGTTACTGAGAAGCTATTGTCTAAAGAGAAAAGACTGGGTAGTAATGGTCATACTTCGTCAGAAGGAACGGTTTTAATATGCGGGAACGGGAAAAAGAAGCACTCACAGAAGATTCCTGTATGCTGGAAGTGTGGACAGTCTGGGCATGTCAAGAGAAATTGTCCAGGTGGAGCAGATTCGGCAAGCAGCTCCAAGTCAGCTAACAATGTTTCCGTCGTTGTTGACGGTGTTGATTTCTTTTGAAGTTATGTCATCCCTATGGTATGCCCGCGCTACCATGAAAGGGGATGCAATTTTGTTAGCGGGTTCACAGATTTACACATGGCATTGGGTTGGCATAGATGCAAGATGTGTGGTGAAAAATTGATGTTGATGGCTGATGAACTTCCGGATATGCCAAGCGGGGAAGTTGCACCATAAATTTTCAGCAGGTTTTTCAACATGTGCCGAGAAGAAATTCTTAGAATGGTCTATTCTAAGTGGAGATACTCTTTTATGGTGGAGTATGATCGTCGGTTGAAGACGGTGTTCCTTTGATGTGGTTGTTTTTTTTTTTCATATATCCAAGGTGGAGATTTGTTAGGTTTTTGGCTATATGAAAAATGTGCCCATCCCACATCGGTGCAAGGATGAAAGCTTGGGAGGACTCCAAGCTTATAAAAGGAGTCCAAGGCTTTGGTTTCAAAGTGCCCCAACCAAAAATACACTTGAAGTGTTTGGTTCTTTCTTTCTTTTCTAGTTCTCTTGTCTTAGAGTGTAGAAAGTTTTTAGTTAAACGCTTCGGAGAGTGTGGTTGTAGTTGGGCGGGGGGAGGCTTGAGAGATTAGTCTGTGTGATTGTAAAAATTTGTCGCATAGTGGATCTTTCTCTCTGGAGGCCCGTGGTTTTTCTCCGGTTTTGGAGTTTCCACGTATATTCTTGTGTTCAGATATATTTCTCTATTGTTAGCTTTGGGAGGGTTGTTGGGAATCTAAGACCGCTTGTTTTCCCAACAAATATGCTACCATTTCTTAGCCATTTATATTCTTTGCAAAGCTTTAAAATGTAACCGTTTATGAAATTTCAAAATCATAACATACATACACAATGACATCCAAATCAAAACATTAAATAATCCAAAATAGATATATTATTTCTGTACATATGTTTCAACAAGCTAGTACAACAATATCTAAATTTTCTTCAAAGGTTTACAAGTGATCATATGTTTCAGCAATTCAGCAATTGTTGGAGGAATCTTCTTTCTGCCACCAAACACCCTGTTTTGCATCTTCCTTATAAATAGCCTGCACAAGAAATCTATATATGATAAAAACCAAACAGAATGAATAGTGAAACAAAATTAAATTAAATTAAATTAAATTCATATATGATAAAAATCAAACTAAATGAACAGTGAATTTAGGGTATATTAAAATATGGGGTATGGGGCGGGGGGTTGTGGCGTTGGTTGGGTACAAACGCCCAAGTCACCACCCCGGGTGGGCTTGGGTTTCGGCGTGGCCCTTTGGCCGGGGGTTTCAGCCTGGGGGCGGGGGTTGTGGCGTGGGTTGGGTACAAACGCCCAAGTCACCACCCCGGGTGGGCTTGGGTTTCGGCGTGGCCCCTTGGGGGGTTTCAACCGGGGCGTTGGACGGGGCTATCAAGATGACATGGCAGGATCTCATTGGCCAAGACAAGTAGCCGTTTGGGCTAGCCGTTGGCCAACGGCTATGTGTTTAAAAAAAAATTATTCACTATAAATACTCACACTTCTATTCATTTTTTTACCACAACTACTCCACATCTTCTATAATCATCTCTATCTTATCTTATTTTAAAAAAAAAAAATTCTCATCCAACCACAGTACGAAAAATGAATCCTCATAATCGTGGTTTTGACCCGAACAACCCGTGGGCATTCCAAGAAACACCTAGCCCAGCATCTAATCGTCCAATTGCTCCCTTTTTAATACACTCCACGATGCCGGATATGGTTGGTTTACGCATCGTTTATCTCGAATCGTTTGAAGAATGATGTCGGTCGAAAACACCAATGCCTTTCGCGCAACGCGCGTCATCGAAAAACACTAGTTTTTTTAAATTACTAAACCAAAGACATATATAACGTACGATTTATACCTAAAATAAGATAAACACAAAAAGGAAAATAGGACATATTTGACCGATTATCCTACAAAAGAAACAAGTATAAAGACACTTAAAAATCTACATCATCATTAAAACACAGTTTAGTTTGTTACTAGGAATCAACTGGACATAGGTATATTTTTTTATATGAACCACCTGGCTTGGTGGGTTAAGAGCATGCGTATTTGTGTTTATGTTATCAATACTTCAAACCCAAGCACCTCTATTAGATATGGGAGTCAATTCTTATACACAACATAATAGCCAAACACAACCCAAGTTCTGCACTTTATAGGAACACGTCAAATGGGTCGAAAGTTACGACTTTTCTTTTCTAGACAAAACCTTTTCACTTATTATATAAATTAGATTTCATTTTTACTGAAATACTATACTCTAGGTATTCTTATTTGCCAAAGTAATTTGAATAAGTCAAAATTTTGAAAAGCTCTTCGAAGTTTGACCCGTAGATAGAGTGTCTGTTCTGACCTATTACCCAACCTACTATTTTTTCCCAACCCTATGAATAAGTATCTAGTTTGGTGTGTTTAAAGTGAGAGAATGACTTATTGCATTCTCACTTGTACTTTGTAAAAGATGGTTTGCTATTAGTCGGTATAAGTACATGCCATCCGTACCGATTTATGAAGATTATCGACAACACATAAACAACAGGTTTTGATGTCATCGCTGCAATCATTAAACCACTGGCATTTAACAAGCCAAGAAATTTATGTTAGTTTATTGTTTGGGCGAAAGAACATAGTTTAGTTAAGAATTAAAAGTATGCCGGTAAGAACCTCTTCAAAACATGAATGTATGCTTGTAGGTCACCCAGAACCATACGTTGTTGAAGGTCAAATATAATTACCCTGTGCTCTGCCTTGCATATCCAGCCAGTTACTTGTACCCATATAGTATACGTTCTCAAGATCTAGAGATATGAGGATACGAACAACAAAGTGTATCAATGCAGACATAACAGATTATGTTCATATAAATTGACCTAAAAAAAGCGAATCAAGTAACAATCTTTCATCAGAATAATATCAGACGCAAGGCCCAACAACCAAAACAATACGTCATAGCTAGTGTTCTTGTTCTATCCAGTCACTATCGGTACCGTTATGCCCCCAGTGGTTCTATTCTGAATCACTCAGTTAATATTCCTACTCTTGAACTCTAGTAGTAGTTAGCATAAGGCTATAAGTGACTGAATCACTCAGTTAATATATCAAGCACTTAAAGCACATAATCCGGTACGAGGTGCAATGACGATGCAAAACTAACAGGCAAGAAAATCATTGCACAAAACTGAAAACCAATGTAGATGAAGGCTATAGATGGTCAATAAGGATTATTACTGATGTTTGAATAAAGCCCTTAGACTATAAACAATAAACATACATCAGTTTTGTATTAGACCACACCAATACACTCACATAAACATATAAAACAGAAACATCTAGCCATGTCACCCATTAAAATTGCATAAATATCAATTTTCGAAGGTATGATGACATTGTGTAGCTCTTCAAAAGACGAGAACGTAATCAATTAACATGTAAATATAGAAACAAGTGGTGACCATAATGAAAAAAATGAGTATAAAAGTCATACCGTATATCAAAAAGTGTCGCCCTAACCGCCTTTGAGCTCTGATTCTATGTATCTCTAGTCACTAGGGCTGCATACATTGATTTAGAGTGTTGTTCATATCAGTATCATGCATGAAACCAATAGCTAATCCATAGTTTCTTGATTCAAATTAAGGTTTATGGTTTACAATATTAGGTGTATATCAATATCTCAATACAACACCTAAACTTAAAATAAATAAGTTTTAGAAAGGAACTTGTTCAGATCTGGCTCGAATAATAGAACATACATAAACAACCATTGATACAAGTCATACACAAAACATGAATATTTGCAATTCAGCAGATGAACATGAAACATGAATTAGGTACCTGGTGAATTACGTATAACAGATATGTATAATAGAGTTCTTCAGCGATTGAATGATTAAATTACGTTCAAACATAAATCGAGTACCAGTTGAATTACGTATAAGAGATATGTATAACAGAGTTCTTCAGCAGTTGAATGAAAAATCATTCTCCAGCTCCTCCATTGAATGAAAAAATGTCCGCATCCATCGAGTACCTCTTGAATTACCTATAACAAATATGTATAATAGAGTTCTTGAGCGATTGAATGATTAAATTACGTTCAAACATGAATCGATTACTAGTTGAATTACGTATAAGAGATATGTATAACAGAGTTCTTTAGCAGTTGAATGAAAAATCGTTCTTCAGTTCCTCGATCATCATATCTAGATTTGAATCCACCTGAATGCAAAACAGAGTTAATTCAAAACAAATCAGCGATTGGATGAAAAACTGAATGAAATTCAAAACAATCAGCGATTGAATGAAATTCGAATTAGGACGTTATAGATCCGATTCCGTTCCGATTGAGCGAGGAAGATCCGATTGAATGAGGTAGCGAGGAAGATCTGATTGAATGAGGAAGTTCCGATTGAGCGATTGCATGAGGAAGTTTCGATTGAGTGATTGAGCGTTGCATAAAAGTTAGGGTTGGGCACTCCCCTCTTACGGGAGTTCCCTCTCTTACGCACGGCCAATCAGCACGCGTCACGTCAACTCCCCTCTTAACTCCCCTCACACGCGGCCCTCCACTCACACAATTATTTTTTATAAAAGAAGAAGAAAAAATATGATTGGTGGAAAAAGGGTGGACCCACATTAACAACCAATCACCCCCTCTCTCTCTCCTCTCTCTCAAGCGGTGAACCCTCCCCGATCCCCCTCCCCGAATACCCTCCCCGCGGTGATGGCGGCGGTGTTCCCGCTCGGGGACTTGGGTCACCGTCCCACTCCCCGCATGGTGCCCCGTATACCCTAAGAAGCCGCTCAAAATTTTATTATATTCGGGTTATAATTTATGGCAAAAGATCAGGGGCATGTTTGGCTAAGCTTATTTTGGAGCAACTTATAACTTATTGACTTTTTGGAAAAGTAAATAAGTCAGGATGGAGTGACTTATTTACTTTTCCCCCTCACATAATAAGCTAAAGCAAACACCTTTTAACTTTTCAAAAAGTAAATAAGTCAATAAGTTGTTAAAATAAGCTTTGCCAAACATGCCCCAAATACAAATAAACTTAGAGAAAATTACCAATCTAGCCAAGACTTTAATCAAATTACCAATCTAGCCACCTCATGCCTCCTTTGAAGGCCACTCACATGTATGGGATGAGTCTTTCAAGCATGGGATGAGTCCTTGGGGAGAAACCCAATAAAAAATAGACACGTGGCCACAGACGCATGGGATGAGTCTGCGGACGCATGGCCGCGAACGCATGGGATGAGTCTTTCAAACATGGGATGAGTCTTTCAAGCATGGGATGAGTCCGCGGACGCATGGGATGAGTCCGCGGACGCATGGGATGAGTCTTTCATGTGTGGGATGGGATGAGTCTTTCCACGTGTCAGTTGGGGATTGGCGGACGCAATACTTGGCCATGCAGACGCATCAGAAGACTTGGGATCTATGAGTGGCCTTCCAAGGACGCATGAGGTGGCTAGATTGGTAATTTGACTTTTTTCTTGGCTAATTTTGTAATTTTCTCATAAACTTAACATACTAAACATACAAATTGAAAGAAAAGTCAAAAAGACAAGGTGACATTTTTGTAATTACCACCAACTATCAAAGTTACTATACAAATGTGAACTCAACAAAAAATACCTAAATAACACAATTTTTTTTAATATTTTTTATAAAAAAAATCGCTACATTTTGTTAAAAAAAAATTTAATTTTTTTTTGCTACTAAAAGTAGGGATTTTTTTATAAAAAATATAAAAAAAAATTGTGTGTTTTTTTATTTTTTTTTTTAGGTTTTTTTTGGGGTTTAGTTTTTAGCATTTTAGCTTGGGTGGGGAGGGGGGTAGGTTTTTTTTAGGTTTTTTTTGGAGGGGGGGGGGGGGGGAGGGGTTAGGTTTTTTTTTAGATACATAGTTATAGATAATTACAAAAATGTCACATTGTCTTTTTGACTTTTCCTTCAATTTGTATGTTTAGTGTGTTAAGATTATTTGTAAAAGAACTTTCCCCGTAATTTATAATAGGTTTAACAAGTTAGCTACCACTTAGCTACTTAACACGTGTTTTTAATACTTTGCACCACAACATCATCGTATTCCCTTTGCTAAATTTGCTACATTATTTTTCGGTAGCAAATTTTGGTAGCAATTGCCAAATTTTGTAGTAGTGATATTCATGGCGAAAGGCTCTCTTTCGTCGTGGCCAATCCAAACAGTTTCATCGTTCATCTACACCCTAATGTTTCAGTTAGCACATGACCATTATCATCCCAATTAATTAGTTCACATAATGCTAGTAACTATCACTGACCACATTGGATCACATGGGCCGCCGGTTTTTTTTTTTTTTTTTTTTTTATCATCACCACTTTATTTGCTTAGTTCAATATTACAACACATGGGCCGAATCCCTATGTTCCACATCGCAGAAGATTGTTAACATTGCTTATCCCCGTCATCACTCACATCACACTCCACTAATCATATAACCCAAATCCCTATGTACATCATGATCATGGATTTAGCATACAGTTCATTAATTAGGACTATGGTGTTTCTTTGTTTTAGGTTGACTTTGTGCACCTCCAATATACATCGAACAGACAACTTACCATTTACTCATACTAATTGTTTAATAACAAACAATGATTCATCACATAATCAATCAATTCTTGACACATAACATACACACACGAATCAACATGTTAACACACTTACTCGACAATTGATGCGGGCGTATGAGTTGCGGACGGAGAGGAAAAGAAGGCTCCTAAGGGTGACTGCCGTCAATCCAAGAGAAAAGATGGAGTCTAGGGTTTTTAGATAAATCGGTTATGTGACATAATATATATGGGAGTAACTGAATTGGGCCCTTACTGGGATTCGAGTGATCCTAGGCTCGACGAAAGATCCTTATGGCGAAACTCTATGTTTCGTCGAGTGGGGTTAATGGACGAAACTCCGAAACTCTATGTTTCGTCGATTTTCTTTATTATGATAAACACAGATTAGTAGTAAGTTATTTAATAAAAATCCATACATAAGGGTTATATACAAGATATTTCACTAATCCATGCACAAGCTACACACCAAACAAAATACAAAGACGTATCGTTGTATTGCAAACCAGTAACGTGTAAAGGAAAGGCCTCGAAGACTCGGGGGCGTGAGGCCCCTTTACTTGCCGGACACTCTGAATGCCACGTGTCGGACACGTGTCGAGACTAGTACGATGAATCATCAACCCTCAAACCGACCTAAGCTCCCTCGCTGGCCGCGAAGGAGTTAGAAGTGGGCGTCGCGGGCCGCGAGCCGCCCTTCGACCAGCTATAAAAAGAGCAGGGATCGGCCATTCCAAATTGTTCAGAATCTTAATTCTCTCTCAAACATTCTGTAGGCTAAAACTATAGCATAATACCTCCTAATAAGCGAAGCTCTGCCTCGTTGTAAGTAATATAACCCTCGATCACATATTTGTTACCCTACACGATCGATCTAGGGCTCCGTAACGCATGTCAAGGCTCTGCCTGACTCAGCCGTTGGAGTTCTGTCGCGTGTTACACCCGATTGATGTAGGACTCCGTAATGCATGTCAAGGCTCTGCCTGACTCAGACATTGGAGTTATGTCTCGAGTTGTACGGTTAATGTGATTTGGGTTATTTTACTAATACATGTGCATTATTTAGATAATAACCAGGAAAAAGCAACAGGAAGCTATAATAATACCAGAAAGCCTGTAGAAATACCTAAGTCTGCAAATGTGAGTACATTCTCTTTTTCTCACCGTTTGTGAGTACATTCTTCTTTTATAAACACTTTTTGTGAGTCAAAATGTTTTACCAAAAACTCAAATGTTTTCAAATACAATTACAGTGATTAAGTCTTTGTAATTCTACAATTGCTGCCAGTATTATGGGGTTTGTATCACAATTGGGCATGGGTATCCAATGTGTGATAGGAACATAGTCACAGATCCGTCGAGTGACACGTACTGAACAAGTAATTTTGTATATATAAACATTGTAATCGCCCTTAATACTATAATGTGTAACAACTGATGTTTTACAAAATGGAATGTACTTGCCAATATTTCTTGCTGATAGAATGTTTTTAAAACGTGTTTCAGGTAACTTAGTATGAAGCTAACAAAAGCCAGCTGGAGAGTACTGAAAGATTAGAAAAGTGGCTATAAAAGTTAGCTAAATAAAAAGGAGATCATGTTTTCAATAATTATGGTTTATCCCTATAAATGTATTATTAGCAAAATTTGGGTTTTATCCCATTTATCTATTTTAAACATTTTCCCGTTTAACTCTGATAAAAATATTTCCTAAGTACGGTCCTAATGAAAGTTTTACGCTGCCAAATTAATAAACACCGATACTATCTGACTGACTCACGGCTCCCACTCCCGGGGTGGGGTTGGGGGCTGTGACAAGCGGGTAAATGGTATAGGACCCAAAGGAACTTTCTTTATAAAAGGGGTTGAGTACGTGTACGGGTACTACCTAGTTGATGGGATTTACCCAGAGTGGGGGGCTTTCGTAAAATCGTTCACAAGACACGGTACCTCAGATCCAAAGAGATTAAAGTTTAACAGGGTTCAGATGGCTGCACGTAAAGACGTCGAGCGAGCATTCGGTGTTTTGAAGAAAAGGTGGCGAATATTGGCAATGTCTTGTCGACTATGGGACAAGGATCAAATTGGAAACGTGATGTACACATGTATCATTCTTCACAACATGATTTTGGAGGAAGAAGGTAGAGCGGTCGTAACCTACTATGATGATGATGACCCCCAACCAGGTAACGTAACAGACGAAGATAAAGCGGCAAATGAATTTTTAATAAAGTCAAGGGATATACATCACAACCTTCGAGCTGATTTGGTGGAACATGTTTCAACGATTCCTGGGTTCGAAACCGACGAAGACGACGAAGAATGATAGGTTTTTATTTTGATAATTATTTTGTATGGTTATTTTAATAATTATGTTGTATGTTTAGTAGTTTTGGTTATAAATATATAGGTAAAGGATCCTGTACAAAGTCCTACTTTTGTAAGAAGTGTGAGAAATAATTTGGCGATGACAAGTGTCCTTTATCTTAATTAATTCAAAAGGGTACATTAGTAATTTACCTTTCTGATCAATTAATTGTGTGTAACTGTTTTGGAGTTAATTTAGGAGATTATATCATCAGAATCAATCATTAACTAGTATTATATCATCTTCGTTCATTAATTCAGGTTCAAAAGTATTTTTTTTCTCTGCAATTTTGGAGCAATTTTTTCATTACGAAAATCACAAATGGAAGAAAGCGATACAGGTTCATGTGTGGTGTTTTATTGCATAAAACAATTGTTTGTATGGTGTCGTTTATATACAGATTGCGTTGAGGAAAAATATACAATAAAACTTACTGTGTTTTCATGGATTTCATCTATATTTTTTTTTTATGAAAAAACATGAGTTATTTGATTAGGTTTGTTTTATATAATGTTTGGTATGAAACGGGTTTTGTTAAGTTGTATGGTGTTATATTCATAGAAGGTTGATTGGGATTCCAGATAAAACACCATGACTTGAATCATGGCGTGGTGTTTTATCTGGAGACATTGTTCATGGCGTGGTGTTTTAAACATCTGGAGACAAAACACCACGCCATGAACAATGTCTCCAGATGTTTAATGGTGTGGTGTTTTTTGGATTCCAGATAAAACACCATGACTTGAATCATGGCGTGGTGTTTTATCTGGAGACATTGTTCATGGCGTGGTGTTTTAAACATCTGGAGACAAAACACCACGCCATGAACAATGTCTCCAGATAAAACACCACGCCATGAATAATGTCTCTAGATAAAACACCACACCATGAACAATGTCTCCAGATAAAACACCACGCTATGAACAATGTCTCCAGATGTTTAAAACACCACGCCATGAACAGTGTCTCTAGATAAAACACCACACCATGAACAATGTCTCCAGATAAAACACCACGCCATGAACAATGTCTCCAGATAAAACACCACGCCATGAACAATGTCTCCAGATAAAACACTACGCCATGAATCTGATTAGAGTTCTTCTAAACGTAAAACACCACGCATTGAATCTTATATAAAACAAAAAGGCTTCCGATTTAGATCTTGGTAATTAATTCCGATATTTAAGGAAAAAGGAGTGAATGTAGGTGTTTTTGGTTGTGTAGAATACGGTTACCATATTTGAAACATTGAAAAAGACACTATTGCCCTTTAATTTTACATAAGGTCCCTCTAATTAAAACACAATTTACATTTTTATACCATATTGATCTCAACCATTAGAACAAATATCCAATGGTTTAAAACACTTCTTACCCTTCTCACATTTTAAACACTTTTTACCATATCCCTACCATATATATATATATATATAGGGGGCGGTTCCCCTAAGAAGCCTATTTTGCCTAAGTTGCCTAAGAAGCAATCTACACCATTTTTTTAAACAACCAATGGACCAGATTAGATCCCTAATATTAAACTAGATAAGTAAACAAAATAAAACGCGCGGGGGTATTTTCGTCATAAACAAAAAAATAGTACTGGACAAAAAGCAAAGCAGTTATTGACGATTCAAAAACAGTTCTTCTTCACTCTCTCTCAAAACTTCCCAATCGCTAACAAACGTCCCCTAAAATCGACAATCAGACAGACGAAAATCGAACAAACAACAACAAAAACAGCATCAACGATGGATTCAGAGAGTACGTTCCATTTTTTTTTTTTTTGCATTTTGGTGTATTCGTTTCAATTTTGTACGGTTTTTCTAAGTTTCTTCGAAATCAAATCGATTACACAGGTTCTAAGAGATCTACAAGAAGCCAGAAGCATAAAGAAACAAAACCTGATGACGATTTCAAAGGTTTGTTAAGGATCTGTAAACGAACAGATTTCTAGGGTTTTAATATGTCTAAACTGATTCATGTTCTGCATTTTATAAAACAGATCGATCGTTGTGTTTTAATGAAATAGTGCTGGTTTATTTTTTTTGCTGGTTTATTTTCTGTGCTGGTTTAACCTATGTGCTAGTTTAGTGTTTTAGAAATATCTAGCACAAAGTTGTGGTTGGTTTTCTGGTTTTGAAATCGGTGCTGGTTTAACTTCCGTGCTAGTTTAGTGTTTTTTAAGAAACTAGCACAAAGTTCTAGTTGGTTTTTTGGGTTCCAAATCTGTGCTGGTTTACTATCTGTGCTAGTTTATTGTTTTAGAAGAAACTAGCACAAAGGGTTTAGTGTTTTCTAGTAAACTAGCACAAATTCTAGTTGGTTTACCGTCTGTGCTACTTTAGTGTTTTAGAAGAAACTAGCACAAGTGGTTTTTTGGGTTCCAAATCTGTGCTGGTTTACCGACTGTGCTACTTTTAAATTCAGGAGATAAGTAATATAAGTTTCAGTTGCTTTTTTGTGTGTGAAAACAGAGCTGTACAATCCCAAACCACTACAAATTGTACAACCAGGAGAACCAATCCCTACTTTTGATAATGAACCTTTGCATCCCATTCCACTCAAAGTTGTAAGACCAACAAAAAAGGAATATTATATGAGTCCGAAATTTTGGAATGAAGTAGCAATCTGGGGGCCAAGCTATACCAATCATCCTACTTCTGGTGGTGAACCTTCAGATCCCATAAAAGAAGAGATTTATGAGAAACCTGAAATCTCAGTTGTACAACCCAAAAAAGAAGAAGATGATGAAAAACAAAAGATCCCGATCCTACAACCTAAACATGAAGAAGATGAGGAAAAACCTATAATCTCAGTCAAGAATTTTGGAAGGAAGTAGCAATCTAGCCAGCTCCTGCTATGATCATCATGTTTATGTTGTTTGTTTTAGTTTTCTAATGTTATCAATGCTGTTATGTATTATGATCATGTTTTTCTGAACCTTATGTAACAATGATGTTTTGAATTATAAAAATCATGGTTTATTATGTATTAAATGATCAAAATGGTACTGGTTATTGTTTTTTTAATATATAGTACACTTTATAACTTGTGCTGGTTACTATGTTTCTTCTGAAATTACTTGCAGGCTCATCAGACAGTGACTTCGAACAACCGGAAAAGAAACAAAAAACAGCACTAAAAGCTGTTGCCACAAACCTTGAACCTATACGATCAACACTTTTCAAGGAATTTGATAAGAAAAAAAGAATTAGAATCAGGAACAGCCCAAAAAACCTTGCTCAATTCATGCAAGTGTTATCTGACGAACAGAAAGCAGAAGTAGATAACATGGGATTTGAAAGCATGAAGAACTTTGATATAACAAATATACCAACTGATCTGGGATACTGGCTCACTAACAATTATGAACCTACAATCAACACACTAAATCTAGGTACACATAATGTAGTGATAACACCTAACCTAGTACAAGAAGTTCTTGGCATACCAATGGGTAAAGTGAAGGTTAAGGAGTTGACTAAACCATCAATGAGTGATCCAGTTGTTGCAGAGTTTAGAAATCAATTTGAAATTGATGATGAACTGCCAAAAATGCGTCATATTATTCATGTTGTGAAAGAACCGAAGGAGAGTGGAAGGCTATTTCAACTGAACTTTCTTGTAATGTTCAACTCAATAATGGCAGAGCTCACACACGGTGGCAGCGTCAACATGAAATTCCTTACAACATTGCAACCTGATGTAGATATTAAGGATGTTGACTGGTGCAGCTACGTGATCGACTGCTTGAACAGAAAGACAACAAGCTGGTTCCAATCTAAAGCAGCACATTACATCGGACCGATAACATTTCTAGTGGTATGTTGTATATTTATTGTTTTTTATCAAACATAATAACAAAAACTAACTTGTAAATCAATCAGTTGGTTTATGCTCATGATACATACCAAAGAACAAATCCAACACAGAAGATGATACCAGCTGTAATGTATCATAAAAATGATACAATTAAAAAGCTTGGTCCGGTGGTGGAAAGCAATAAAAGAAAGAGAAGTGAAAAAGATGGGAAACCAGCACAGAAACTCACCTTGACAACACAAACACCTACTCAAAAGGTGGTGAAGAGTAAGAAGAAAACAAGTTTGAAAGCAGCAACAACTGGTGAAACAGAAGAAAATGAAAAACGAAAGAATTTGAAGGTAAAACTGAAGATGAAGAAAAAAGCACTAGCTGAACAACCTCTATCCACATATCAAAAAATCTCAAAGGAAACTGATGAAGCTAGAAATCATTACTTTAGTGACTTCCCAGAATCTCTAGACATTACACAAAGTTTGGACATTCCACAATCCCAGGAAAAACTCTCACAAATTCCACCTACAAATCCAACAAGTGGAGTGGTAATTTCTATTTTATTGTGTTTATCTGTAGTATTACTGAAAAAAGTGCTGGTTTAGATGGTTATTGAAAAAATGTGCTACTTTTATGACATTTGTTGAAAAATGTGCTACTTTTATGACATTTAGTGTTTGGAATGTTAAATTGTGCTAGTTTATACCTAGTATATGTTAGTTTAATGTTAGAATTTGGAATGTGAAATTGTGCTGATTTATATGCTAAAGTGTGCTGGTTTAAATGGATTGTAAAACTGTGCTAGTTTGAAATGTGCTACTTTTATTGTAAACTTTTATCATGTGTATGTAAAAATAAAAATGGAAAATGTGCTACTTTTACAATTTGTGCTACTTTATAAAAAGAATGTGCTACTTTTACAATTTGTGCTACTTTATAAAAAGAATGTGCTGGTTATCTTTTCAGGAATGGATTTGTCTGATAAAATCCAAAACAAAAGAGCTGGACATGCATGTCAAAGAAACACACGAAATGATTGCAGAATGTTTAACAAAGTACAGAGGTGAGGAGGTTGTGGATGCTGTGGATGAGTGGAGAAAAAGATTGGTAGTATATGGTGAAAAGTACAATTTCGAGAAGCAAGAATCAGAAGCAGGGAATGAAGAAAAGAAAAAAGGAGGAAGTGGAGAGAAGACAGAAGGAGGGAATGAAAAGGAAGAAGGGAATGAAGTTAAACTTACCCAATCACAAAAAAAATGGTTCAGAATCACCAGTTCAATGTGGCCAGAGATTATAAAAGAAATAGAAAAGGCAGAACAAGCAGCAAGCAGCAAAAAAGATGGTACTGATCATGGAGTTGGTGGTGAAGAAGAAAAGGATGCAGGTGGAGAAAAGGCTAAAGATGGTAAACCTGATGGGGAAACAACAAAGAAAGGAGGTGAAGATGCTAATGAACCACCAAAGGGAGAAAGTGACACTGCTGGTCAACCAGCAAAGAAAGAAGGAAATGAGGCTGCTGGTCAACCAGCACAGCAAGGAGAGGTTTTTAAAACACCAGAAAAGGAAACCAAAAAAGACAGTGAAAAACAAGAATTCATAGGTGAAGACCTAAACGCCGGAGACCAGAAGAAAAAAGACAAAGCAAACTTACAACTCACCCTGCCGAACCTTTATGTTCACCATATATGCAGCGAGTTGTACAAATAAAAACAAAAACTGAAAAAATTGAAGAAAGGATAGCCGAATGGATGTTCTCGACAGTTGACGACCCCTGGTAAGTATAAAAACCAACAAAATCTTAATTGGATAAAAATAAGTATTTAAACTAATGTGTATTACAACAATGCAGGGTGTTTATATTTGAGACATCATTTAGCACAAACCTTTCAAGGGTATTTCTGGAGTCGCTTCACCCGAACTTATACATACATGTCCAAGTCCTAACAGCTTGGTCATTGGTACTAAACAGTGAAGAGGTCTACAGAAGCAAAGGTTCACCGGCAAGAGTTTTCTGCCCATGCAACATGCTGGTATGTTTTCTAATATGTGCTGGTTTTAATAACAGATTAGAAAAAGCACATTTAACAAAATGTGCTGGATTATTACACATTGTGCTGGTTTTGAAATATTAATGTTTTATTAATAGCTGGTTAGTCTAATATATGAAATGCTATTATTGTGCTGGTTCATAACACATTGTGCTGGTGCTGGTTTATAACACATTGTGCTGGTTTCTGTGCAGGGAGAAAACAATTTCAAACCAAAACTGAACAAAAAGACCTGCACACAAAATTTCAGAGAAAACATTGCCGCGACATTGATGACTACCGGGTTTGAAACTATTAGGAAAGTGGACATGTTGTTCATTTCAATACTACAAAACAAGCACTACTACATTGTATGTTTTGATTTCAAGGGAGAAGACATCAAGATTATAGACAACATGAAAGGGAAAGCAAAAGCACAAAAAATGGCACGTGCTAAAAGAGTCGTAATATATTGATGCCCATTAATTCTGTGCTGTTTATTTTAATTATATTTGTGATGCTTAGGGATTTTGATTTTGAAAATTTTCAAATTACAGAAAGAAATTGTATGTGATTACCTTGAAGTTGAATACCCAACAATGCACCCAAAGATGTCACCCTTGGAACCAGAAATAATGAAAATGTCGTGGCAAACGGAAAAGAACTTTGTAGATTGTGGTGTCTTTGCAATGAGACACATGGAGACATACACAGGGAAGCATGTGAGCAAGAAGGAATGGGATAGTGGGCTGTCGAAAGAGTCACCGGAACAAGACAAAGAGTTGGTTGAACTGAGATACAAGTATTTAAGCAAAATACTTTTATCCGACATCAACTTAGCGAAAGGTGAAATGATGGAACTGTTAGAGAAGTATGAGAATATGGAGCCTGAAAAGAAAGAGGAATGCAAGAAAAATGCGGAAAAGAAAATCAACGACAGATTGAACAAGAAATATTGATTGTGTTGGTTGAACAATATAACATTAGTTTGGTAGTTGTCTGTAATATTTTGTGCTGGTTTAACAATTAATATGGTGCTGGTTTAACAATTACATTGTCCTGCTTTAACAGTTATATTAGGAAAGTTAATTTTATGCTGGTTTTACAATTAATATTGTGCTGGTTTCACTATGACAATATGTGATGGTTTCATAGAAGAAGTTTAAAATTGTGCTGGTTTTATAATTGTGCTGGTTTTAAAGAACAAAGTTTAAAATTGTGCTGGTTTTAAACAGTATATTGAATGTTGAAAAATCAAATTCTTGACAATTGCATTTACAAATCAACAAAAACTAATAATGTGCTGGTTGAATGTTGTAAACATAATAAGAATACAAGAAATCCAAACTGAAATGAAAAAAATAACAAATCCAAATATCATGATTTCCAAGACACACGACTAACTGCTCTTCTGGGAATCAGCAACAGTAGTCTTCTTCTTACAAGTCCGACTATTATGTTCATGACCTCCACATATCAAACAACCTCTAGTTTTAGGTTTCTTTGATATTCTTGAAGATGATACCTCACGAAAAGACTTTAAGCGTTTGTTTGAACCACACCCCTTGTTTCTAATACCACTAGGTGGAAGAATGGTAGCAGAAGACGATGAACATGGCTGATCAGCACGAAGAATATTAGCTAATCTTACATTCTTGTCAAGTGATTCTGCAGGAAGGTCAGCAGAATCAACCTTCAACTTCGACTCGATCACTTGGTCTCTATACAACGATAACAGGTCCATATTTGTAACAAGACGGTTAACAATATGTTCAGTTGCAGTCATTATCTCACGCACAATGCTGGAAGCACGTTCAACTTGATTACCAGCAGCATGTTGATCAAAACTCGAAACTTTTGTCTTTTTTGGAACAACATCTCTTGTCCAACGCCCCATAACATATTTTTTAGGGAACTCCTTTATACCACAAAGACGAAGAACACAAAAGGCATGCCTACATAGCAAACCATACTGCTCATATCGGTTGCAGTTGCATTTAATTACCATATCCTTAGGAGTAA
Organism: Helianthus tuberosus; assembly: GCA_030545235.1. Lineage (NCBI taxonomy): Eukaryota > Viridiplantae > Streptophyta > Magnoliopsida > Asterales > Asteraceae > Helianthus > Helianthus tuberosus. The sequence continues at coordinate 5,965,967 of CM060414.1, read as the reverse complement.
AAAGAACCTACACAAATAACAAATGCTTTATATTGTGCTAGTTTATAACAAAGTGTGCTGGTTTATATATGTAAAATTCTAATTGTAAATATAAATCACTGTGCTACTTAAAATGTATTGTAAAAAGCAGAACATGTTTGTGCTACTAAAGGTATAAATAAATACCTCATGAAGGCCGGGAAGATTGACCTGTAGAATATAAAACTTAATTGAATCACCAACTTCTTCTTCACGCCTGCACATACAATTCTTGCAAGCAAGTCGAATTTCTTCTTGAACATCAAAAAATATCCCCCGAGTATAAATCTTTACAGCTTCCCGTTCCAATTCATAATTGGTTTTCATGGCAGGTTGTGTGTATCTGGTATCATGATCACGTTTGCTGCGCTTAAACCTCTGAGATTCCATTGCAGTATCAAAATGGCTCAAAAACTCAACTAATGACAATTTTGTGTTGGTTAATTGACCAAAAAAATGATTTTCACTCTCAGACCTAGATGTTGTACGCATAAGACCGGACATATGTTCATGACGATAGTATGCAGGAATCCAATCTGATCTGAGGTTGTACATATCAGACAGCCAGCTGTTACTAGTAAGGTTGTACTTAATCATTAAATCACACCATTGTGTCTGAAACTGTGCTGGTTCAAGAGCATCAGTCCATACAATAGCACATATATCTTCTTTAAAAACCTCATCTTGTGATAGCTCAGTACCAACCTATAACAAAAAAAAATAATTAGTATATTAAAACAGCAAACAAATCCTAAAATGTACTGGTTTATATGTTAAAGTGTGCTAGTTGATGTATAAACTTAAACTATGATGCTTAAACAGTGATGGTTTAAAGAAAGTGTGCTGGTTTAAAAGTGTGCTGAGTTATATGCCAAAGTGTGCTGGTTTAAAAGTGTGCTGATTTATATGCTAAAGTGTGCTGGTTTAAATGGATTGTTTAAAGTGTGCTGGTTTATATGCTAAAAGTGTGCTGGTTTAATTTATGCTGGTTTAAAAAATTATAACATTGTAAAACTGTGCTGGTTTAAGAAAGTTACCTTTTCAGAAACTTTGATCATTATATGCCACATACACAAACGATGTCTGGTATCTGGGAAAACATCTCGGATGGCAATTTTCATTGCAGGGTCCTGATCAGTCACAACCACCTTAGGTGCAACACCAAAAGCCTTCAAAAAACTTTGAAGAAGCCATTTATATGATTCAGCAGTTTCAGATGCTAACAAAGAACCAGCAAACGTGACATTGTGATGATGATTATCGATTCCAGTGAACGGAACAAATACCAAGTCATACCTAAAAATTGAATTGATTATATTACAACTGCTTGCTGAATTGTGCTAGTTTAATAAAAATATGAATAAATGATCTACAAAAAATGAATAAAATACCTGTTCGTACGGAACGTAGCATCAAAAGACATAACATCCCCAAAGACCTCATAATTCAGTTTCATTTCTTCATCAGCCCAAAATAATCCAGCAAGAGAACCTTTTTCATCACAATAAAATTCACAAGAAAAATTCGGCAAATACAGCTTCTTCTTCATAAGACGTTGGACAGCCATGTCCACATCAAACTCTCCAATGAACAAATTAATATCTCTTTTAAAAATTTTACAATCAGTAGACGTCACTCCAACCTTATCAAATCCACCACGAATCTTTCTCATAAGGTTGAATGCCCTAACTGGACCAATATTCATCTCAGAAAAATCAGAAAGCAGTTGCTCTTCAGTGAATGTCAACTTTCTAGACGAAGCTAAAAGATGATAATCCTCTTCATCAACAAAAGAATGATTATGCTCCTCAAATACATGAGAAATTCTATAAGTATTTTTTGGAGTTAAAGACATACGGATGTGTGCCTTACATCCGGTACGTTTAGAAGGTCTCCTCCTTCGGTCATTTAACTTTTTATCAGCACCAACACTATCATTTACCGTGTCAACAGCACAGGATGTCGCTGAACCCTCTTTCGCACAAACAAAGTACTTTCTAATCACAACACCATTTTTTGAAGATTGAGTATGCTTTCGACCCTCAAACCCAGATAACTTAGCATACTTCTTATAGAAATTAAAGGCAGAATCAATTGACTGGAAATGCATACCAACTACAGGTTTGGAAGAATCTGGAACAATAGGAGTATAATACTGATTACCAGTAGTTGGACAGATACGAACTCCTGAACAAATCAAAAAACCAGAACAAATAAAAGATATCAGCACAAACTTTACAATAAACCAGCACAAAAAACAAGCACAACTTTACCAGGCAAACTAGCACAAAATAAAGATATCAGCACAACTTTACAAAACTACACTTTAAAATATGATGTAATATAAAAAAACCAGCACAACTTCAAAAAACCAGCACAACTTCAGAACTACACTTTTAAATAAAAACCAGCACAACTTAGATCAAAACTAAAAACCTAAAAAGTAGATGAAATTAAAACTAGAAGGTATTTTACCATCGACAGTAGTAGACATCATTAAAATAGAGGAGGATAAATCAGCAAATCAATGAATGAACAGAGGAGCTAGGGTTCCAGCAAATCGATGAAAACGATGAACGATTCAGCAGGATTGATCTCAATCTCGCAGGTACCGGCAGATCGATGAAAACGATGAACGATTCAGCAGGATTGAGATTGAGATTTGCGATTGAATTAGATGTGGTCAGATGATGAAAACGATTGAATTAGATGTGGTCAGATGATGAAGCTCAATGAATGAATGAATGAAAAATATGAAAGAAGGAATGAAAATCGTGTGATTAAAACTAAGTACAGATCTGTTTGAAATTTGCATTTTCCAATATTACCCTTTCACCTAAATTAATGAGATTGCCACATGTAAGCTCAAGATTGCTTCTTAGGAAACTTAGGGAAGATTAAATTCTTAGTTGAACCTCTACCTATATATATATATATATATATATATATATATAAAGCGGATGTGGCTTGGCCACGCCAGCCAAGCCACGCCCACCATATCCCCTTCAAAAGTGGGTTGAAGCCTTGAGTTTTGAAGGTCCACGGGTCAACCAATGCCCAACCCAAGCCCCACCATACCCCATGGTCTAAGGAGCACTCGTAAATTAGTCAACACTCATAAATCGGTCGCTAACTGGCACTCGCGAACCAGGCATAGTCATTGAAACAAGAATTTTACTTGGAAACTGCATTTTTATTATTCCAAAATCTGCTGCTTTCTAATTGTGACGAGTATGCGAAATGGGCTCGTGTGTATACATTAGAATGCAATGATATTTCAGGATGTGTATTTTTATATATTTCTTAAAGGCACGTACTTATGAATGTATATCAAGTCGGTAGTTATTAATCATTTCCTCCTTATCAATTGGTGTCGGTCACTTTTTATTAAAACAACACTTGAGTTAGACACTTTCAGATTTTCATGAGAATTTAAACTTGAGTCATGTCTTCTTTGTTTTAACTTTAACTTTCTTTAACTTTAACTTTAATTTGAATTTAGCTTTCTTCACTGAAACCTTAACTTGAAGCTGGAGTTAGTACTAAAAGAAATTCTTATTACTATTTTTTTTTTCTGGAGCTTGTAAGGTTTGAAAAAACATAGGCCGAACAATTTCTTTTTGTTTTATGTAAAGCTGGTTTTAAAAAAGAAAATTATGTTAAAAAGCTTCTCGCTAAACACAATTTTTCAATCTCTGGTTCAATTTAATTGTCCTTGAAAGAAATTTAGTAAATTTAAAATCACCTAAATTGTTCATAATAGTTGTTCTGTTGTGGGTGTAAGATGAAATCGTTATCCAGAAATCCCATTTATAAACATTTTATAAAATATCATGAATAAACAATCCTTTTAAGTTACATATTAAAAAGAACAAGTATTAAGCCCCCCGTGTTCCGGTGGGGGCGTAAAACTATGACAAATAGCATCAATGCGACAACACCGTCAACGATCACCAACACTGAAGTTGCGAGTTGTTAATGCGGAAAAATTAGACCGAAATGTAAAACATAGAAAATAATAACCAAGTCGATTTAGGATCTGCGCGTTGCGATAAACCTATCCAACGGGAAAAAGTGACGACATAAAAACGTTTAATCACACACACACATATGTTGCGTTATGTGAACTCACAAAATTTAGAACGAAGCGTAAAATAAAACGTAAAAACGTTGAACCACACACGAAGGTTGCGTTGTGTTAACTCACAAAATTTAGAACAAAACGAAAAATGAAATTTTGTAAAATATGAAAAATATTGGGTACCAAATTTGAAACTAAAAAAATAAGTGTGGTTAAATTAGCAAGTATAGAAAGCTTTTGGGTTAAAAGTGTAACATCAATTATTATTTTTTTTAAATCCACCCTAAACATAGAATACAACTTTTTCATAAACCAAAATATTGCTAATTTATAACGGGTAAATTAGATAAACCATTTTATTTGGTCATGATGAAAGATTATGTGATTAAAAGAAAATAAAAACAAATCGTTTATACAAACACAACTAAAAACATAATTCTGAAAAACAAATATAACCTATCTGTTAATTTTTTCTTTTGAAGGGCTTGTCTAGAAGTATTTACAAAATCATTTAAATCATACATATCCCATTAGCATAGGAGATACACAAATTAATAAAATATCTAAATATTAATAAAAGACTCCAGTTAATGATACATGACATTTTCTTCTTTAACTTCTTAAATACTAATTAAAAAATTCGGATATGTGGATTTATTCAGCATTAAAGTTTTAAGAACAAGTATATATGTATTATTTTATATTTTTGATAAATATGAAGAAAATAAAAAAATGTCACATAGCAATTTCTCCTTCAACTTATTAAATACTAAGTAAATATTAAATATTAATTAATAATATTATTAACATATCTAATATCTAATAAATTATTAATATCTCTTGAATTAATATAAATATATCTACTATCTAATAAAAATTCGGATATGGGGATTTACTTGAACATTAAAGCTATAACAACAAGTAATTATGTATTATTTTATATTTTTGATTATTTAATGAGATTAAAGATTCTGTACAAAAGACCTAAAGTATGAGAAGTGTGAGAAATATTGTAGAGATTACATGTGTCCTCAATCTAAAACAGGATTGTTGCAAATCAGTCAACAAAGGGCAGTCAGAAATCGGTCACTAAGGATCACGTGTAAATTGGTCAACACTCATAAATCGGTCGCTAACTGGCACTCGCGAACCAGGCATAGTCATTGAAACAAGAATATTACTTGGAAAATGCATTTTTATTAATCTAGAATCTGTCGCTTTCTAATTGTGACGAGTATGCGAAATGGGCTCGTGTGTGTACATATGAATGCAATGATATTTCAGGATGTGTATTTTTATATATTTCATAAAGGCACGTACTTATGAATGTATATCAAGTCTGTACTAATCATTTCCTCCTTATCAATTGGTGTCGGTTACTTTTTATTAAAATGTAGGAAAAATTATAAGTTTTGTCATTTATCTTTATACCATTTTTCAGGCGGTGTCCTTTTTAACGAATGTTGACAGGCGGTGTCCTTTACTAGGTATTTTGTTGCAAGTTTAGTCCTTTACACCCAATCCAGCTAAAAAATCTTGTTAATTGTTGGGTGTAAAGGACTAAAATTGCAACAAAGTACATAGGTAAAGGACTAAACTTGCAACAAAATACCTAGTAAAGGACACCGGCTGTCAACAATTAACAGAGTTTTTTAACTGGGTTGGGTGTAGAGGACTAAATTTGCAACAAAATACTTAGTAAAGGACACCGCCTGTCAACATTCGTTAATAAGGACACCGCCTGAAAAATTGTATAAAAATAAAGGACAAAACTTGTAATTTTTCCTAAAATTTATAATAATAAAATAATGATAATGATAATAATAACAACCTACTTGAGTTAGCCACATTCAGATTTTCATGAGAATTTAAACTTGAGTCATGTCTTCTTAACTTTAACTTTAACTTTAACTTTAACTTTAACTTTCTTTAACTTTAACTTTAACTTGAATTTAGCTTTCACTGAAACCTTAACTTGAAGATGGAGTTAATACTAAAAGAAATTCTTATTAGTATTTTTTTTTTCTGGAGCTTGTAAGGTCTGAAAAATCATAGGCCGAACAATTCCTTTTAGTTTTATGTAAAGCTGGTTTTAAAAAAGAAAATTATGTTAAAAAGCTTCTCGCTAAACACAATTTTTCGATCTCTGGTTCACTTTAATTGTACTTGAAAGAAATTTCGTAAATTTAAAATCACCTAAATTGTTCATAATAGTTGTTCTGTTGTGGGTGTAAGATGAAATCGTTATCCAGAAATCCCATTTATAAACATTTTATAAAATATCATGAATAAAAATCTTTTTAAGTTACATATTAAAAAGAACAAGTATTAAGCCCCCCGTGTTCCGGTGGGGGCGTAAAACTGTGACAAATAGCATCAATGCGACAACACCGTCAACGATCACCAACACTGAAGTTGCGAGTTGTTAATGCGGAAAAATTAGACCGAAATGTAAAATATAGAAAATAATAACTAAGTCGATTTAGGACCTGCGCGTTGCGATAAACCTATCTAACGGGAAAAAATGACGACATAAAAACGTTTAATCACACACACACATGTATCGTCATGTTAACTCACAAAATTTAGAACGAAGCGTATAATAAAACGTAAAAACGTTGAACCACACACGAAGGTTGCGTTGTGTTAACTCGCAAAATTTAGAACAGAACGTAAAATGAAATTTTGTAAAATATGAAAAGTATTGGGTACCAAAGTTGAAACTAAAAAAACTGTGAGGTTATATTAGCAAATATAGAAAGCTTTTGGGTTAACAGTTTAACATCAATTATTTTTCTTTTTTTTTTTAAACTACCCTAAACATAGAATACAACTTTTTCATATACCAAAATGTTGCTAATTTATAATGGATAAATTAGATAAACCATTTTATTTGGTCATGATGAAAGATTACTTAATTAAAAGAAAATAAAAAATATAACCTATCTGTTAATTTTTTCTTTTGAAGGGCTTTCTAGAAGTATTTAAAAAATCATTTAAATCATACATAACCCATTAGTTTAGGAGATACACAAATTAATAAAATATCTAATATCTAAATATTAATAAAATACTCCAATTAATAGCAACATTTTCTCCTTCAACTTATTAAATACTAATTAAATATTAATAATATTATTAAGATATCTAATATCTAATAAATTATTAATATCTCTTGAATTAATATAAATATATCTAATATCTAATAAAAATTCGGAAATGTGGATTTACTTCAACATTAAAGTTATATGAACAAGTAAATATGTATTATTTTATATTTCTGATTATTTAATGATATTATCCTAAAATATGAAGAAAATAAAAAAAAAATGTCACATAGTGTTTTCTCCTTCAACTTATTAAATACTAATTAAATATTAATTAATAATATTATTAACATATCTAATAACTAATAAATTATTAATATCTCTTGAATTAATATAAGAGTTAATTACAAAACTCGTCCTTTATGTATGTATGTTATTGCAAATCATGTCCTTTGTCTTCAATAATTACATTAATCATATCTAATGTTTACAAATCCTAACATGTTATATCCTTTACCCTAAACCCAGTTAATTTTTTCGGTTAATTGTAATCACGTGGTGCCCACGTGAGGGCATTGATGTCTTTTAACCTATCCATCTCTTCCCCCTTTGTAAAATACCTTTGAACATAATGGCTGCTTCTTACTCACCGAGTCAACTCAGTACTCCATTTTTGCCGGCAATGGAGCAGAGAACACAAAACTATCGTCTTCTTCATCATCATCTTCTTGATCTGGTTGCTTATTTTCAGTCGTATGATGAATCCACGTGAGGGCATTAATGTAAAGAAATCGATGATCCGAGATGGTAAACGAGCAATTAGTCGAGAATTGATTCAATTCATGGAGGTACTAGACGAAATGTGTACGGAAAGTCAAGTGATTGCAGTCAAGAATGTTAGATTTGGTAAAAATGGTAGCAAATTTGTGATTAATGAAAGAAAATTTCTTAAAAATTTGAAAAATCAAATAAAATATGTTAAAGGAGTTGATGAAAGGTTCATCTTGAAAACCCTAGAAAAGCTGGTGGTGTTGGTCAAATTAGAATTGGGGATTTGACCAAAAGTCAATGAAAACGTAAACCAAAAGTGAAGAAAAATGTGAGCTTTGATGAAAATTATTGTTTAAAACCAGCCGGAATCTTGTTTCTAGTGATGGGAGTGGCAGCAGTAATGGTGATGATGAAGATTGTAAACTTTGGTATATATTTAAGTTGCCTATTGTTTTGTTGTCCCTTTTGACTCTATTAGAAAGGAAGAATTAAAGAAACATATGCAGATCTTCAAAATCAAGATCTTCAAAATCCAGATCTTCAAAACTTTAAAACATATGCAGATCTTCAAAACCCAGATTATGAAGATTAGAGTTAAGAGAGAGAAGATTTGATTTTTTATAATTTTATTTTTTTAGTATTTAGGGTAAAATGACCAATATACCCTCATGTGAAGTCTATTTGGTCAGATTTAACCACAAAAATTAACTGAGTTAGGGCTAAAGGACATAACTTGCAAGAGTTTGCAAACATCAGATACGTTTTCTGTAATTATTAAAGCCAAAGGACACAGTTTGCAATAAGTGACATACGTAAAGGACGATTTTTGTAATTTACTCTTAATATAAATATATCTACTATCTAATAAAAATTCGGATATATGGATTTACTTGAACATTAAAGTTATAACAAGTAATTATGTATTATTTTATATTTTTGATTATTTAATGAGATTAAAGATTCTGTACAAAGGGCCTAAAGTGTGAGAAGTGTAAGAAATATTGTGGAGATTACATGTGTTCTCAATCTAAATTAATTTAAAAGGGTAAACAAGTAATTTTATCATTGATTCAATTAATTGATAACTTTCCATAACCGCCACCGATTATTATAGTAATACGAATTAATTGATAACCTTCCATAACCGCCATCGTTCATCAATTATAATTTCTAAAGATCGCAGAATGAAGGTTTTATAGAGTGTTATGTAGTGACGGATGTAGAATGAATGTTTTTATACTGTGTTATAGTGTTATATTTTCTGGTAGTAGTTATATGATGGGTGTATAGTGTTATATAGTATTATATAGTGTTATATAGTATTATATAGTGTTATAGTGTTATATTTTCTGGTATACATTGCTATAGTGTTATATAGTGTTATAGTGTTATATTTCCTGGTAGCAGTTCTATGATGGATGTATAGTGTTATATAGTGTTATATTTTCTGGTAACAGCTTTGTGATGGATGAATAGTGTTATATAGTGTTGGTATAGTATTATATTTTCTAGTAGCAGTTACATGTTTCCGGATTTGTAGAATAAGGATAAACAAGGATTGCTGGAATTTAGGAGAGGTTACCTTATTTGAAACATATAAAAAGACATTATTACTCCTACAATTGTCAAATCAGTCCAAATAATTAAAAAACAATTAAAATTTGGTCCTTACTGATCTCAACTATTAGATCAAAGATCTAATAGTTTAAGACATTTCTTACACTTCTCACAGTTTAACCTTTTTTACACTATCCCTACCCTATTTAATTTTATTATCGTAAAATATGAAGAAAATAAAAAAAAAAACAGGTTTATTAAGTATTAAAATGTAACCGAAGTTTTAATTTCATACTATTTCATACTATTAATTTATAAGTTTTTTGTGCTTCATAGCGTTTACCCTATGCATAAGGGGTTTAAAAAATTAATTTTTCACTTCTAACCCAAAACTTCTCACCTCTTACAATTTAACCTCTTTGCCTTTTTTTTTTTACTTTTAATCTAAAGTTTTTCATTTTTTTGGAGTTTAACTCAAATATTTTTACTTTCAACGTTGGTCTTCTATACTTTCATCTTTCGCAAGATTTTTGTTTTACGTTTGTTCTAAATTTTGTGAATTAGCACAGCATAACGTGCGAGTGGAGTTCAACGTTTTTTTGTCTATTTTTTCTCGTTTGACATGTCCGTCGCAAGACGTGTATTTATTCTCGTTTGACATGTTCGTCGCAACTCTGGATCAGCTTGGTTATTTCTTTTTTATATTTTACGTTTCAGACTAATTTTTTGCATTAACAAACCGCAACTGGTGTGTGTGGTTCAACGATTTTACGTTTGCTTTTTGTTCGGTTTTATTTTTTCTATTTAATTTTATTTATTTTGTTACGAGCTTTTCTAGTGTTGGTAGTCGCTGACAATGGTATGGCATTGGTGCTACTTGGCATGGTTTTACACCCCCGCCGCAACGCGGGCTTAATACTAGTTGAAAAATAAATAAACAAAAGATAAACATTTATTTTGATAAATATTTTTCTAATCACTTATTTTGATAAATATTTTTACCGACTCCCTTTTGAAAAAAAAAAATAAAAAAAAACCTAAGAAAGAGCTAATTATAAATTCGATTACCAATCAAAATCAATATATAAATTATTGCAAATTGTATATTGGGTTAACTATATAAGTTTATGTTTTGCTCCTCATTCACACATACTGTCATTGAGAAAGAGATATATTCCTCAGTGATTTGAAGACATTCATCTTGGAGAACTAGACCTCAATTAACATAAGGTACTTTCCAAAGTCTCCATAACTAGACCTTAATTAACATAAGGTACTTTCCAAAGTCTCCATGCGTTGTCATGTGATGGGTTTTAGTTATTAATCGTATGAATGTGCAGGGAAATATCACCAGAAATGGCCGATCCAGATATACAGGAAGGTAAGTCCAGTAGTCATACAAGGAATCATGCCTGACAAGCTTTTGTTCAACTTTTCCTTAATTTGTTGGGTTAATCGGTTTCGTTTACGGATCACGGGTTCAATTCGGGTCAAGAGTTGTTTGACCGAATCTTATTAGAATATGGGATTATACCCATGGTTTAAAGGCTGCACATGTTAAATTAAAGAAAACTTGGTGTTGCTGACCAAGTAAATCGGAGATCATGGCATGCAACTTTTACGTGGAGATTGTTTATTTATTTTCAACACATGTTTTTAATAGTCTTGTTTATTATAAATAGGATAGCTTTGCATTGGTTCTTTTGTACCACTTCTTTCGATAATATAGTTACAGAAGCTTTTTCATTCTCTTCTTCTACATACATATGTGAGTGTGTTATTTGAGTGTATTGTTTGGGGCCTGATCCAACATTTGGTAGGGCTCGTATCGGGGAAGCCTCCGCCGCCGGCGGGTGTGTCGGTCGGTGGAGGGCAGGCGTAGAAGAAGGTTCGAGACGGCAGGTGGCTGTTTTCGGATCATTTAACAGCAGAAGATGGACGCGTTAAGGTGTTTCGGTCGGCCGTTGTTGTGGTAGACGTACCGGTTATGACGACGGGGGTGACCGGTGATAAACATTTGTGTTCGGTGGCTGTTAGTGGTGATTAAAGCAGGAGAAAGAAGGGTTGTTCGGGACTGTTATGCAGCAGAAGACGAAGTCCAGAAGGGTGTTCGTGTCAGTCGTTGTCGCGGGTGATGTATCGGTTAGGATGACGGGGTGACGGGTGAACACCGGTGTTTTTCGTGGCTGTTAGTCGTGATCGAACGGGCTATAAAAAAAGGGCTATGATGTTATTTTATCACAGATTTTACGGAAGCCTTGATCAGATTGTTCGTGATAAGAGGAGACCGGCGTAGTGCGTGAAAAGCGGGCAGAATGGATCCGTCAAAGCAGGTGGCTTTGGATTCGTCTCGTTTGGCAAGGTGAGAAAACGGAAAAAGCGGGTGGCTTGTTTTCTTTGTCGGTGGAGAGCCTCTTGAACAAGAGTGATCGGAAAAAGGTAAAGGAAAAAAAACACGGTGTAACATTATGGTGTTGGAGTTCAAATCGGGTGACTTTGGATGTGACCGGGGAGAGGTCGTTGATCCGTGATGAGTCAAGATGTTAGTGAACGTTTCCAGCGTGATGCCATGTGAGATGTTACAAGTGTGGTGGTTTGTTATTCGGGTTGAACCGAGGAGACTTTGGACGTGATCGAGGTGAAGGTTGGGTGTCCGGTAGAAGTCAGAAATGGTTACGGTGATTCGGGTGTCGTGAACGAGTGGTATGAACAAACCGATTAAGGGGGTGATTGTTGGGTTAATCGGTTTCGTTTACGGATCACGGGTTCAATTCGGGTCAAGAGTTGTTTGACCGAATCTTATTAGAATATGGGATTATACCCATGGTTTAAAGGCTGCACATGTTAAATTAAAGAAAACTTGGTGTTGCTGACCAAGTAAATCGGAGATCATGGCATGCAACTTTTACGTGGAGATTGTTTATTTATTTTCAACACATGTTTTTAATAGTCTTGTTTATTATAAATAGGATAGCTTTGCATTGGTTCTTTTGTACCACTTCTTTCGATAATATAGTTACAGAAGCTTTTTCATTCTCTTCTTCTACATACATATGTGAGTGTGTTATTTGAGTGTATTGTTTGGGGCCTGATCCAACATAATTTACTGCATAACATCCATTGAACGTTAACTTGAAATTATTTTCCTCAGACAGAAATAGGAGACAGCAAAGGCTCCAGCTCTATAGAGCATCTATCACTGGAGATCTTGAAGCAGCAAGACTCATCCTTGATCCTAATAGAGATTTGGTACGCCGGGAATTAAATGAAAATGAGGACACACCTCTTCACCTTGCAGTAACGAGCCATAGCACCGAGTTTGTGAGATATCTTGTGGATATGATGCAACCGGATGAATTGGAACTACGAAACAAAGATGGCAACACAGCCTTTTGTTTAGCAGCTATTGCTGGAAATGTTGTGATGGCTAGAATTATGGTTGAGAAGCATGATCAACTGCCAACAATTCTTGGTCGTGATGATAAGACGCCACTCTATCTGGCTGCTTTTCATGGAAATTATGGTATGGTGACTTATCTATATGGTTTATATCGTCAAAATCGTGTAATGCGGGAATCTGAAATATGGACGCATGACATGATTGATGAAATTTTGTTGAAATGCACGGAGGCTGACATCTTCGGTATGGAAGTTTTCCCTACAAAGTCTTTTTATTGCATTGTGTTTTATAAATCTATTCTTGATGTTAGATGTTTTTCATGAAATGTCTACTCAATCAATTGAGTGCCAAACCTTTTCGTAGGTGTTGGACGACAAATATTAGATGATCATGCACAACTTCCTCAAGATAATAACCTAGGGGATGTGCTGCAGATATTGGCTAGAAAACCCAACGTGTTTCATGTTAAAAACATTTTACCTAATCCAGGGGAGGTTTCCTTAGAATGTAAGTATCTCTCCTTGTACATTCAACATAATTTAGTAATTCACTCTTTGATAGTCTTCAAACATATGTTATTATGTGTCAGATGGACTTTGGTCCCTCTACGTGTCTTTATATCGGTTGATGCTTGGAGTTTGGGCATTAATTGGTAATTTGGTGACGGGACGTCCTGCCTTCGAGGAAAGTAATGCCTTGCGATTGCTAAACAGACTTTTGGAGAGGTTAATGGACAAGCCAAAGAATACAATTGATAACATACTCAAAGGCCCGATGAGTCAAATGGGAACTTACCCTTCTCATGTTTTATTTATTGCTGCAAAAATGAACAACTTAAAATTTTTAGTGGAGCTTATTCGTGAATATCCTGATGTTATATGCATGAAAAATGATGATGGACATAGTATCTTTCATATTGCTGTCTCTCATCGTTATCTCGGCATCTACAATCTAATCAATGAGATAGGCCCAATGAAGGATGTGATAACTACTATGACAGACCGTCAAGGCATAATATTCTTCATTTAGTTGGTATGAATCCAGAGAAAAATCCTTACGAGGATTCGTTGGCTGCTCCCTACAAGTTGAATAGTGAATTGTTCTGGTATGAGGTACACGTTCTTTACTATAAGCTTTATTCTCATTTATTTCTTAAAGTACAAAATCGCACATGTATCTTCCTTGTTAGAGTTTTCGAGTTTTTGATGATTTTGATGAATCTGATGATGAAATTAGTTAGTATTTTTATTTTTATAATATATATATTTTTTATATTTATTTATTTATACTGCCTCGGCCTTACGCCTCGTTTCATACAGAAAACGCCAAAAGTCGGTAACGATTATAATTAAGGAAAGTAACTAAAAACCTCAATCACAATAATATTTCATACACAACCCCAAACTTGGTTATGTATATATAGTTTTAACCCTGAATTGGTAAACAAGAAACAAGTAAATAACCCTAGCCCTAAACCAACATGTATAAAAAGTTATCGGTCGGGCCACCGACTTGTGGTCTCGAATTGGGAATTACGCCATCATTCGCCGATCTAAAATTTGATTCGTGTTAGGTAGGTCTTTGACGTCAAGAAGCTCCCTCGTTTCTTTGAACGTCATGTTGCTTTGTTGAGAATGTCAGGTCATTGTTTTACACCACTTATGTGAGATTTTGTACAAACAGTTGGTAAACCGGCTGGATAGTTACACTGTTACATTAAACTTCTGGTTTTGTGTGAGATAGTGAAAATAACTGGATTCCTTAGAGCAGTTGCTTTGAGCCAGCTTTTCTTTGAATCCAGAACTTCTGGTCTATGACTTGTTGACTTGAACTTCTAGTCTTCAGTCCTGACATTTGTTGACTTGACTGTTTGCTTTTTTACCAGCTCTTTTACAATCCAACACTTGTTCTTCTGTTCTCTATTCTTGGGGGCATCAGTTGTGTAACAAAGGTTTGGGCGGTTGTTTTGGGAAGCCTTAAGGGGGGGGGGGGGGGGGACTACTAGGCCAAAGATTGTACTTCAACTTATTTTATCTGGCAGGGAAGATTACCCTTGGGTTTTGGCTTTCATTATTGGAAGATCTTACATAACCCAACATGTTTCCTCAACTATTGGCTATGCAGGATTATTAAGTAGCACAAACTCAGATTCCTCTTCATTCAAATTTTGCTCAATTTTGATTGATCCCATCCTTGTAAAAGTTTGAGCTAAAAGAGATTATACGGGAAGAATCACACCCCTTTGGTAGACTTCACCAGGCAATTCTTGTTCTAGAATTGCCATGACAAGCAATAAAAATTTTGTTATAGAGGTAACATTTGAACAAAGTTCCTTAAAGATTTGATTTGAAAGTTTAAATGTTGATTCAATCAAAATTGAATATGCAATATATTGTTTTGACTGTGGAACCTCATTCCAAGAACTAGATTTACTGGAGAGACATTGCATGAGAGTATGAAGTAGATATTTAAGACTTGGAGCACAACGCTTCTTCTCATAGGTAGCATATTTGGTTTCACCATAGTATCCTTGTTCGATAAACTCTAAATTCATTTTTGTTTTAGAGAATTTATCAACCCCTCTAGCATCTCCCAGTTGGGGTTTATCCGACAACACATTAGGAGTGATAACAAACTTCCTTTTCCCACGTCTGTTGTGACTGCCAGCACATTCCCTTCATCATCATGCATTAATTTTGCAGTTGACTAGAACTTATTGAGAGTAGTTTTATAGATTGTTGGATTTACTGTGAGTGCATGGTGAAATGAAGATTTTTCAATTTGATCAATGATATTATTGAATTGAGGGTGATCCTTCTCCTTCGTAAGATAAGGAAGAACGTTGTGAATGGGTCAAAACGCAAGGCTTAACTAGAACTTATTAAGAGTAGTTTTATAGATTGTTGGATTTACTGTGAGTGCATGGTGGAATGAAGATTTTTCTATTTGATCAAAGATGTTATTGAATTGAGGGTGATCCTTCTCCTTAGTAAGATAAGGAAGAACGTTGTGAGTGGGTCAAAACGCAAGGCTTGCCATGATCAGTATTTGAAGGTTGTAGGCCTCGATAAGGATCGTCGGACTACGATGATTTCTTGTTTCAGATATCGTAGCGAATGTGGAATCCAAGCTACGACACAAACTGAGCGAGAGAATGAACAATACACAAAGATATCAACGATTAACGGTTCCGTGTATTGATTTAGACAGAGTTTCGTTTCAAGATTCTATTAATACAAAGCTCATCATAACTCTCTCTCACTAGCTCATACAAGCTTTGTGTTACAAATGACGGAAGCGAGTATTTATACTAAACTACATATGATCCTATCGATATACTATGGATATTGATGATAGACCATGTAGATTGATATATGGAGATCGATATCATGTTTACATCGATACATAGACATCGATATACATCTTCATAATCGATAGTATGAACTTTGTGGTGTATCGATAAACTCTCATGATCGATAGATTGATAGGCTGATATGCATGATATCATCATTAACCAAGCGCACAACCATGTCGTTCTCGCATCTTCGTCGTTTGTATCTCGTTCTTTGGTCATACGACGGAGAAACATCGTCGACATCGGTCTCAAACCACAAAAGTTTGAGACCGATGTCGACGATGTTGATGAGTGATCAACTGCAACTTGATCCTCTTGATCATCTTGATCCACTGATTGCATCTATGTCGTGTCGTCATTTCACAGCTTATCATCTGACATGTTCTCTTTGCCTTTAGATTGCTTGAATGCCACATCTGGACACACACAACAAAACTAAACCCGTGATGTGAACAACCGCTAGGGTTTTAACCAATCTTAGAGAAATTTCCAATTGAAAATCTCACTAAGGATTGATTTTAAACAATATTAACAGACGACACACATAAGGCCAACTCACATTCAACTAGTTTCAAAATTTTTCAATTTCAGATCTTTAACTTTCAAAACTTGTCAACTTCGACCATTATGAAGATGCAATTGTTTTCCTGCTTTCAATCAGGTTTTAGATGGATAGATTCGAGTTCGAATATCGGTCAATCAAAAGTAAAATAGAACCAAAATCTTTTTGGCTTTTATAAAGTTTATATGAAAACATACCTAAAATCTTTTTGGTATATTTTGAATTTTTCAAATGTAAAGACGAAAAGAAATAAAAAAATATTTACAGACATTCTTTTTTCAAATTTCAAGGGTAAGAAAATCATATCAGTATATGGTCACGCCAAAACGCACTTGGTGTTCAATTAGTTAGCATTTAGATAAGCATCCTATAATAATTATTGGTATTGTTGTCCACTTAAACTCAACAATCAAATGTAATCATAGCTCGAGGACACGTTTAGGTATGATTTATACTTACCGACCTGTGTTCATCAGCTCACGACACATTCCCATATCAAGGTATGCACGATAGTTCATTGTACTGGTGAGTATACTGCTTATCATCTCTTTTGACATATATGATATGAGATACTCACTTCTTTGAGGAATGAAAACAAGCCCTATGTGATAGAATCACTTATTAATGAGGAACTTGGTTTTCAAATGGATGCAGGGAACAAAAGCAAGTTCGTGAACAGGTTAGTACCATCGTACAGAAAAAAAGACGAACATGATAGATGTAAAAACAAGTCCGTGAACAGCTTGATTATGGACAAAAATAAAAGAGAATAGGAATTCAAAACCGTAGTCCTGCAACTACTTCGCGCATTGCCAGGTGTCTCAATGATTTCGTAAACTTGTCTCAGTTATTACCTAAACTGAATATCCACTCGTTGTGGAATTCAAGTCGAATTGCAACAACCATAAACGGAATCACTATAAGTATTCAAGTCGAAGTTATTATCATTAGGGTATCAACGACCGGTGTCTTGAAAACCCTTCAAATAACTAAAAATTCTCTTTATAACAACAAGATGAGAAACCTCCGGGTCCGGCTGGTAACGAGCAAGATAGCATGTGGGAAAAGCTTGTACACATCGTCATTGGTCGGTCCATACATGATGTCTTCCACATACTTTTGCACCAGCAAAGGTCTTCGTCTTCCTTCTTGAGAAGTAGTGTGCGATTGTTCAATCCACGCTAAGGCTTCCGCAAACCCTGTTTGTTTGTTCAACAAACAAATCTTCTTCATTCACAACGTAGACAAATGTACACTACACGTTTATCTTGTAGGCCTTAAACTTCTAGTGGGAAGTATAAGCTTTGAATCTTCTAAAAGCTTCATACGTGCTGCATTCGCGTACATTTCATTGGAATCTGTCCTCTAGTCTAGACCCGATCAAAGCCTTGAACAACTGTCGTTGTACATGTTTCAACTTGTCAAAGTTTTCAACTTTGATCATCATCATTCCTTCACCGGACATTTTCTTCTTTCTCTCTCCATCAAAAGCAACATATCCTCCTAGATGTAACAATGTTTCAGAGTCTCATGTCGTTGATCAGGTGCCTAGATGATCCACTATCAATAATCCTACGACTATCAATAGTTCATCCTGTTACTTAAAGATCAGTTGGAGAGGGGGACCCAAGCCTTCGTTGACTTGGGTCGTCCAGTATTGATGCGTGCGAAGTGTCGTATATTTTAGGTGTATATTTTAAGCCCTTTTTAACACTTATTTTAGCCAAGTTTTAAATTTATAAAACACGATATTTCACTAACACTAAACACACATATGGGCAAGTGCACCCATCGTTGAGTGTAGTATAGCGTTGGTAAGATACCGAGGTCGTCCAAGGACACAAGAGCTTTTAATACTGGTTTATCCTCAACGTCTAACCAAAATAAAAGTTTAGAAAAATGTTTTAAACTAAGAAAAATAAAAACTAACTAAAATGCTGAAAATAAAAATAAAGAAAAAACAGATAGACAAGATGAATCACTTGGTTCCGACTCGTATCTAGTATAACCTTTGATTATTTCTGCACTTTTGCACATAATTAAGAGATTATCTTAGTTATTGTAGTAGGCCCCTCTTTTGAAGGTGACGTTACCCTCACCCCAGTAGTTTGAGTCAGCAGGGATACAATCCTAAAGGGGTGGATTATTGGAAGATAATGAATTAAGTTATTAATGCAGTATTGTGGTAGGCCCCGCTTTTGGCGGTGACGTTACCCTCGGCTAAGTAGTCTGAGTCAGCAGGGATACAGTCCTAAATAGCCGGGTTATAGTATTAATAGTAGTTAACTTATGAGGGGGTCAAAGAGTTTGGACCCCCGCCATCCAATACCGTGAAGTATTGAAGGAGGTCCTACTAAATTTGACCCAGGTCCATTGCAGGACCTCTAAACGCTGAACAATGGCAAGACCTTTACCAAACCATTCCCTTAACCCCCTACCAGGTAGCCAACATACCTCCATATAGACCGTGGAGATATGAATGGTGAAAATCCTTTATTTTATATAGACAGTAAAATAATGCCAAGACACCACGGACAAACGATAAGGAAAGATCACCTTCAACATAAGTAACTAGTTATTAAAGTCATTAATACAAAACCAAATAAAAAGTGCAAAAGATTAGAAATAAAAAGTATTATACTAGACACTTTGTCTTCACCAAGTGATGTAAGAGACTTAGGCAAACATGGCCTTGATTGTCAAGAACTCTTACGATCAATCTTGGATCCCGAGACGACTCACACACTCTACGATGGACAATGGATGATGGTGTTGTGATGGTGGTGGGTGGTGGATGAAGTGTGAGAGAGGTGGTGTGCCAAGGGATGGTTTGAGCTTGAGCCAAGCACTTCTATTTATAGCCTGTACAGAAGCCTGGACACGGCCCCGTGTCAGCTGGACACGGCCCCGTGTCCACCCTTTTCTCTTTCTTCATTAATACAGTTTGTCTTTATTAGCTCCACACGCCCCCGTGTCCGCTGGGCACGCCCCCGTGCTTGTCTGACATTCTCTCTCTTCATTAATTGTAATTCGCAATTACAATTAATGCGCCTGCTGTACTTTCGCCACGCCCCCGTGTTCACTGGACACGGCCCCGTGGTGGGCAATAGAAGCTTCTAGAGGTTTGTCTTTTGTGCCAGGGCTGACCATTCTGGACACGGCCCCGTGCTGAGCTGGGCACGCCCCGTGTCGGGCTGAACACGCCCCGTGTCGGGCTGGGCACGCCCCGTGTCGGGCTGGGCACAGCCCCATGCTCAGCTTTCTTCTTGTTTTTGCTTTGGGAGTTGTTGTCGAGGGGTCGGGCATGCCACGTTTCTTCCTTTTCTTTGTATTTATGTTGGTTTTGGCTGTATTTTTGTTCCTTTTGTTCGTTTAAGCTCATTTGACCCTGTAAATTCAAAAGGAAGACAAAAACACACTTTTTCCAACATTAGTACTAAAAAAGGGTTAGTTTTATGCCTTATTTGATGTAATTTATATGTTGCATTTTACACACATCAAATACCCCCACACTTGAATCTTTGCTTGTCCTCAAGCAAAACTCTTTATAATGTGGCTTTACACTCCCAAATGGAATTGGTAGAAGAGAAGGTTTTTGGGCTTGTCATAGAGTGCTGGGAATCCAAGATTCTTTATTAGGCTTTATTTTTATGTATTTACAATCCTATTCGTCATGATTTATTTAAAACTTTTCATAAGATAAATTAATTATTAGGGCATAACATGCCTTTGTAAAATTCTATTTATATACAAGTTCACATACCTCACGGGGATCACTCAACACTCGGCCGAAAATGTATTTTTGTGGATCACTCGAGAGCGGCATGGAACTTACTTCTACCATAGGCTTGCCAAGCAATCAATCCTCCTCCTTTTTAACTTATATACCTTTGTAAATATCAAGAGGACTTTGTGGGTGAAGGGTTAGGCTTGGGTTAAAGGTAGGTGGTTGGGTTAGTGGTTAGTAGAAAAATGGCGAAAAGCGTAACAAGCTTCGGTTTTCGTAAGACTTTCTTCTTTTTTTTTTTTTTTTTTTTGTGTCACTTTTATTTTGATGAAGCTATTATTCAAACAAAGTTATTTTTGATGAACTTGTTTGTTTATTTTCTTTTGCTTCATCATCAACACACTTTTTTTTTTTTTTTTTTTTTAAAGTCATATGAGAAACCGAGCTAGTTACTAAAACAAAAGGTAAAAAATAAAAAGGGTTTAGGTGGGTGAAAAGGTGTTTGGTTTGGGTTATGAAATGAAAAGGTTTAGGCTCAAAGGGGCTAACTAGGGGGATTTTGGGTAGGTGGTAAAAAAAAGAAAAATAATGGTGTAGAAATAAAAAGGGTTAGTCCTAATGCCTCCATCATTTACTTACTCGGGTTTAAGTTGGTAAGGACCGGGAATGTATCGTCATGGCAAGTTCTAGAGTCGTAAGAACCAAGCGGCTATTCACACAAGAAACGAAAAATGAGCATTTAGTTTAAAGATATGTAATTGTATGCTCAATAAAGGCTCAAAACTCACTTTTGTGGGAATGGGTTTTTATGTGATCAAGTATATATAATTAAATTTTAACTAAGCTTGTCATGCCTTTTCGTAATTTTCTTATGTTGGTTCTTTTTATCACGACTCTATCAGTTGTAAAATCGTAAAAATATAACCTTTTTAAGAACTTGAATTTCCCGAGTTAAACCTAGACAAGTAAAAAAAAAATGAAAAATTTTGAAAAAATTCGGGGTGATTAGCGGTTCCAATAGAGTTTTGTGTAAGGCTTGTATTTAGGACTTGCAAGATTCAAGGTTTAAGCATCCCCCCCACACTTAAATTACACATTGTCCTCAATGTGTCCCAAAAATAAGTTTTTCGGTTGATTAAAATGTGTAAAAGTGGGTTAAAAACAAGATTTTATGGTACTGGGTAGCTGAACACGGGGTGGTGTTGGCTGAGCACGGCCCAGTGTCCAGACTGCCAGTACCAAAAGTAAACAGAAGGCTGGGCACGGGGGCGTGTCCAGTGAGCACGGCCCCGTGTCCAGGTACCTGAACTGGGCATTTTCTACAGAACCTTGGGCACGGGGCGTGTTGGGGTGAGCACGGCCCCGTGCTGAACTTGCTGTAATGAAGAAAAACCGTAGGGAGGCCTTGTTTTTGTGTATGGGGTGTTGGTTCAAGCTTCCCTTATCATCCTTCACCATCCCGAGTGTGTTTTATTCCTGAAAAATAAAAGCTAAACTAGAAAACATAAAGGTTAATCTAAACTAAAACTACGGATAGTTCCGCGGAATGCCTCCGTGGTGCGCCACGTTTATAAGGGTCCTTGGCTAGACCCACTTTATCAGGTGGTTCTGGCTCATCTTCAATTAGGGGGTCGTCATTGCCGAATGGATATTTCATTGATCGCTCAAGATCAACACTCTTTTTAAATGCCCCTAATTGAAGAGGTAGATTGTTGAACTTCTGGTTTTTTAAAGCTTCGTGAGTTTTTACAAATGGTCGCCCCAACACTAGAGGAGCGTCATCGAGGATGACAAAGTCGGTCGGGATTACCATTTGATTTGTTTGAACCAAGACATCTTCAACTATACCGATAGATTTTATTACTTGCCGATTGGATAGAAAAATTGGTATTTGAAGTGGAGAAAAATCACTAATACTTAATTTTTCGAAAATGTAATTAGGCATTATGTTAACACAAAGATCTTTATCGATTGTAACGTTACTAATAAATGAATTTTGAAAGAAACATGGAACCGGTGTAATGTTAATTTCAAATGGGTCTTCTTTTATTAGCGAAGTTTGATCATTAGTTAACTTAACACTTACCGTTTCGTCAATTTTAGTGTTAGTGTTTAACTCTTTTAAAAACTTAGCATGAGTGGGTACTAAACAATGATTTTCAAAAGAAGGTGACAAGAGATTAATTTCTTCAAAATTAGACTCTTCTTGAATTTTAACGTTGTCGGACTCACCTTTTTCGTTGTTTAACTCATGTGTCGGTTTTTCACTTATTTGTTCTTCCATTTTTACACTTTCGGTTATCTCTTCCCTTTTTAATTCTTCTCTTGCGCGGGACTCCTCTTCCCTTGCGCGAGCTTCTTTTATGCATCGATCGATAACTCTAATGTGTTCTAATATCCTATCGGTCACTTCGGTTATAGAAAAAGAATCGGTATTTTCTAAGCTTGAATCCGGTTGTTCGACCCTTTGTTCCTCATAATACCCATATGAAGTAGATGGTTCGCACCATTGTTCTTCATTGTAAGCATATGATGGATAAGGTTCGTAATTTTGTTCTTCATAATACTCATATGAGGTGGGTTGTTCACGCCATGGTTCCTCATAATAAGCATACGAAGGTGGAAGCTCATATCTTGGTTCCTCAAAGTATGAGTATGAAGGCTCATACATTGGTTCATCAAAATATGAGTATGAGGGAGGAGGTTCATACCTTTGGTCTTCATAGGATGTGTATGAAGTTGATGGCTCGTACCTGGGCTCCTCATAGTAAGCGTATGAATTGGATGGTTGATACGAGTGATTATTTTGAATCGAACGTGTATTACGACAATTAGTGCAATAATTACCCCTATAATCATCCTCATCATAGGTGTAGTTGTAACCTCCTGAGTATTGATCCATAAGAATCACTCAGCATACCACAACTGAGTCTCGAGATCAGAAAACAAAAATAAAAACGGAAACAGAGGCTGGACACGGCCCCGTGTTCAGTGGACACGGCCCCGTGTTCAGGATCTGTATCTGGGCGTTTTAATTAAATTTACTGATTTCGTTGAGCACGAGGCGTGTTCAGTGAGCACGGCCCGTGTTCAACCTACAGTTACTGGGTGTTTTATGAAAAATATGCAGCACGGCCCCGTGGTCAGCGAGCACGGCCCGTGTTCAACCTACTGTAAATGCAAAACTAAACTAAAATGCAGAAAAATGTGGGCCCGTTTTGAAAAGGTTTTGAAAAACTGATTAGGCCGTCGATTTTAAGC
Organism: Helianthus tuberosus; assembly: GCA_030545235.1. Lineage (NCBI taxonomy): Eukaryota > Viridiplantae > Streptophyta > Magnoliopsida > Asterales > Asteraceae > Helianthus > Helianthus tuberosus. Next base: position 5,942,188 of record CM060414.1, on the reverse strand, counting down.
TTTCCTAAAATCCTTGTGTCCCCGGCAGCGGCGCCAAAAACTTGATGCGTGCGAAGTGTCGTATATTTTAGGTGTATATTTTAAGCCCTTTTTAACACTTATTTTAGCCAAGTTTTAAATTTATAAAACACGATATTTCACTAACACTAAACACACATATGGGCAAGTGCACCCATCGTTGAGTGTAGTATAGCGTTGGTAAGATACCGAGGTCGTCCAAGGACACAAGAGCTTTTAATACTGGTTTATCCTCAACGTCTAACCAAAATAAAAGTTTAGAAAAATGTTTTAAACTAAGAAAAATAAAAACTAACTAAAATGCTGAAAATAAAAATAAAGAAAAAACAGATAGACAAGATGAATCACTTGGTTCCGACTCGTATCTAGTATAACCTTTGATTATTTCTGCACTTTTGCACATAATTAAGAGATTATCTTAGTTATTGTAGTAGGCCCCTCTTTTGAAGGTGACGTTACCCTCACCCCAGTAGTTTGAGTCAGCAGGGATACAATCCTAAAGGGGTGGATTATTGGAAGATAATGAATTAAGTTATTAATGCAGTATTGTGGTAGGCCCCGCTTTTGGCGGTGACGTTACCCTCGGCTAAGTAGTCTGAGTCAGCAGGGATACAGTCCTAAATAGCCGGGTTATAGTATTAATAGTAGTTAACTTATGAGGGGGTCAAAGAGTTTGGACCCCCGCCATCCAATACCGTGAAGTATTGAAGGAGGTCCTACTAAATTTGACCCAGGTCCATTGCAGGACCTCTAAACGCTGAACAATGGCAAGACCTTTACCAAACCATTCCCTTAACCCCCTACCAGGTAGCCAACATACCTCCATATAGACCGTGGAGATATGAATGGTGAAAATCCTTTATTTTATATAGACAGTAAAATAATGCCAAGACACCACGGACAAACGATAAGGAAAGATCACCTTCAACATAAGTAACTAGTTATTAAAGTCATTAATACAAAACCAAATAAAAAGTGCAAAAGATTAGAAATAAAAAGTATTATACTAGACACTTTGTCTTCACCAAGTGATGTAAGAGACTTAGGCAAACATGGCCTTGATTGTCAAGAACTCTTACGATCAATCTTGGATCCCGAGACGACTCACACACTCTACGATGGACAATGGATGATGGTGTTGTGATGGTGGTGGGTGGTGGATGAAGTGTGAGAGAGGTGGTGTGCCAAGGGATGGTTTGAGCTTGAGCCAAGCACTTCTATTTATAGCCTGTACAGAAGCCTGGACACGGCCCCGTGTCAGCTGGACACGGCCCCGTGTCCACCCTTTTCTCTTTCTTCATTAATACAGTTTGTCTTTATTAGCTCCACACGCCCCCGTGTCCGCTGGGCACGCCCCCGTGCTTGTCTGACATTCTCTCTCTTCATTAATTGTAATTCGCAATTACAATTAATGCGCCTGTTGTACTTTCGCCACGCCCCCGTGTTCACTGGACACGGCCCCGTGGTGGGCAATAGAAGCTTCTAGAGGTTTGTCTTTTGTGCCAGGGCTGACCATTCTGGACACGGCCCCGTGCTGAGCTGGGCACGCCCTGTGTCGGGCTGAACACGCCCCGTGTCGGGCTGGGCACGCCCCGTGTCGGGCTGGGCACAGCCCCATGCTCAGCTTTCTTCTTGTTTTTGCTTTGGGAGTTGTTGTCGAGGGGTCGGGCATGCCACGTTTCTTCCTTTTCTTTGTATTTATGTTGGTTTTGGCTGTATTTTTGTTCCTTTTGTTCGTTTAAGCTCATTTGACCCTGTAAATTCATAAGGAAGACAAAAACACACTTTTTCCAACATTAGTACTAAAAAAGGGTTAGTTTTATGCCTTATTTGATGTAATTTATATGTTGCATTTTACACACATCAAGTATCGTCAAGAATTATGGCTTCTATTTCTTGATGATTCGGAATTGATTGAGCTCCCCCTGAAACACTTACCAATTTTGGTTTCCAAATCTGTTGTTGTTTTCCATTTTTAACATTGGTTTTAACAGATTGTGTTTGGACAACCTTAGGTTTTTAACATTCTTTCAACTTCTTTTCGTTGTTTCCTTTTCTGTTTCAATTTTCTTTTTTTTCTTTTTTTTTGAAATCGAAAGTCTTGTTTCGGTGAAACAGATCTTGTATGGTAACTTTTACCATGGGGGCATCAACCTTTTCTTTTCCCTTAGTGAGACATGGGCAATTTTTGACAATGTGTCCATACTAACCGCACTCAAAGCATGATCTCCTCTCAACAAACCTCCGAGTATCATGACGGTCAAAACTTGATAATGAACTTCGTGATCTTGAGCTACTTGGTCCTACATCACAACAATTTGTTTGTTATGTGTAGTTGTTCTGACTGTTTCTTTTCAAAATCTAAACTTGTTTAACAAAATCTGTGTTGGGTTTGTTTTCGAAAGTTTCAGTTTTATCAGTCCCATGTGAGTTCACAAAGTTTAACTTTTAAAACTTGTTCTTGTTCTGAGCTCTTTTGCCTTTTCTCTTTCCTTGATTAGCGTGATTTTGCTTTTGTTGATCTCGAAGTTTTTAATTTCCATATTGTTTCCGAACTTCGGCTTTTGGGATAGGGGCACTCTGAGTTACTACAACTCTTGGGCTCGACTTTCCCAAAAACTCACTGGTTGATTCCTCAAACACTTTATCAATCAAGGATTGATTAACAGTTTTAATGGGAAAATCTTTGTTTGAGTAAACTTTGTTAGAATCGATCAATGTATAAAACAGGTTCGCGCTCTCAAAGGTTTCAACACAAGCTTCAGCATTCTTGACAGGAGCAGTCACACACAATTTTGTTGGAGGGTCACATAGACTGTTATTCTCGAGAGGTATATGTGTCTCTTTTGTCGTCGTGTTTGACTGCTTATGTTCGTCCTGATTTGACTCATCATCTGAACTATCACAATCCTCAACAATGACCGGAGGATCCTGATTCTGTACAGCTTGATCAGAGGATATTTCCTTTTTGAATCCGAGCCCAGATAGAAATTCTTTAAAGTCTAATGAGACTGAAGGCTCAAAATGAGGCATATCCTCCTCATCAGGCATCTTGGTATAACTGTGTCTGATTGGCGGAGGACACTTTTGATACCCAATGCACTTGACACCCCGTTTCTCATTTTGTATGTCAATGATGTGATCCAACAGATACCGAGAGTTGGAATAGCTATCCAACTTAAGCTGTATCACCTCATTTTCACACTTACCACAGGCCAATTACCTTTTTGTTTCCTCGAGCATGTTAATGTAATTGTTAATTGCAGTTTATTTTCTTGAAATAGTTTTCTTTAGCTCGGAAATATCTATCTTTAAAGTTTCAATTATGGTTTTAAATTCTTTTTCATGATTTTTAAGAACCATATTAGCCTTTGTGCATTTTGAGAGATCCACAATCAGCTTTTGAATGTGGATAAATGTCAAGTCAAACTTACTTTCTACTTCAGACAATTTAACACCTAACTCAGAACATTTATCACATCGAACACACTTAGTACAGGTAGAGTTATCGACACTTACCTGACTGGATTCACCCTCAGACATTAACCCATCTGCCTCAGAATCAACAACCTCCATCGATGGATATTCGGATCCATCCTCGCTTGAACTTGTAGCATCTTCATCCGAACTACCGCTATGTCTGGAACTATTATCTTTTTCCTAAGGATTCATCATCACTGACATTCTTGACAATTTCGGCATAGAACGCAGTTCTTGTTTGAATGTCATTTCTCAATGTTACAGTCTGATCACAACCAACAGAAGGTTTAGCCCAATGATCGATTTTAGGTGGTGCAAGGTTATTTGACGATATAGAAGACTGAAACCAAGATGGTGCTAAACCCTTTTGCATACAAGTATTGTCCGCACTTGAATCTGGAATGCAACAATACAGGTTAGTTGCCATTTTATGTTTACTTTGTGGTGTTGCCTTGTTGATGCCACCACAATTTCCAAAATACATCTCTGGGTTCTATAGAGGAGAATTATCTGAAAATGGAAGTCCTAAATACATTTGAGCCTATGTCGAAGAATTGCATGATTGTGAAGAGTTGCTTGTGCTTTGATTGTATTGGTGTGGCAAACCCCACATGTTAGTTGTCATTTTATCCGAAAAAATAAATAATAATAATAATAAACTCGTGAGAAATTGATTGTCCAAAACGCGTTTCCTTCAAACACTCTTTGTTCAAGGGCCCAACGATTTAAAAAGAAACCAAACAAGCAAACGAAATGGGCCTATAATGATCAAACAATAAAAAAATTATAAAAAAACAACTAGGATTCCAAAACTGCTGAGCACTTTTGGAATCCAGTACATCTGGTCTTGTTAGACTTGTTGACTTGGTCTTCTGGTCTTCACTCTTGTTCTGTTGACTTGACTATTGAATTTAGTTGACCCAACACTTTTCAAGAACTTTTGTACTTGTCTTTTTGTTTCTTCAATACAACAGTTCAGTACCATAAGTTTAGGTGGTTGTTTGGAAATCTTTCAAGGGGGGAAACTCCTTAACTTTGATTGTACTTCAACTTGTTCCACCAGGCAGAGAAGATGGTTCACTTGGTTTTTGGCTTTCATCATTAGCGGATCTTACATAACCCAACAGAGGGGAAACTATCAACTTACATATTCCCTTTTTGTTGAATCTCGGGTCCTGGCTTACAACGATCTTTCAGTTATTCAATCATATAATCTAATTCTAACCGAAGATGCACCAATGCTTCCGACAGATCATTATGCTTCCTATATGATGTCTTGATATCACAAAGTGATACAAGCAAAACACTTTGAGGGCCTCTATATTCGGCCTTCGTCCTTTTTGCCCTTCATAAGAAGTTTGGTGTTTCTGGTTTTTTGTGTAAGCATGGTTGATAAGCTAAGAGGCATGACCCCTTCTCCAAACCAAAATGACCCATCACATTTTCATAAATCATGAAACTTCAATCGTGTTATGGCCATATGATTTCGTTGTCAAAGTACTAAACATCGGGTTCAATCTGACCTTCTCTCTCTCAGAGAAGGTTGACCACCAAGTTATTTTCTCAGGTACCCCTTGTAGGGATGAAGCTTCATTTGAGATGGCCATTCGTTAGTATAGGCTCCTAGTCAATTGTGTATGCTAGCATCACCTCTTCTCCTCTCAGTTTTATTTAGACATTCCAACACAAAATGCCAAATTCTTTAGAAGAGTAGAACTTTATCTTGATTTTGTCCTTTGTTGCTACCCTAGGGTCGTATTGGGGCTAATTTGAATCTCAACCTTTGTTGCACTCGGCCCAACCAAGTCCTCTAGGTGTAACTTGAACCTCTTCCTTTAAGCTATTTGAAGAATCTCTCTCGTCTTGTTGTCTTGGGCAAGCTTTACTTAGCTTGAGTGAGCAATAAACCTTACTCTCCCTCTCATTCTTAGAAACAATGAAGCCTCTCTTGGTGGATCATTACACGACCTACGACATCTACTACTGATTATAGCTCAACGTGTATGTGGAGTAAAAAATATGTACTATTTAAGTACGGACAAAAACTGAAATTTCAAAATACAACAGGAATGATTGGTGTAATGTACTCCGACACTAATACACTTCTATTTATTATGGTCACTCGATGGAAGCAATTACAACAAACCAAAACTACTAAGACCACCCGTAGTGGGGCGGTTTTTGGGCATTATTTTCAAAAAAACGCCCCCCCCCCCCCTCCATTACATAGGGCGTTTTGGGGGGTTATTTTTGAAAAAAAATTGTATTGGCGTGATTAAGAAAACGCCTAAAATGGATTGTAGAAGGGTTGACTGGGTTTGACTGGCCAATGAGAAACTAGTTTGTTGTTTTTTTTTTTTTTTTTTTTTTTTGTTTAATGATTGGAAGGGGCATTATTTGGGCATTATTCCCACTACGCCACTTTTGCAGTAACCCCCATGCTGACTGGACTGCCACGTGTCGAATAATGCCCCATGGTGGGGACATTATTTGGCTAAACTACTACACATGGTCTAAGATCACCCATAGTGGGGCAGTATTTGGGGGTGAGTGCCCTGAAAACGCAGGGAACCATTACGGTGGGGCGTTGTTTTGGGTTTTTTTGCTTTTGGCCTGTTTTAGAAAAATGACTTTGATTTGTAAAATTGACCAATGAGAAGTGAGGACCGTTGATTATTTTTTAAATTTAAAAAACAATAATAATTGGTTAATCATGGAATTGGGCATTATACCACTACACCCATTTTAACTTAAAGCCCATAATGTCTCTTTACTGACTAGACGGCCACGTGTCACTTCATGCTAGGGTGTGGCATTTCTTTCACTCACCCCTACACATGGTCTAACTAAGCAACTAATAATACAACTGAAACCATATTCTAATACATTGCATGAAGCTTGCACACTTATGTAGTCACTCACTATATGCTTTTATACATGTTCTTATAGAAAGTAAAGGCTATGGTCCCTCCTCCTTGTAGAGAAGCGAAGAATGCAGCGGGCAAAACACCAAAGGAAATATTCAATGAAAACCACGAGGATCTAATTTACCAAGGTGAGAAGTGGATAAAAGAATCAATTAATCAGTCCATGGTGGTAGCTACCCTTGTAGCTGCTGCATCATTTTCGGTAGCCATTTCAATTCCTGGTGGGTATGACCAGAACAAAGGTTTTCCTCTTTTAATCACAAACAACCACTTCATTGGCTTCATTAAACTTGATGCCTTATCTTTCTTCTTCTCTTCAATTTCAATCCTCATATTCCTATCCATCAGCATTTCTCATCACACTGTGAAACAATTCAATTTTTTTTTACCTGCGCAATTGTATTCAGGTCACTGGACACTTTTGCTATCTATACTAGCCTTAATTGGTGCTTTTCTTGTGAACCTATATACGATGTATAAAAAAAAATCTAAGCTGTTTGAAATTTTCGCACACTTGGCCTTTATATTCTATTATCTGATTGTTTTTGGTTTCATAACAGTAATCGCGTCAACATATCTTCGTAACTACTACTCATTTGTGCCGAAAAAACGTATGCTTTACTAGAAAACCCACACTTTAGTTTGAATTTGAAGATCCGTTTGAAGATTATTCCTTGAAGGCCATTTGTTTTCCCCGTGAAGAATTATCTTTTTTATTGTTTCAAGTTGTGTGTGTTGTAAAACTCGTGGTATTATGTATTTTTCCCCTTGCGTTACTTATTTTGCTTCTATGTAATTCAAGTATCTCGTTTGTTATTAAATTACTTCAAACTAGTGGGTTACACCGTGCTTCGCAGCGGAGCGGCCCAATTTTTAACAAACAATAAATAGAAACTTAGCAAGGGTAAAAATAATGTTAATAGTAGAATTTCGTTCGATATTGATTCGGTTTATTACGTTATTATTATGATATGGGCAGTCGATGTCGACACGTGTTTTAAAAAACCTAAAGATTTGAATATATGTAAATCTACGTAGTAGGAATTCAGTTGGGATCGGTTCTGTTCGTTACGGTACCGGCACTCGGTATAACAACCGAAAGAGAAACAAAAAACTAAAAGTCGTAAAATGGCTAAAAGGATATCAAAACGTGTTTTACATCAATCGAAAATAATAAAAACGAATACCGATACTGATGTTGTTGTTGTTTTTATTATCGGTATTAGCCTTGTTCGTTTCGTTACCCGTATAATACCGAGTGCGACTGAAACTTAAAAAAAAACAAAAAGAAAAACCTAAAAAAAGACAAAAAAAAAAATACTGAAGTTTTTTTTTTTTTTGAACGGCCAATAGAATCAATTCCGAGAACTCTCGGGACACCCACTGGACCAAACGAAGTACTTCGAAAGTAACCCAGATCCACCACCAACTCCGAAGATTTTGCTTTGTGAAATGTGAACAACAATAAAAAATTTAGTGTTAAAAACTCAAAAGTGACTATTCCTCCGGATGTGTTGAATTATTAGTATAAATATGAACATTAACAGTAACACAAGTCGACTATTGGCAACTGTCAATCATCTCATAATCTGTGATGGTTTCGTGACACAAATTCTTTTTTGCTGATCACATTTCTGACAGTTCACTACAAAACAAAGGAATTAGTCGGTGAAGCTTCTTTAAAAACTTGGAGTGGGTAGTATATGGTTTGCTGATCACTAACTTGTACGTACACTGACTCGTATTTTGTAGCGGCGGAAACAACCAATGGAAATTCAGCCTTAACCTATTGTCCGAGATTAATCATAAATATTTACCTACGGCCAATGATTCATAACTCAAAAAATATTTACCTACGGTCCTAAGAGGCTAACACTATGGGGGTATGGGGCTTGGGTTAGGGCGTGGGTTGGGGGAAAATGCCCAAGCCACCACCCCGGGTGGGCTTGGGTTGGGACGTGGCCTTTGGGGCTTGAGTTTCAAGCCGGGTGTGGGGCGGGGGAAGCAATGTGACATGGCTGGCTGTCAATGGCCAAAGCAAAATAGCCGTTGGGCTAGCCGTTGGCCAACGGCTATGTTAAAAGTTAAAAAAAAAATATTTTTTCACTATAAATATCACACAATTATTCCTATTTTTACCACATTCAACCACAATATCTTCTATAATCATCTTCAATTCTCATTCTACAAAACCGAAAATGCATCCTCATAATCGTGTTTACGACCCTAACAACCCGTTTGGGTTCCAAGAAAATAATCCTAGCCCACCACCCAATCGTCCAATGCCTCGTCCATTTTTCATACACTCCCTTATGCCCCTTGAAGCGAGTTATGCATCGTATATCGGTGGTCGTGTGTTTACTAACTTCCCACACACCGACGATTCGATACCTACCCCGTTTACACAATCGCCCATCAGCCTTTCACCAACCTCCATCGACCTTTCACAAACCGAAACCGTTCCCGAAACTCAACCACCCAACGATGATCCTTCCGCCTCAATAGTTCCCAAAAAGAGAAGTCAAAAGAAAAAAACCGAGGCGGAGAAAGCACCTGAAACCGTCAAACGAAAACAACAAAAATGGGTCGTTAATGAAGAACGTGCATTGGCGAGGGCTTGGTGTCAACAATCTCAACATCCAAGTTTAGGTATTCCTAAATATTTTGTATCCCTTATTTTATTTAATATTTATGGTTATTTTTTAAATAACTTTGTAATATATTAAATTTTGTTTTTATTAAAATAGAAAATTCTCAACATCGAAGCTATTTGTGGGAAGCGGTTAGTAGAGCATTCCATGCAGAAATGGGAAGGGAGGCTTATCGTGAAAACAATAGCTTATCCTCGAAGTGGAGCGAGATAAGCGGCCAACTTACAAAATTTAGTGGTTATTTAAATAAAGCAAAGCAAAACCCAAAAAGTGGTGAAACCGAAGCCAACATTGTGACGAATGCTTTGGTTACATTCAAAACAAATGTGGGGACTGACTTCCGTTTCATGCATTGTTGGGAGATTTGTAAGTTCCATCTAAAGTGGGCGAATATCCCCAGTGGTAGCGAATCGAACACGTCTTCCAAAGGGTCAAGGGCCTTGTCCCAAGCTCAATCTGATGCACGAGATCAAGAGTTTGAGGACCTTTTGGATGATTCGCCAAACCGGCCTGAATATGGAAGAGATGCAGTAAAAAGGCGAGCTCAAAAATCAAGATCGGATACGGCATCGCCTTCAGCTGGGAGTTCGGGCTCGCGTAGGGGAATATACAGTGATTAGTTGGATGACATTGCATGCAAGCTAGATACATTCAACGTATTCCAACAACAAAGGGCCGAACTTCGAAAGAGCAAAGATGCTAGAGATGCCCTGAAACAAAGACGTGATGATTTGAAATTTCTATCCTAGCCCTTTGATCTCCTAGAGGGTGACGAGTTGCAACTAGTCTTGGAGATGAGAGAAGAGATAAAGAAAAAATATAAATGTTAGGAATATTATTATGTAATTTTCTTTATTTAAAAAAATTAAAAAAATTAAATTTGTTGTTTTAAAAAATATTCAAATAGCCCAGCGGTTTGGCTATTTGGGTCAGCCCAGCGAAGCCCACCAAACCTACGCCCCAAACTCCCGCCCCACCATACCGTGTTCAATGTGGGTTAGCCCAGCTCTGCCCCCCCCCCCCCAAGCCACGTGTCAAACCATGCCCCAAACCCCCGCCCCACCATACCCCACGGTCTAACTTTGATTTTTTTTTGTTTCAAGATTTCAAGATTTGTTCATACTTTAATATTTTCGCAACCCCCGATCCCTTATCTGTCCCGAGAACGGGCGGCCGCGAACATTTGTTTGTGGTGGTATCAGTTATTAAATTTGGCAGCGGAAATTACATCAGGATTGTAGTTAGGAAATGTTTATCAGAGTAAAACCACCATATTTTATATTAATAACCACATGGGTGAACCCAAGTTTCTTTATTACAATACGTTTATTGGGATAAACCATATTTTATTGAATTTAAAACATTGTCTTTTTGGTAACTTTTATAGCCACATTTTTCCAAGCCGTCAGTGCTCTCCAGCTGGCTTTTTACCAATTGGCTGTCACATTGTGTTACCTGAAACGCGTTTTAAAGACATTTGTCAGTGGAAAATACTGGTGAGTGAATCCCAGTTTAATTAAGAAATATTTTATCAATTAATACAGTATTGAGAGCGATCACATTGTTTATTTCAACACAATTACTCATTCAGTACTGTCAATCCTGACTGGTGGGTCATATTACACATTGGCTAACTCGTCGTCCAATGGTAACGTGTTCCATATTTTGTATACAAAACCCCAACATACCGGCAGTAATTGAAGAACTACAAAGACTCAATCACTGCTTAATCATATTGTAAAGCATTTAAGGTTTTGTAAAATAGTTCACAAAAAGGTTTACAAAAAGCGGATAAACTCACATTGTTGTTTTAGACTTCTTCTAGGGTTTCCTGGTATTAATCTATAATTCACACAAATGTACATATGTTAGTATAATAACCCTTTAATTATATTAACGATACCCTCCCCGAGACGGTATTCCAACAACTACGTCGGGCAGAACCACGACAGTTGTTACGGAACCCTGGATCAATCGGGCAGCGTATCTAATACGAAACTGGGGTTATTATACTTACAACGGAGCAGAACCTCGCTAATTAGGGGGGATATAATACCCGATTATATCTTATACTATCAGAAATTCGTATAGAAAGAAAAGAAATGAGCGAGTAGACTGAAGATCCAAGGCCTGCTACATATAGGGCCTCATTTCGACTTTTACGCGGCCCGCGTAAACATAGAGCACGGGCTACGCGGCCCGCGTAGTAGCCCGGGTAGGGTTTAGGTTATCCGGGTCATTGTATAGGGTTGCCGGGTGTTGGGCCACGTGGCGGCCCAGGGTTTCGCCAGATTTCACCAGGTCGCGGCCCGCGTAAGGTTAAAGGGAGGTTTACGCGGCCCGCCCGAAACCCTTTTTTCTTGTTTTTTTTTAATTATTTTTAATGATATTTTATATTTTGGGCTCGGTTTTCACATACGGGGTGTATTTAAAGACATATAGGGTACTTTAAAATATATTAGGGTGTCAGAAAAATATTCAGGAGGGTTGTTATATCCTCCCTACCTTGTTTTAGAGCTCGTCATCGAGGTCTACTGGAATAAGTGTGGATATTTCTTTTGCATTTCTGATTCAAGCTCCCATGTGTATTATGTGTATTCTGGTCCTCTTTTGGAGTCCCATTTCACTTTGACTAGAACTAGTCTTTTGTGCTTGAGATTCTTAACTTTCATGTCTTCAATTTGTAGAGGCTTTTCTACAAACTTTAACTGTTTATTTACTTCTATATCCTTAAGAGGTACTATTAGTGACTCATCAGCTAAGCATTTCTTGAGATTAGATACATGAAATACATCATGTATTCCTGCCATTTTCTCTGGCAGTTGCAGCTGATAGGCTACAGGTCTTATTCTTTTAATAATCTTGAAAGGTCCAACATACCTGGGACTTAGCTTTCCCCTCTTTATGAATCTTACCACTCCTTTCCAGTGAGATACTTTTAATAATACCTTATCTCCTACTTGAAATTCCAATGGTTTCCGCCTGTTCTCAGCATAGCTTTTCTGTCGATCACGTGCTGCTTTCAGTCGGTCCTTGACTTGAATGATTTTGTATGTTGTTTCTTGTACTATCTCAGGTCCAGATAGTTGTTTTTCCCCAATTTCAGCCCAACAGACTGGAGTTCGGCACTTTCATCCATAAAGTGATTCGAATGGTGCAGCATTTATACTTGTGTGATAACTATTATTATATGAAAATTCTATCAATGGTAAGTGATCGTCCCAATTACCTCCAAAATCAATTACACAGGCTCTAAGCATGTCCTCCAGTGTCTGAATTGTACTTTCGCTTTGTCCATCCGTTTGAGGATGATAAGTTATGCTTAGATTCAACTTGGTTCCCATTGCTTTTTGGAAACTTGTCTATAAATGAGAGGTAAAACGACTATCTCTGTCAGAAACAATTGATAAAGGAATTCCATATAAAGAAACTACTTCATTTACATACAATTTAGCTAATTGTTCCATACCAACAGTTTCCTTCATTGGTAGAAAATGAGCCGACTTGGTTAACCTGTCTACAATCACCCAGATTGCATCATTACCTTTTCTTGTTTTGGGTAATTTAGTAACAAAATCCATTGTTATTAATTCCCATTTCCAAACAGGCATTTCTAAATGTTGCAATAAACCTGAAGGTTTCTTATGTTCAGCTTTGACTTGTGAACAGGTTAAACACTTAGAAACATAGGCTGCTATGTCCTTTTTTCATTCCTATCCACCAGAAATTCTTTCTTAAATCCTGGTACATTTTATCGTTTCCTGGATGCATCGTATATTTAGACTTATGGGCTTCTTATAATATACGGTGACGTAGGTTTCCTAATTTAGGTACCCATATTCTTTTCTTATGGAATCTCCAAATTCCATTTGTTCCTTATTCTAATTCCTTGATCATTCCTTTTAATTTTTCAGTATCATCCTTGATTACTGATTCTTGTGCTTTTCTAATCTGCTCATTTAAATCTACTTGTAGATTTAATTTAAAAAAACGTATCCTTTTTGGCTTTTCATGATACTTTCGGCTTAAAGCATCAGCAACTACATTGGCTTTTCCTGCATGGTACTGAATATCACAATCATAATCACTAAGCATTTCCATCCAGCGTCTTTTTCTCATATTCAATTCTTTTTGCCCAAAGATATATCTTAAACTCTTATGATCGGTGAAAACAGTAAACTTACTACCGTATAGGTAATGTCTCCAAATCTTAAGAGCGAAAACTATAGCTCCTAACTCTAGATCATGGGTTGAATAATTCTCTTCATGATTCTTAAGTTGTCTGGATGCATAAGCTATAACCTTTTGGCGTTGCATTAAAACACATCCGTAACCTAATTTAGAAGCGTCACAATAGATTACAAAATCTTCAGTTCCTTCTGGTAACGCTAGTATGGGTGCACGGGTTAATCTTTGCTTAAGGGTTCTAAATGCTTCTTCTTGTTTTAATCCTCATTTAAACTTAACAGATTTACAAGTTAGCTTAGTTAAGGGAATGACTATTCTAGAAAAATCTTGAATAAATCTTCTATAATAACCGGCTAGTCCTAAGAAACTTCTAACATCGGTTGGCGACTCAGGGGTTTTCCATTTGGCAATTGCCTCGATTTTTGTGGGATCCACATGAATTCCTTCATGATCAACTAGATGTCCGAGAAATTGTACCTGTTCTAACCAAAATTCGCATTTTGAAAATTTAGCATAAATCTTTTCTTTTCTTAATAAACTTAAAAGTGCGTGCAAATGTTTTGCATGTTCTTCTTTATTCTTAGAGTAAATGAGAATATCATCTATAAAGACAATTATGAATTTATCCAAATATGGCTTACATATTTGGTTCATCATGTCCATGAATGCAGCTGGGGCATTGGTTAAACCAAATGGCATGACAGTAAATTCATAATGACCATACCTTGTTCGAAAGGCAGTTTTAGGAATGTCCTCTTCCTGTACCTTTAATTGATGATATCCTGACCTTAAATCGATTTTTGAGAAAAATCGGGCTCCTTGTAACTGTTCAAACAGATCATCAATTCTTGGTAATGGATACCGATTCTTAATTGTGACTTTGTTCAATTCATGGTAGTCAATGCACATACGCATTGATCCGTCCTTCTTTTTAACGAATAAGATTGGTGCTCCCCAGGGCGATGAACTCGGCTGTATGAATCCTTTTTCCAATAATTCGTCTAATTGCTTCTTCAGTTCCTGCATTTCTGCTGGTGCCAAACGGTAAGTTGCTTTGGCAATAGGTGTTGTCCCTGGTATTAAATGGATTCTCAATTCAACTTCTCTATCTGGAGGTTGCCCTGGTAGTTCTTCTAGAAATACATCTGAAAAATGGGATACCATTGGAATATCTTTTAATTCCTTTCCTTTAGTGTTAGTGACTACATAAATCAAATACACTAATGATCATTTTCTTATATAACTTGCTGTTTTCATCACAGAGATGAATTTTGTGGATCTAGTGGTTTTATTTCCTTTAATTGTGATCTTTTCATCCCTTGGTGAATTTACTTGAATTGACTTTTAATCACATAAAATACTGGCTTTATTGGCTATTTACCAATACATTCCTACTACTACACCAAATCCTGCCAGATTCATTGGGTAAAGGTTTGCAATAAATTTCTAATTTAAAATTTCTATTCTTGCTCCCTGCAAGATCTCAGAAATTTTAATGGTTTCACCATTTGTTGTCTCTACTAGGCATTCTTATGGAAGTTTAGTTAATGATTGATTGAGAAGTTTGCAAAATGAAGTATTAATAAAACTTTGGTTTGCACCAGTGTCAAATAATACTTTAGCAAATATGGCATTAACTAAAAACGTACTAGTGATCACATCTGGGATCATCTTAGCCTCTTCTGCAGTCAGAACAAATGCTCTAGCATTTTTAGTATTCTTGTTGTTCGTAGCTGGAGCTAATTTTGGGCAGTTAGGCTTGATATGACCTTGTTCTCCACAGTTGTAACATATCCTGTTATTAGCTTTCTTCCTGCAGTCTTCTTCCTTGTGTCCCGATATTTTGCAAAAGTTACAGTATATGGAGCATCTTCCTAAATGCTCCCTTTTGCAATTTTTACAGTAGGGTGCAGAGGTAGAACCTATATTTTTCCCACGGTTAGAATTTCCAGAACGAAATTATTGGGTAAGCTTCTGGGTTAGGTTCCTCCTTTGATCCTCTTCTCGGGTACGGACTAACTCATCAGTCAAGGTATTCGCTAGTTCTACAGCTTCTTCTATGGTTTGAGGTCTAGCTGCCTTGACTACATGCCTGATCTCTCCAATTAATCCCCAGATATAACGGGAGATTAACACTGGTTCGGGTGAAGCAAGGTGTTATGGGTGAAATTCTGAGCCCATATCCTGGGAAATATCTTGAGTTATATCTTGGCTGTATGATATATGTTCATGTCCGGGATGCTCATTCAGGATATTGGTAACATCCTGAATGGTATCCTAAGGATTACTAACGGATTGTGTGCAGGAGTACGAGTCCAGGTTCCCAACGTTCACGAAGACCCTTTCCCCGGGAGACTCGGTCCAAGTCGTTCGAATGAAGACGTTGAAACCGCTTTACTCGGTCTGAGCCCATATCCTGGGAAATATCTTGAGTTATATCTTGGCTGTATGATATATGTTCATGTCCGGGATGCTCATTCAGGATATTGGTAACATCCTGAATGGTATCCTAAGGATTACTAACGGATTGCGTGCAGGAGTACGAGTCCAGGTTCCCAACGTTCACGAAGACCCTTTCCCCGGGAGACTCGGTCCAAGTCGTTCGAATGAAGACGTTGAAACCGCTTTACTCGGTCTACAACGTTAATAATGGAATATTCGGGAGCATCCCACATTTATAGGAATTTTAGTTTGTATTTCGTAACTATAAATAGGTGGATAAATCAGATCGAATAGGACATCACAACTACACTACTCTCTCACACTTATTCTCTCTCGCAACTCTCACTTTCACAAAAAGCATTGTAACACTTAGCGATCTGATCAATATCCTGCACTGTATCCTAACGTTTAAAAGCAATAAGAAGAACAAGGCAGCTGCGATTGTCAGCTCCCGAGGTTTTATGCCGGCGATCTAGATTGATCAAGGGCTTTCCTCGTACATCTCGTGTCATCCCCTTTACTTTTTGCTCCTCTCCATCTCTTCATTTTTACCAATTTCTACTTCAAATCGGTTAGTATTCTTAGTTTTTATGTTGAATTTCTTGTTTATTTTGTTATATATGTTGTTAATTTCTTGATTCTTGGTGTATGTATATGTGTATGCTAGTCTCCACCGCCACCACCTCATCTCCACCGTCACCACCTTCAAATTAAGGTTAGTGTATGTTTATTTTTGTTCAAAGATTTAGTTCTTTTTTCTGCTATTTTTTTGCTTTTAAATTTGTTTTCAGTGGTGAATGTGAACCCAGTTTTGCATTTTGTTGGTTCTGGACTTAGAATTCTGAAAGCTATGACTGACAACATTCTCATCATTAGTATATTTCTGGCTGAATTAGATAAAAACTTGACCTATAACTAATATACATATGACTATAAAGAACAAGACTTACAGGAGTGACAAAACATGCATTGTCCCTTCTTGCTAGTTATGAGAGAGAGAGAGACTGTGCAATTTAGTTTCTTACAAGAGATTATAAGGTGTTAGTAAAACTTCAAAGTGTAGAATTCATGTCTCAGTTGACACAAGGTATGTAAGTTGTTAAAAACAAATAATAATAATAATAATAATAATAATAATAATAATAATAATAATAATAATTTCTATTTTACCCTAGACGAAAAATGGTGGTTGGCGTATATAGCACATTTATTGATGAATGTTTTAAAGACCTCATGTATAGAAAAGACCATGCAACGTTCATACACATGAAACTCGGTCAAATCCTAGACCAAATCTTCAACTAATCTCGTACATTTGTTGACCCGAATTGAACCCGTGACCCGCGACCTGTCAACGAACCCGATTAACCCAACATACTTCTGTGGCGTACAATGGAGACATCGCAGCGCTGCATCAAGGCCACCACTTGGTCCACTATCACTACAAGAATAGAACACCTTTAGCGGCGACAGTTGTCGCCGCTATTGATAACCTTTGTCGTCGCTATTGACTTTTAGCGGCGACATGTCGCCGCTAAAGGGTTGCCGGTATTGATGAGTCGCTATTGGCCTGGTTGTCGCCGCTAAAAGTCACTGTCGCCGCTATTGGTCTTAGACTTTTAGCGACGATATGTGGCCGCTAAAGGGTCGTCGGTGTTACCCATGGTCGGTAAAGGCTAAGGGCAATAGCGGCAACATGTGCCGCCGCTAAAAGTTAATTTTTTTTAAACAGCAGCTGTATACAGCTGCACCCAGGTAATTTTTTTTCAAGCAACGCAAACATACGCCATGAACATATACTAAAGGAAATATAATTACAAACTACGTTTAAGTCCTACATTATCATCCTACAACGTTTAATTAAATCCTACATTATCATCCTACATTAAAAACAACAAGTCACTCGTCGGAATCATCCTCATCTTCTCTATCGAATAAGTCATCAGAATCGTAGTCGTTTGACTTTCCTTTTCATTTTCCTTGTGAAGCATGATAGTTGTTAAGTTGGTTAAAAAAGGCCGGGGTTTGGAACAAGCTGTTAACAAAATCCTACAATAATAGATAACGAAATCCAACACAAATACATACACCTACATATACTCATTTTCACCAAATACACCTACATTATACATTTTCACAAACATTTACATACAAACATACATCCTTACATACACCTACATACACAAATACATACACCTACATATACTCATTTTCACCAAATACACCTACATTATACATTTTCACAAACATTTACATACAAACATACATCCTTACATACACATTTACATACCTAAACAAAAAGTTATACAATTTCTAAACTTTGAAAAAATTCATATAAAACTAACCGTAATTTCAAGTTTTCAAGTAGATGTAGACCACGGAGACGAGGTGATGACCGGAGAAGTGATGGTGGTGACCGGAGAGGTGATGGTGGTGAGCCGATTTCTCTAGCATAAACACAAAAATTATAGACTATAACATGTATATAACAAAATAGAGAAGAAATTTAACAACATACAAACTTAAACTAACCGATTTGGGGGTAAATCGCCGGAATCCGTCACCTGAGAGAAGAAGAAAAGGGGGAAAGTGAGGAAAGAGGGAAAAAAAGCCCGTTGTGAAGTGTTTATGTCGTTCGGGAATTATCGACGACAACCTGTCGCCGCTATTGCTTAATCGTCGCCGTTATTGGTTTGGATCGAGATAAGATATCAGTGGCTGGGGTTTGATGAGGGTCCACAGATCTTTAGCGGAGACAAGCAGTCGCCGCTAATACCCTAATACCTGTCACCGCTATTGGTTCTTAAGTCCCCAACCGTTGGATCAGGGTAAGGATCAACGGCTGGGGATTGATGTTAGGTGGTGGGACGCGGATCGACCAATAGCGGCGACATTTGGCCTGTCGCCGCTATTGCCGTTGCCGTTAAAGGTGTTCCATTCTTGTAGTGTATCCCCGGCAAAATTTTCAATTGCAAACTTTTACCCCACAACAGCTTCAACCTCACCCTTTGTCTTCTCCGTCGAAGACGATGATGCCTCCAGCAGCCTCCTGGGAGGGGTGTGAAAAAGGTTTTAGTATGAAAGACAAGGTAAATCAGGGGCGGACCTATGATTCTAGCCCGGGGGGGGGGGGGGGGTGATTTAGTTATGTTCGTTTATATTTATATAGTTAAGTTCATTTAAGTTTATTTGTTTATGTTCACTTACGTTCATGAACTGTCCATTTAGGTTTTAAATATGCAAACACGAACATGCCTATTTTTTAATGAAGGAGCACGGACAAAAAAGTGTGTTCGGTTATATGTTCATGTTCCGTTTACTTTAAATGACCAAATACAAACATGCCTCCGTTCGTGTTCATTCGGTTCATCAACAGGCCTAGGTTCGGGTTTCCACCCGTTTTTTTATCACCAACCACTCAAATTTACTCTTTGTTTTGGGCTGGGTTCGGATTCAATTGGGTAGGGACATGTTACTAGATAGATGGGGCCTAAGGGGTTCTCACACAAATCGGAGGCACATGGAACAAATTCACAATGTGGTGGTGATTGTTGAAATAATCACACTTAATAATTTTAAATGATTAACTTACCCATTATTTATTCTTATCTTTTACACACCATCGTTGTCTTTTGTATTCATTAAATTATTTATCATAATTAATAAATATTTTTTATATATTATATAGTTAAATAACAAAATATATTTAAATTTTATATAATTCATATAGATATTAAAGTTTTCAAATACAAATTTTTAAATGTTATTAAAGAAAATTAACATAACTTACATTTTATTGTTATAGAGTAATTCATTTTTAATAAGTTTATATACACAGAATATGTACATATTTTTTCTTCTTTTTATTAAGTATTTTTTCTTAAAAAAAATAACTAAAGGCGTCGCTACAAACTGACCCATGCAACGCAGTGTCTATCGCTTCACCATCTTTCACCATCGGCGGTAATGTTTGTGAGTTTGTGACTTTTCTTGAAAATACTCTTATCACTATACAGCCTAATATTTCTTATCAAAAACATGCTTAGTAAATGTTATTTTCTAATAAAAAGGTTGTTTTATTAGACATGAAAACATAACTTACTCATATATCTTAGAGTTAAATGTCTGGTTGGTCCCTGTGGTTTACGAAAATTGCAAACTTGGTCCTAATGGTTCACTAATTACACACTTGGTCCCAGTTGTTACAATTTTTGAACTCGCTTGGTCCTTACCACTAACTCCTGTTAAATATTTCAGTTAAAACACCTCATGTGCATGTCACATGAGGGTATTATGGTCATTTTAACTCTAAAAATTAAATATTATACTTTAATTTGTGGGCCCTGTTTTATCCATCCCACCAACGCTTCCTCTAACCTTCACCATTTCAACATTAGGCCTTCACCATCTCAATAGATCACCACCCATGCCCCAATTAACCACCGTTCCCGACAATAAAACGAGCAAACAGCCACGCAGGATTTAACCAACGGTTCCTGCAAAACGATTCCGGCAAAAAAATGAGGTGGTTGTTGAAGGATGTGGCAGTGGTTGACGACTTGACGGGACAGTGGTTGTTGAAGGATGTGGCGGTGGTGGCTTGACGGGAATGGCAGCGGTGGTGGTTTGACCGGATGTGGCGGTGGTGGTTTGATTTGATGTGAGGGTGGTGGTTTGACAAGAATGGCGGCGGTGGTGGTTTGACTTGATGTGGCGGTGGTGGTTTGACGAGAATGGTAGCAGTGGTGGTTTAACCGGATGCCGCGGTGGGTGTTTGACGGGAATGGTGGAAGTGGGTTGTTGTGTTACAGGAATGGTGAGTTTTTGAGTGGTGGTGGATTGTTGTTTACTATTGTGAAAGTGGTTGTGGGACCAGTGGATTAAAGGAGGTGGTGGCAGTGGTGGTGGGATGGGGATGGTGGATGGTGAAGGGAGGTGGGGTTGGGTGAAGAAGATGAGTAGGATGATGGGCCCATCTTTTTTGTAGAATTTATTTTTTTATAAGAGACAATATTAATATTAAAATGACCACAATACCCTCATGTGACATGCACATGAGTTGTTTTAACTGAAATATATAACAGGGGTTAGTGGTAAGGACCAAATGAGTTCAAAAATTGCAACCACTGGGACCAAGAGTGTAATTAGTGAACCATTAGGACCAAATCTGTAATTTTCACAAACCACAGGGACCAACCAGGCATTTAACTCTATATCTTATTTTCTTTCTAATTATTTTCTTCTTCCAAAAAAATAACAAATATTATCACCCTTTGGTTTAACAATGGAATGTCAAAACTCAAAATCATACAATGAAGACGAAGAAGACTCTTGATGAAGATAAAGATAAAGAACACAAATTCGATTGACAAAGACCGGAACATAAACTGGATAAAGTTAACTATTTACACACACATGTATGTAGGTACATATGTATGTATGCAGTAATTCACTGGACATATAGGTCAAATATTCAAGAAAAATTGAAATGTTTAGAGCATTGAAAACCATCACTTATAGTTTTGCTAATTCAGGTTACGATAATCGATCTCCACTAGTACACAAGTCTCGAAGTCAATTTAATGATTAAAGATTTGGTCTGAAGATTTGATTGTACGAGTCAAACACGGATGAATGATTCATTAAGTAGTTATAAACACCATCTACAAGGAAATAATTGTATAGTAACATTTAGATAATATCATAAAGAATTTCAGTTTGCAAATTGATATTATGTGTAAGTTTTTTAACGAAATTCTGGGACCGTTTTCTCAATGCTAATTAAATGGTTAAATCTTGTTTTCAAACTAGCAAGTTACATTTATGAGTAAATAAAATATTCAAACATTTAATCCGTCACATAATGATAGCCTAGAAATGTAAAAAAAAAAAGATAATTATAGAAATTTGAAAAGGATGATGTTAATATATAGAGTGAATTCCAATTTTTGTCCTTTATCTATACACCAAATTTCAGGTTGTGTTCTTTGTCTTTAAAATTGATGAGTTTTATCCTTATTGTTTCAAAATTTTGCATGGTATATCATTTAAGCCTAACCCAGTTAATTTTATATGTTAAGTAAAGGGTAATTTGGTCTTTTTACTTATTTATTTATTTAAAACACTATTTTAATAAATAAAACAAAATGAATTATTATATACAAACACACACTCTCTTAAAATACATACTCTCTCTCTCTAACGCAAACCCCCACCACTATCACCACCACCTGCCGCCACCCACTCCCACCCCCACACCCCTAATTTAGCCAAATGATAGAAATTTGCAAGACCACTTTATGGATCTGACTTTTCTAAACAGGGGGTTTGGTTACAAAGCTTTTCATATATATTGTACACCAATGCATTAACGAACTTCATCTTCCACTTGATTCTGCAAGATCTTAAACAACACCGAACGGTTTAATTTCAAGTGGTCACATTTATAGAGTATAAAGCGCATCTGCCTCTGTTTTTATCAAAAGCAAAAGCAGCAGGTGTATTTGATTGAGCCCTAACCATGGCCTCTGGACCCCAATTCTTACCACCACATGTGCCTTTATTCCTATTCTCAACTCTCATTTATAAAATCATACAAGAACTCCCTTGAAAGACTGTTTTCGTATGCCAATTTTCCGTTTGTAAGTTTGTGGTTTGTCAAACCGGCAGACGACGGAGCAGACCACCTCGACCGCAAGCTCCGATTTACCATTCACGGTTTCACATCTCGCCACCAGCGAGAGAGAGTAGAGAGTGTGTGGTAGCAGGTGGTGGGAGTGGTGGCGTGTTTTTGCCCTAGAAAGAGAGTGTGTTAAAAGAGTGGGCTGTTTATAAGAGAGTAGGGGTGTTCACGATCCGATCCGATCGAGGGTCTGCTCATGCTCGGATTGAATTACAACCGATCCGATCCGAGCGGATCAAATTTGTAAAACCGATCGCAAAAGTGATGCTCATGCTCGGATTGAATTTGAATCGAACCGATCCGATCGGCTCGGTTTCGCTCGGTTTTTATCAAATCCAAAAAAAAGCGAGCAGATCGTTTTTCGCTCGATTGAATAATAAGGCTTCGTTCAACAAAAACAAATTCTAACTTAAAGTGCGAATACAAAAGCAACATAAAATAAAGTGCGAATACATAAGAAACATAAAATAAAGTGCGAATACAAAAGCAACACAAAATAAAGTGCGAATACAACCAACCAGGCCCAACTAGCAAGAAGCTAGAAAGGACCTGGGACAAACAACAGCTAATCACCAACCATGTGAGTCTGTGACTGTGGAGACCGGAGAGTGAGACCGAGATTAGAGCGGCAATTTGAATACGACTGATTAGGGAAGAATAGATTTAGGGTTAGATACTTAGATTTATATATTAAATATTAAGTTGGGTTGAATGTTATTTGGGCTTTTAGTTTTTTTTGGGCTATTATATTTTTTTGGGTTTTTATCTATAAAATCTATAATATAAATATATATATTAATTATTAATAAAAATAATTCGAGCGAAACCGAGCGATCGACGAGCGAGCGGAGCTATGCTCATGCTCGGATTGAATTTGAATCGAACCGATCCGATCGGCTCATTTACAAACTGAGCGGGAATCGAACGAGCATTTTTCGAGCATTTTTCGAGCGATCGTCGAGCAGTTTGGACAGCCCTATAAGAGAGTGTGTTAAATGGTGGGAGTGGGCTGTTTATTATATCTAATAATAATTCATTTTGTTTTATTTGTTAAAAGAGTAAACTGTCATTTTGGTCCCTGTGGTTTAGGCATTTTTACCATTTTAGTCTAAATTTTAAACTTTTTACATCTGGGTTCCTGTGGTTTGCATTTTGTTGCCATTTTAGTTCAAAACTCAAAATATCTCATTTTTTGACTGTTTTAATGTCCCTTTTTTATCCTTATCTGCAGAGGTAGTTTGGTCATTTTAATTTACTCTTTTAATAAATTAAAACAAAATTAATTATATTATATATATACATACATACAGACATTCACACAGATACCCATCTCTCTCTCAAATACCCACCGCCACCGCCCATGACCTACACCTCCACCTCCATCTCTGATGACCTGCATCCATAAAAATACCCACCGCCGCCACTACCTCCACCTGCATCAAAAAAACCCTCAACAACCCCTTGAGATCTAACCTCACTTTCAGACAGTGTCTCCACTTCACTTCAACTCAAGTCAACAATGGCGAGTCGCTTAACCCTCATCCTCTGTCTTTCCACACTCCTCATCCTCTCTCACCTCACCCCACTTTCTCTCTCTAAACAAACCTCCACCGATGAAGACGACGACGAAGACCTCAGCTTCCTCGAAGAACCAGAACCTTCACCTTCACCCACCTCAACCCACGATCCAGATCTCCCAGATTTCGACGAATTCGCCGGAGACGAATACGAAGAAGATGTATCAACGAACACCCAGCGTTGTTTGAGGTGGTTCTTGAAACTGATCTGGTCGTCGGAGAGGGCTTTCTCGGTGGTGGTTGGTGTATTGCGAAGATGGTGGTCAGTGGAGTGGGGTGGTGTTTGATGGTTGATGATGATGGTTTCTGGGGGCGGTGGTGGTAGATGGGGGCGGTGGTGGCTGGTGTTTGCTGCTGGTGGTGTAGAGAATTGCTGAACGTTGTTGTGTTGATGCTGATGAAGGAGGTTTTGTTGATTATTGCAGGTTTGATTATTGCAGGTTTTGTTTCCCCAAATAAATCATCATCATCCCCAAATAATCCCCAAATAACAGCTGATTGATTGTTAACAGCTGATTGATTTTGCAGATTGTGTTGCTTAATTACATGTGTGTGCAGGTTTTAGAGAAGAGAGAGAGAGAGCTGAAGTTGTCGATGATGCGGTGGTGGGGGTGGTGCGGTGGTGGGGGTGGTGCGGTGGTGGTGGTGTGGTGGTAGTTCAGAGAAGAGAGAGAGAGAGAGAGCTGAAGTTGTCGATGAAGATGAACTGCAGAGTATGTATGTGTGTATATTAATATATATATATATATATATATTAATTTTTTAATTAAGAAAATGTTAAATGAAAAGCAAAATGACCAAAATGCCCCTGAACTAAAAGACAAAATAGGATGTTGCAACAGTCAAAAAATAGGGTTTTTGGATTTTGGACTAAAATGGCAACAAAATGCAAACCACAGGGACCCAGATGTAAAAAGTTTGAGATTTGGACTAAAATGGCAAAAGTACCCAAACCACAGGGACCAAAATGGCAGTTTACTCTTGTTAAAATGGTGTTTTAAATAAATAAATAAAAAGACCAAATTACCCTTCACTTAACATTTAAAATTAACTAGGTTAGACTCAAATGACATACCGTGCAAAAGATTTTGAAACAATAAGTATAAAATTTATCAATTTTAAAGATAAGACTATGGGATATGGGGCGTGGGTTGGGTGCAAACGCCCAAGTCACCACCCCGGGTGGGCTTGGGTTTCGGCGTGGCCCCATTGGCGGGGGTTTCAGCCCGGGCGTGGGGCGGGGCTACGAGACTTACATGGCGGGATGTCATTGGCCAACAAAACTAGCCGTTTAGGCTAGCTGTTGGCCATTAATTTAAAAAAAAAAAACCGTTTTTCCTATATAAATACCTTACCATATTTAACATTTTTTGTCACACAATATCAAACACATAAAACATAATCTTGCCATGAGTTCTTCAAGTTCAAGTGAATCGTCATCAGCATCTGACGATGGTGCGGAAATATTTCTACAAACGATCGCGACGGTGGTTAAAGCTATCGTGGAAGACGATGAAGAAGACACTTCGAAACCGAAACGGAGGAGGTACATCGCTCGTGAACGGCACACCGCTAACAATTTGTTGGTAAGTGATTATTTCTCAGCCGAACCTAATTATGATGAAAAAATGTTTAGGCGTCGTTTTCGTATGAGTAGAAACTTATTTTTAAGGATATCTAGGGATCTTGAGGAGAAGTATGTTTATTTCCAAAAAAAACCGGTTGTAACCGGGCAATTAGGATTTAGTACGTGGCAAAAGGTCACGGCAGCACTTAGACAGTTAGCGTACGGCAATAGTTCGGACATTATGGATGACTATTTAAAAATGTCTGCACGTGTAGATAGAGAAAGTGTTCACAACTTTTGTTCGTGTATTTTAGAACTTTATAAGAAAAGATATTTGAGAAAGCTCTCGTTCAGTGACATGCAACAAATATTGGAACATCACGCCGATTATCATGGGCTACCCGGGATGTTAGGTAGTTTAGATTGTATGAAATGGCCTTGGGAACTTTGTCCAACCTCATGGCAAGGCGCTCACACGAGTGGATTTCACGGGATGCCAACCATCATGCTTGAAGCGGTTGCATCCCAAGATCTTTGGATATGGCATGCGTTCTTCGGTATGCCAGGTTCACATAACGATATTACCATCATAAACCACTCGCCCCTTTTCAATGATCGGGTAAATGGTATAGGACCCAAAGGAAGCTTCTTTGTAAACGGGGTTGAGTACGTGTATGGGTACTACCTAGTTGATGGGATTTACCCGGAATGGGGGGTTTTCGTAAAATCGTTCACAAAACACGATACTATAGATCCAAAGAGATTAAAGTTTAATAGGGTCCAAATGGCTGCACGTAAAGACGTCGAGCGAGCGTTCGGTGTTTTGAAGAAAAGGTGGCGAATATTGGCAATGCCTTGTCGACTATGGGAAAAGGATCAGATTGGAAACGTGATGTACGCATGTATCATTCTTCACAACATGATTTTGGAGGATGAAGGTAGAGCGGTCGTTAATTACTATGATGACGATGACCCCCAACCAGATAACGTAACAGTTACAGACGAAGATAAATCGTCAAATGAATTTTTTATCAAGTCAAGGGATATACATCACAACCTTCGATCTGATTTGGTGGATCGTGTTTCAACGATTCATGGGTTCGAAATGGACGAAGACGACGACGAAGAATGATTGTTTTTTTTTAATTTATGTATGTTTATGTAGTTTTTAATGGTTTTATATAAAAAAAATGATGTGGCTTGGCCACGCCAGCCAAGCCACGCCCACCATACCCCAATGAACTTGGGTTTGTGTATTGAGTGTCCCATAATCCACGTGTCAATCCATGCCCCAAACCCCCGCCCGCCATACTCCACGGTCTAAAGGACAGCGTCTGAAATTTGATATATAGGTAAAGGACAAAACTTGTAATTCACTCTAATATAGATAAAGATAATTAACAGATAAAAAACATGTCCAATAGATTAGGCAAGAGGAGATAGAGATTGAGAAAGAAAAATTTGATCCAGCACAAAATGCTATATATACCCTAGCAATGTAAAGAATGAAAAAGGTGAAATTAATATAAAGAAAGTAAAAGAAAAAAAAATGTCAAATAGGTTATACGAGAGGAGATAGACGTATAGAGATTGAGAAAGAAAAATTAAAATGATATATAACCATCTTCTTTAGTCTAAACCGACACATGCAAATGAAACAAAAACCATATCTTATTAAACAAAAAAATATCATGTTATATTGTGAAGTGGGTGGATCTTTATTTATTATATGCTGAAGTTTTGTAAAGTACAAATTAGAACACTCTATAAATCTTATTAAATATAAACCAGATCAATTTTATTTATAAAGAAATGCAGAACAATAAACGTGTAATTTGAATAGGCATAAACTATTCGGACACCCTCTCCAGCTATTTGGACACTTTTGGTGCTCTAGACGCATACGAAACGTCTAGGCACAGAATTCAAGGGGGTCTGCAGGGAATGTCAAGCACAAAGTTTAAGAAACATTGGACGCCTCGTACATGCCTATACGAGGCGTCCAGGTAATGGGTTTTTTTTTTTTGTTTAAAGAAGGGGTGTTTTGGTATAGTTTTTGGAGGTGTTTTTTTAGAGAATTTTTTTGTGTTTTTAAAGAAAGTTTTATTTTTTACACTAATCGGCTTTTTAAATATATTCGATCGATTAAATATTATATCTTTTTTAACATTTTACCTTTTTAAATATTATTCTTCGGATTAAAATTTTATCTCGTTTAAATATTGTTTCCGTATTATATCAAGACAACACTCATTAAGTAACCAAATGACTGAAAACAAACGTAAATATAACATATATAAGATAACTTTTGTACATCTATAACAAAAATATATAAGATAAGTTTGTACAGCCATAACAAAAATAAAAACTACAACTGGACTATGCCTCAGGCTCCGAATCTGGATCTGGATCTGGCTGCTGCGGCTGCTGCCGCTGATGTGGTGCTCGAGGTGGTGGGAGCGGTATCAGGGGTTACCCCTCTCTCTCTGTGTCTATCTTGCGCCTCCCGAACCAACCAACCTATCAAATCGTTGAGCCTGTCAAGCTCGGCTCATATCTGCGGATGTACTTCATCTCCCGGGGCATGACCTGCAATAACGTGACGTGGAAACTGAGGCGCCCCGGGAGGTGGTGGTGGTTGTGGCATCGCTGGACTGTCTAAATTCACCGGAGGGTCCTGCACGAGCACTGCAGCAGGATCTGGCGGAGGATAGACTAGATCGAACTGCTCTGGTAGGGGCTCCTCTGCCCATAAGCCCCCTGCGCGGTTTTTAAACAGCACGTCAATGACGTCGAACCTCTTTGTCGCAACCACTGACCCCTATCTCCTGGGAGCTGGCGGCCGCGAGCCAGTTTCGGTGGAATCGTTTGTTTTTAATAGTTTGGCAGCGGAAATTACATCAGGACCGTAGTTAGGAAATATTTTTTTAGAGTAAAACCACCATATTTTATAAATATGATTGTTTTGGTCAAAAAATCTGATGAGGATAATGCAACCAAACTCTCTGTTAAGGGGTATGATGCTTGAATTGATTTATAGCAATAAGGATCACTATGAAAGATAAATAACAAGTGACACAAGGTTTATACGGGGAAAAAGCCCTTGATCAAGAGTTGATCTCCGGCACAAAAACCTCGGGTGATGGAAACTACCGATCACCAACTCAAACTAAACAAGTAATGTGTTACAACTTCGGATGATAGCGAGCTAAATACAAGGATCACTATAGTGTAA
The DNA here is from genome assembly GCA_030545235.1 of Helianthus tuberosus. Classification (NCBI taxonomy): domain Eukaryota; kingdom Viridiplantae; phylum Streptophyta; class Magnoliopsida; order Asterales; family Asteraceae; genus Helianthus; species Helianthus tuberosus. The sequence continues at coordinate 5,913,421 of CM060414.1, read as the reverse complement.
TGTGTAAAAAGTGTATGAAATCGCTAAGTGAATGAACGAGAGCTGGTGTGAGCGGTTTTCAGAGTGTGTGTAGCCAAAAATAGCATAAGTGTTGTCTAATTAGCTCGCTACCCCATTTAAATCTAATAAAAATCTAAGTAACAAACTATCCGCAAATGGTGCAAGTCCTCCACGACTCCACAACGTCCATTTCTGACCAAGCACGTGCGGAATAGAGTTAGTATATTCTCCAGAAATATCGCCAAGACCAAGTCCCAATTGATATTCCTGCAAAACAGTTACGAATTCAAAGTGAACAATCATTAGTATAAGGATCCTTAGGATGATCCATGATCCTGATCTTGATCCTGAAGCACTTCTGAGGATCACTAACTGACACAGAAGTAAGGATCACCAAACAGGATAATATTTGAGGATCACGGGTCATTTAGAAATCCACCCCTAACAATTGCCCCCAAAATATAAGGAGTTATATCGTAAATAAACGAGTTATATTTTTTCGATCTTATCCCCAACAAACTAACGGATAACTAGCCGTTGGAGACGGACTAGCCGTTGCAAAGCTGACGTCACTGAAGTGACAATCCTGCAAATCATCATTATAAATAGGAGTTAGAGATAGGATCAATATGCATTTAAATTCGAAGAAACTCCCTTTAAATTCTCGGTCGAAGATCAATCAGGTATCTCTTCTCTTATCTCTCCTTCTCTTACTCTGTTTTTCTTTCTTTACCAAAATCAATGATGTTCCGGTCCTCCCCCGCCAAGGATCACCAGAAGGATAGCCCCTTGAAGAGTCAAGGGATTATCAAAGACTCAATACATGAGAGGTGTTGCTTTAACGATGCTCAAATAGATAAGATTCGTCACTGCTTTCCGGCGAATGCCTTTTTCAAACCCTTCGATCCCACTATTCTGAGCGACTATGTTTCTGAAACATGGGTTGCCTTTCCAGTTACTCCATTCACTATAGGATACACCTATCCTTTTCCAGACTTTACACAATCCTTCTTTTCCCTTACCGGCATCTCCTACATCCAAGCTATGCCGATGATTTGGAGGGTCTTGTATACCCTGGAGAGGATCATAGAGCAGGAAGGGATTGACTTAGGAATGTCAGAGCTGACACAGATGTATGATCTCACGACATTTGGATCACATCGATATCTGTTTAAGCGAAAACCCGGCGAAGAACACCCCATTTTTAAAGCCACCAAGAATGACACAAATTGGAAACGACGCTTCTTCTTTGTCAGGAGGGATACCATTTCAAACGGAAAGCATTTACCCAGAAAGTGGTCCACCAATGGTAGGACAGAGGATCCTGAGAAGGATCATCAGGTAATCTGGCTCTTGTGAAAGGATCACTAACCCCTTATTGTCTTGTGTTATGCAGCTATTTCTGTTTCGCACCTTATCACAACACCCGCAACCAAGGATAGGCTTGCTGCTTTTTGGAAGCTTGATCCTGAAATAAGGTCATTCAAGATAGACACCCAAGACTCACAAGAAGTATCCTCAGGTTCCATCACCATGTCAAGTAAGTATCCTGCTTTTTGTATAGTTGAATATTAAAATAAATAGTTATATTGAAATAGGATAAGGATGCTTATCTTGCTTGAAATGTGTAGGTGCCGGAAAATCTTCCAAGCCTGCCTCCCAATTCAACACGGCCGACCTTGATGTTGTTCGATCCAGGAAGAAGAGGGCCACTACCAGTCCTAGCATCTCCATTCCCAAGGCACCCACTAAAGGAAGGGGTGGCAAGAAGAGGAAAACTTCTGACACAGAGGACCTACAAGGCCTACCATTGATCCGCCACCAGTTCCTTGAATACTTCAATGAGGTGAGGATCATCAATTCTGCCTAGGTATCCTACTCATTTGAGGATCACCTGATCTTGAACTGCTTTGTCTTTTTCTTTGCAGAAATTTGCTGAGATTGAAGATTATGTGGGAAGCGTCGAGGAGCTGGATAGGAAGATTGCTGACCTCCAACAAGTTGCAGTGCTTAAGGATCTTAAGATTGCTGATCTTGAAAAAGCCCTTCAGGATGGCAAGACTAAGACAGCTAAAATCCTGATCGACATTGACTATGAGAAGCATGATCTCATAGAAGGTGCAAAGGTCTCTCCTGCCATCACAATGTATCACACAAAACTAAAGATGGCCCAGGAAGCTCAAGATCCTAACTTCGACAGAAGCAGCTGGGATGTTGAGGGCTGGAAAGCAAGGTTGGCTGATCTTGAAGATGATGAAGAGGCTGAGGAGGTTTTGGCGATCGAAGCTGGAGGTAGTGGGAAGGATCAGGTTAAGGATACCGAAGCTGGAGGGGATGAGGATGCAGCGAAGGTGTAGGCTGCACAATTGGGCGATGATGGACATTCTTAGACGCAGCCGGAGCCCAATTTTTAAATTTGGTAGTAGTTTTTTGTGGTTGTGATGTTTTTAAAACAATGATGGTCTGTAATAACTAAACAATAGCTATTAGGGTTAAGGATCATGAATGATCATTTGGACAATAGGTAGGATTACAACTGGTGGAGGGATCATCTGTTTGGGGGATGAAGCCATTGTAATCCTGCCATCTTTTTAATTCCTGCACTACTAAGACCTTTAGACAATGGACACCCTTTACCTACCCCAGCGGACGGGCCACGTATTGCTGGTAGATGCTCGGGGTAGGTAATTTTGACAACCTTTGATGGTTAAACTTTTGTTAATAAAATAACCTTAATCTTTTTTGGCTTATCTTGTGTTGGTATCCTTGTTGTTGTTTTATTTTTCAATTGTTTTGATTTACACTTGTCTGAGTAAAAAAATTGAACAACTTAGATAAAAAATTTAGGATATAATGCAAGATCAAATATCCTATAGTTGAAATATTCCAAAAAGTGGTATATTTTAAGGATCATGAGTTTAGTTGTCAAAGTATTAGGGTTATTCAAATAATCAATGAATAAAATCAAAATAGTTAAGGATCATACCTGAGGATCCAAGTTAGGATCCTAACTCTTAATATTATTATAACCAGGATAATCACACAACAAACCTTAGTAAAAAGGTAAGGATCAAGGATCCTTGATTGTTTAACTTCGAAAACCTGAAATAGGATACAACTTGGGACTAAGCCATTATAAGATAAAGGTTAGCAACTGGGGACAAGCCCAAAGGATAACTGGGGACAAGCCCAAAGGATAACTGGGGACAAGCCCAAAGATCGTGTGTTAACTGGAGTATGGCCCTAACTGGCGACTATCCAAACTTAGTGGCATGAAAATGCCAAACCCTTAGCTAGCGTGAAAACGCTTGAAACCTTAAGAACGGATGTATGGTACGTCTACCATTATACGTAGGATCCTAGGTATAGCCAGTACAATGGAATTATCAGCCCCTAAAACGAGTACTGGTCCCACTGCCATGAACTATACCCGGATCATCGTGCGCTACTGGCGGAACTGGGGTCAAACCCAAGGATAACTGGGGTCAAACCCAAGTAACTGGTTGCTTGTGTGGATAATCATGCTTTTGCTAAGAGTACCTGAACCTTCAAAACTCAAAATCTCGTGAAATGGGGATAAAGGATGCAAGATCCTTATCCTTATGTGAAAAAGTAAGGAAATGAAATAGTTTAAGATTAGAATGTTACCAAAAATGAGGATCATCTGTGCTTTAACGATCCTTTAAGGATATTTATCATGTGAGGATCATGGATCCTTATCACATGAAATATCTCTTCAAATGGACAGCATTCCAAGCTCTTGGTAGTAAGTCACCTTCCATTGTTAGCAATCGATATGCCCCCTTTCCTGCCTCAGCTTCAATCAAGTAAGGGCCTTCCCATTTTGGTGCCAACTTTCCATCAGCAGGATTGGTGGTATTCTGAAATGCTTTCCTTAGTACCATATCACCAATTTGGAATTTCCTGATCCTCACATTTTTGTTGTATGCACCGGCCATTCTTTGCTGATAACTAGCCATCCTTATCCTTGCCAAATCTCTGATTTCTTCTATAGTATCCAGGTCTTGAACCAAGTTCTCATCATTTTCCTCAGGATCACGAATACTGGTTCTAGCAGTTGGAACCACCATTTCTGTAGGGATCACTGATTCTGGCCTAAATACCAAAGAGAATGGAGTTTGGCCTGTAGCATTCTTAGGAGTTGTCCTATCAGCCCAAAGCACATAAGGTAATTCTTCTGCCCATTTCCCTTTCTTGGATCCAAGCTTCTTCTTCAAATTGTTGATGATGATCTTATTGGAGGATTCTGCCTGACCATTAGCTTGTGGGTGGACTGGTGTTGATGTTATCATCTTAATCCCCCAGCTGTCACAAAAGTTAGTGGTTCTGCCCCCAATGAATTGGGAACCATTATCACATATAATTTCAGAAGGAATACCGAATCTAGTTATAATATTTATTTTAATGAAGGATATAACTTCCTTTTCTCTGACTTGGGCAAAAGCTTCAGCCTCTATCCACTTGGAGAAGTAATCAGTCATAGCGAGCATGAATACTTTTCCACCAGGTGCCTTAGGGAGCTTACCAACTATGTCCATACCCCATCTCATAAATGGCCAAGAGGAGGATATAGGATGCAAAAATTCAGCTGGTTGATGAAGGATATTGCTGTGTCTCTGACAAGGATCACATCTCTTAGCATACTCCATAGCATCTCTCTTCATGGTTGGCCAGTAGTATCCTGTCCTCAGGATCCTTGAGAATAACGCTGTCACACCCTGCTTGTTGCGGAAGTGTGTTGCGTGTGACGTAAGAAAGGTAATCATTGCATCCAATCATGTATCACCGGCTCAAGACTTGTTTCCTGAAATACATGTAGTTTTAAAAAGTCAACAAAAGTTGAGCGAGTTCATGCAGTTTTTGTTATCATATGTAATCGTAGTATTCATGAAAATGAGATCTCGTAATCGTAGTATTCATGAAAATGAAATCTTGTAATCGTAGTATTCATGAAAATAAAATCTTGTAAGCATAGTATTCATGAAAAAGAAATCTTGTAATCGTAGTATTCATGAAAATGAAATCTTGTAAGCGTAGTATTCATGAAAATGAAATCTTGTAATCGTAGTATTCATGAAAATGAGATCTTGTAATCATGGTATGTTCTGATTCATTCATGGAGTCTGTTAAGGATCTATCAGTGGGTAGCGAGCCCCCTGACATAATGTACCATAAGCAAATAACCAAACCGAGAACACTTTGTCATCATTGGGATCACAAAAGCACTCCAGGGTATACCAACCAGGAGTGGGGCGTGCCTCAAGCCCAATAGATCTACACCTTTTGCACCTTGGTCACTAAGTGATTAATGGTTATTAATGTAGTTTCCCTACTTATGCACATTGATCATGCCATCTACTCCGTAACTAACATACCAATAGTTTTAGCATGTATTTCCCCTCGATGTTTTTGAAAACAAAACATTGAAAACAGTGAAAGGAGGGACATGAACTCACAAGTTTGCGTCCCGTGTATTATGATATCGAAGTGAGCATCCGTACGTGTCAATAACCTACATGTGTACTAATCTCGTTAGACACTAGGTCTTTCGGACCTCGTACAAGTTGTTCATCTTGAATTATTTATTATGTTCTTGTTTGTCATCTTTGGAACAACTTTGTATTTTAGAGCGTTGATAGTTTATTCGCTCGATTGTTATGTGTATACATATATTCTATACATATTGAATTCATAAGCGAACGACTTCGAACCTATGTCATTGGGCTTAACCCACGTTTCATTGTTATTGGGCCTAGCCCTAGTTTTCTTGTTATTGGGCCTAGCCCTAGTTTTTAATGTCATTGGGCCTAGCCCTAGTTTTTAATGTCATTGGGCCTAGCACTAGTTTTTGTAATTTGGGTCTAGCCCAAATCTAATCCTAGTGAGTCCATTAAATATACTCTTGCAATTTTTACCAAAAATTCACCAAGCATGTAACTTAATAAGTTCGTTTTTCACATGAAAATACTTGGTAATTTTTATAGTTTTCGACTTTCCGGATTCCTGTTTTTGACCACTTAGTTATGCGTTCGCTTTAGTGTCTAAAAAAATATGTTATTTTTAGACTCAACATTGTAGTAACTTGTTTACGATGTTGATATGCCCAAATTGTCGTCATCAAGTGTTATGTATTTCCATTTCGGCCATTTTATTTAATTGTCCGATTTTACTAGCATTTCTTGGACCATGTAGGAACATGTACGTGTATTTATTTTGATCACCCTATAGGTGTCTAATACATACACATATATAGCACACATTGCAAGCACTTAGCAAGTTTCCAAAAATATATAATTTTTCTTACCAAAAATTATATTTACACATTGTTATATTTTTACCCATTTATTTTTGTAAAAATATAAGTTTAAGTTCATAAGAACTTTTTGAATATTTAAACTTTAAATATTCCCATAAAAGTTCCCTAATGACGTTTAAGACCACTAATCACGTTTAACCTGGTTAATCCCCTCTTTAATCGCGATTAGATTTTTAGAAAAATTCGCCATAGTTTCCCCTAAACTATGACGTTTCCCACGTTACAAAAACGCGTTTAAATCATAATCACAATCAATTTTCCAAATCAAGTTTCATTGTATCAACTTTTTATACATGTTTATATGTTAACATAATCTCCACATTTCTTGAACTTTACACTTTTTATACTTAAAAAGTGAGACTTTTTAAGGTAATTTTTCATAATAAACAAGTTGTTTAATTTATCTTGTAAAAACAAGGTTCACTAACTTCCCAAGATTAAGTTTTAAACCTATTTAAACACTTGTTTCTTTACGTAATCCAAAAATCTTATGATTAGTTCATGAAATGAGTATGATGATCTTTCTTGATTTAAACATAACCATGCTTAAATCACATATTTATGTTCATCATAATAAGATGAACACAAATATAAAATACTACATGAAACTAACAACATGATCATCATAAGTATAAGTATAAGCTTTAACTCACTAATATTCACAAAAATAACATAATCATCATGAACACATGAACATATTAACACTAAACAACATAAATCAACACATAATATATTCATATTTAGTGTTTATTAGCTTTGTGTTTAGGGTTTTTGATTATGTTAAGCTTTAATTTCAAGATCAACAACTTGTACTTCTATGATTAACTAGTAAAATAAAGCTTAAATATTGTGTTTAGAAGACTCACAATCTTGCACAAGCCAAAATAAGAAAACAAAAAGACAATCGAGCTCCAAGAAGACTCCTAGTGATGCTCCATACTTAAACCATGTTGAGATGTCCTTAAAATGGCTAGATTATGTGAATTTTGAGGAGTTTATGGAAGGTTTAAAGGTGTTTTCTTGGGGAGTATATGGCTGCCGATTTTTGGGTCTCCAAATGGGGTTTCTTTGTTTGAATTTTGTGAAAAAAAATGATAGGATAAGGAATGATTCAAGTATGGTGTTTAGGTAAATCTTTCAACAACTTCTATCACTCACCATACTTAAGTCTTCACAAATTCAACAAGTAAAGTGGATGGGGCCCCACTTTTTGAACGTAAATACATGGAGGAGGACTTTCAATGTATTTTTTTTTACTTTCTTTTTTTATAAAATATGTTAACTAGGTAGATATTTACTAATTTGCTAGATATTTTAGCCATTAGTTTAATTTAGGGTAATTTGGGGTTAATGATAAACTAAGGTTATAACAAAGTCTAATTTGTTTACTAGTTTAGTGGGTATTAATTTTTGATGGTAAAAATCCCACTAGTTCGCTTACCGGTTCGATATCGGGTGGTATACGAAAGTTATAGTGTAGTACCGGGAGCTATGGTTTTAATTTACCATCGATGCTACGGCATCTATTCAAGGCGTTTATGACGCCAAAATATCGCTAACTAGCTTGCTAGCATTTTCGTTTGCTTGTTTCGTGACAAAAAAATGTCGCCTACTAGTTCGTCGAGTCGCTAACGGACTAGTTTAGCGCATAGCGACGTAACGCCGGAAACTTGTGATTATGAACATTCCGTTGATATCATCTTATGGTTTTAGTGTGTTTTTCATCAATTGCCATTATTCCGAAGTCCCGGAAATGCTTTGTTATAGGTTCGGACGAGTTAAAAATACTATATTTTAAGCCAAAACGGACAATTTTGAGATTAGGGCGTTATACCGGAAAGTCTTGTTTCTTTGCAAGATGTGTTTTCATAATGATGTTTTCTTATATAAATGGACTCAGTTATGTTATCCGAGTGTCGTTTTTCAGTGTTTCGGTCTGATTTCAAGGTTTGCTGGCATGAATAGTGCAACCGTGAATAGTGCACGCAGCACTTTCTACCAACACTTTTAGGACATTGTTTGTTTGGTTTCGCCTTACGACTAAAACCAACATATGTTTTAGCTTTGTTTTCTTGTCCTAACACTGTTATTCAGTATACGACACAGTTACGTAATTAAATTACGCTAAATGCAAGAGATTAAGAAATATAAATAGTGATTAGATTGTACGGAATTACCAGTTATTTGCCAGTTGTCACATTCTCCCCCTGTTAAAAAGAATTTCGTCCCGAAATTCAAGTTGAGCCATCCTTTACAGGAGTCTTCTTAAACAGGTAGGGATATTTTGCCTTAATCTGATCTTCACGTTCCCATGTGTACTCGGGTCCGTGACGTAAATTCCAGCGGACCTTGACTAGTTCGATATTACTTCTCCTTGTCTGGTGGACCTTCCGGTCCATAACCTCGACGGGTTCTTCGGTAAGCTGGAGCGTGTCGTCTACATGAATTTCATCCACTGGGATGATAACTGTATCAACGGTCGGACTTTTCTTGAGATTCGACACTTGAAATGTGTCGTGTACGTTGCTGAGTTCTTCCGGCAGTTTCAACTTGTACGCGATGGTACCGATCTTTTCTAGAATCTCAAACGGCCCAATGTATCTCGGGTTAGTTTTCCGCGCTTCCCGAATCTAGCTACGCCTTTCCAATGCGAGACTTTTTAGTAAGACTTTGTCTCTAACCTCGAAGGATAATGGTTTACTTCTTTGATCCGCGTAGCTCTTTTGTCTATCACGAGCTGCCTTGATACGGTCTCGTATTTTGTGTGTCATATCGGTAGTTTCTAGGACAAGTTCAGGGCCAATGAGTTGGTTGTCTCCGACTTCCGCCCAGCACAGCGGTGATCGGCACTTCCGTCCGTCTAGTGCTTCGAATGGGGCGACTTTAATGCTTGTGTGATAACTGTTATTATAGGAAAACTCTACCAGAGGTAAATGAGTATCCCAGTTTCCGCCCAAATCCATCACACAGGCACGAAGCATATCTTCTAGAGTTTGGATGGTTCGTTCGCTTTGGCCATCGGTTTGCGGATGGAATGCCGTGCTTAGATCCAAACGAGGCTTGAAAGGATTGCCAAATCCTTGACACAAAGCGACCATCACGATCCGAGATTATTGAAATAGGCACTCCGTGACGTGTTATTATCTCTTTGAGGTAGATTTCAGCTAACTTCGCGGTACTGTCTTTTTCGCGAATTGGCAAGAAGTGAGCTGACTTGGTTAATCGATCAACGATAACCCAAATCATGTCATGACCTCAAGAGGTCCGTGGGAGTTCTGTAATGAAATCCATTGATATCTGTTCCCACTTCCAAACGGGAATCTCGGGTTGTTGTAATAGTCCAGATGGCTTTTGATACTCGGCCTTGACCTTTGCACAAATTAGGCATTTCCCAAACGTAGGTCGCAATATCTCCTTTGAGATTAGGCCACTAGTAATATTCCTTTACATCCTGATACATCTTATCAGATCCTGGATGTATTGAATATTTTGACTTGTGTGCCTCCTCCAGCACTAAGTCTCACAATCCGCCAAAGTAAGGAATCTAGATTCTTCCTATGAAATACCATGTGCCATCTTTGTTCTCTCTCAATTGTTTCTCTAATCCTCGCAAGGATTCTGCTTGAATGTTCTCCGGCTTTAGAGCTTTTAGTTGTGCATCGTGCACACGAGTAGTGAAGTTTGTCTGAATGGTTAACTCTAAAGCTCGTACTCGTAAAGTTTTGACCCGCTCTTTCCGGTTCAAAGCATCCGCCACAACATTTGCTTTGCCCGGATGGTACTTGATTTCACAGTCGTAGTCATTCAACAATTCTACCCATCGCCGTTGGCGCATATTTAATGTTGAAGACTTTTATGGTCTGTGAATATGGTACGCTTAGTACCATAAAGATAATGGCGCCAAAATTTTAAAGCGAATACCACTGCACCCAATTCCAGGTCATGAGTGGTATAGTTCTTTTCATGAACTTTTAACTGCCGCGACGCGTACGCAATGACTTTTTCACGTTGCATTAACACGCAACCCAAGCCTTGACGCGATGCATCACAGTACACCACGAAGTCATCGGTACCGTCCGGGAGTAATAAGATTGGCGCTTGACATAGTTTATCTTTAAGTAACTAAAATGCCATTTCTTGTTTTTCACCCCAATCAAACTTTCTATCTTTTTGAGTGAGCGAGGTTAGCGGTTGAGCCATTTTAGAAAAATTCTCAATGAATCTACGATAGTATCCCGCTAAGCCTAGAAATTGTCTTACTTCCGTTGGGGTCTTGGGAGCGTTTCAGTTCTTTATGGCTTCTATCTTAGCTGGGTCCACATCTATTCCATTCTCATGCACAACGTGACCGAGAAATTGGACCTCGCGAATCCAAAATTCGCATTTTGAGAATTTGGCATACAATTGTTCTCTCTTAAGCAGCTCCAGAGTAGTTCTCAAGTGTTGTTCATGATCCGCCTCGGTTCGTGAGTATATTAAAATGTCATCAATGAATACGATCACGAACTTGTCAAGATATGGCTTACATACTCTGTTCATTAAATCCATGAACACGGCGGGTGCCTTTGTTAAGCCAAAGGGCAGAACAAGGAACTCGTAATGCCCATAATGAGTCCTGAACGCTGTCATAGGAATGCTTTCATATTGAATTCTCAGCTGGTGATATTCGGATCGTAGATCAATTTTGGAATAGAAGTTAGAACCTTGTAATAGATCGAACAAGTCGTCGATCCTTGGTAAAGGATACCGGTTCTTTGTGGTTAACTTGTTCAGTTCTCGGTAATCCATACACATCCGAAAGGTTCCGTCTTTCTTCTTGACAAATGGCACCGGAGCTCCCCAAGGTGAGAAACTCGGTCTATTGAATCCTTTGTCAAACAATTCCTGAAGCTGAGTAAATAATTCCTGCATCTCCAAGGGTGCGAGTCTATATGAAGCTTTCGCCACCGGTGCAGCTCCTGGCACAAGATCGATACTGAATTCGACTTTTCGCTGCTGAGGTAGTCCCGGCAAGTCTTCTGGAAAGACTTCAGGGTATTCCCTTACCACAGGGATGTCCTCCACCTTGCGCTACTCGGCCTTCTTGTCGACCACATGGGCAAGAGAGGCGATGCATCCTGCTCTTAGACTCCTCCGAGCCTTCATACAGTTGTTGATCAGCAACCGTGTATCGTGTTTCTCTCCATGCACTAAAAGATGTTCTCTCGTCAAACAGGGGGGAGGAAAGGAGGATAGTTTTCTCGAAGCAACTACTTCTGCTAGGTTATCGGCCAACCAGTCTATGCCAGGAGTTTAGTCGTAACAGCCCATTTGAATGAGTGAGAGGTCGATACTGAATTTTCGTGCTCCAAGTTCGAGTGTGCATCCTTTAATATCTTCTCCTGATTCACTAATTCCCCGTTGGCCAATCCTATGGTATGTGAGGACGTCTAGCTTACTTGACTCGGCCAAGCATACTTTGAATTTAATGGGGATGAAGCTAATACCGACACCGGTATTAAACAACACGGATGCAACGGGTCGGTTGATAGGAACGTATCGGCGACCCTTAATGACTTCACATGACTTCGCTAATTCCTCATTAGCTAACTTGATAGAGCAAGACATGTTTAACCTACATGACTCTAATTCGTGTATATGCTTAGTATCTAAAGACACTAAGTTAAGCCGACGTTGGTATCCAAAGTATTGATACATGATGGTTGTAGAGTAGAGCATACCCCTAGACTTGTTTACTCACTAGCTTGATTCATCCTTAACCATCCATGCTCGTAGTGACCTCCTTGCCACAGTAAAAACCACCTCGTTCATTCTTAAATATAACTAACTCATTAGTTTCTGTTTTGTGCCCAGTCTCACCACACTGCTACTCATGTCACTTTTGCAAGTGCCCTCAGGGTGAAAGTTTCACTTATCTCATTCAGAATTTTGACAAGTTATTAGTGTACTTCTTGATGTCAGCTTTGTATCTCAGGGCTAAATCCCAAATGTAGCACTCCGTGCGTTTGAATTCGGGTGTTATCCAGTATGCAATAATCCTTGAGAGATCGTAGAGGCGTCGCGGGTAACCAACAACGTTGGTTCTAATCATGATCGAATCCTAGAGTTCGGTTCCCAACCTTGGAATTTTCCCGCTAGCGAGCAATACTCCTCTCGTATAAGATCCTGGAGTTCTTCCAACGACATCCTCTTTGCTGTCTTACTCCTTATAGTTTGCACTTGGAGATTCCATCAAGTTAACGTCTCCCTCAACAGATGACTATTCATTTACCAAAACGTTTACTTAGGAGTACATTTGTTAGCAAGGTTAACTGACTTCCTTGTCTTTATCTAGCGGATAGAACGCACCGCACCATCCGTATCAATGAGGTCTCGCGGCTTATAATCCGGAAAAGCCTTAGGATTAAAATCTGGTGTGATTGCATCTCCAAGTGTGGCATTGCCACTCATTCTCGTCCCATCGGGATTTGAACCACTTGAACTACCGGTACCATCACTAGTATCGACTCGACAACCTCATGTTGTGTAATTTCCGCGACCTCATGTCGTTCCATAAAAACTTGAGTTCAACTTTAATAGCAGAGTGCTGATTAACTGGCCCTTCAGGGCGTAGATTTTCTTTTCGGCGCCATGTTATTTTTTTATACATAGTATCAAAGGATATAGACTTGTATTTGAACAGATTTAGCCTACTATGCGCCTAAGAATTAAGAATATAATTGGTCATGGAAACCTCAAGACCGCATTGTTCATGCATGTTCGAACAATGATAACATGAATAAACGCAACCCAAAATGTGCAGTACCCCTGCATGTACTGACCATATGCCTTAGTGGGAAAAGAGGTAATTCTTTGAGGAGGAGAAACCAAACGGTTGTCTCCAATTTACAACGTGCATTCCATACTTCATGGATCTCGATAGTCCAAAGTAGGAAAATCCTTCACCGCACTAACCCATGTGACGAATACATTGATATCCCTTGAGCTCCAAGAGCTCCAATAAGATTGTTATAATTTCCATGGAGGTCGAATAATGCAAGGAAGGGGTTGTAGCATGGCTCATACCATATCATCCCTTAGAATAAGACAAATGTCAAACGACAGAGTTTAATGTAATCATTTCTGATAACTAAGATAAGGTAGGGTGTCATGGACACCAAGGAACCAGCCCATGTACAAGAAATCTAATAATGTTGAGGAAAATCCTCCATGAGCGGCCAACAAGTTTTGTTTGCTTTCGACGACTAGTCTCAAACGACTCATGTTATAAACCGAATGCTAGGTGCGAATAATACATGTGGTCCTCCTGTATCGTAGAGTGCTATAGTAACCATCCCGTTTAGTGTTCTACTAGATAGAAACTCGAACAACTTAAGAATTTCAAATGGATAGTGATCGTTAGCTTGACCCGCATAGCCCACCAGGATTCCCCATGCACTACAATTTGTTATTACGTGGGCCCCAGTAATAATAAATTGTCTTGCATGGTCACCCTAGCATTCTCTCGTTCAAAACAAACGATCAGTCGAAGAAAGGACACTATTGTTTATATACCCTTAACATAGAAGGGACCTTCGTGATGGTCCACGTGCTCACACCCATTGTCATTATTCGTGAAAGGGCACAACGTTAGACGTAATAGAAATAAGGGAATTCGTGATAATAGCAACCGGAGGGGCACTTTTCAGATGAGTACTTCATCTTCCTTGTCTGGACGAGAGTGTCATCAATCACGATTAGTATGAGCCTTAGGGACCTCGTCCCACTAGTAGAGTTGTTGTCCAAGGCCGCCACCTCCGCCTCGTCGTCACTACCGAAGCCGGACATATACCATCCGAGGGAAAACAACCATCTTCCATGGGATCAATGCTTTTGGGTCTCTCTCAGGGACGACGCCCGCCATAAGCTTCGTAATAGACGCGAGGTCGTCATTCTCATCACATGAGTCAAGTGTAATAATAGGATTCGTAGTCGAAGTTATTTTCGTTCATGGCAAAATATTCCGTACAACACATATATAAATACATTATATATATAATCACTAAATCTCATGTTATTTTTGTTCTCATGTTTCACATGTAATTTCTAGTGTTTCGAGTATATTCCTTATAGACTAAACATGTATTGATCCATATCCGTTACTTATGATTGAGCTCGCGTGATAGATCCTCATGTTATCGTGACACAATGAAAACCTTTTGTCATACTTTTGAAATCATTTATGTATAGTTATCGACTTTGTTTTCACGTGAGAGCCCTTGGTGATTGTAGACCAAACTTTATAAAAGTTTGTCCCCGGTTCACAACAATCGAAGCTCTGATACCAATCTGTCACACCCTGCTTGTTGCAGAAATGTGTTGCGTGTGACGTAAGAAAGGTAATCATTGCATCCAATCATGTATCACCGGCTCAAGACTTGTTTCCTGAAATACATGTAGTTTTAAAAAGTCAACAAAAGTTGAGCGAGTTCATGCAATTTTTGTTATCATATGTAATCGTAGTATTCATGAAAACGAGATCTCGTAATCGTAGTATTCATGAAAATGAAATCTTGTAATCGTAGTATTCATGAAAATAAAATCTTGTAAGCATAGTATTCATGAAAATGAAATCTTGTAATCGTAGTAGTCATGAAAATGAAATCTTGTAAGCGTAGTATTCATGAAAATGAAATCTTGTAATCGTAGTATTCATGAAAATGAGATCTTGTAATCATGGTATGTTCTGATTCATTCATGGAGTCTGTTAAGGATCTATCAGTGGGTAGCGAGCCCCCTGACATAATGTACCATAAGCAAATAACCAAACCGAGAACACTTTGTCATCATTGGGATCACAAAAGCACTCCAGGGTATACCAACCAGGAGTGGGGCGTGCCTCAAGCCCAATAGATCTACACCTTTTGCACCTTGGTCACTAAGTGATTAATGGTTATTAATGTAGTTTCCCTACTTATGCACATTGATCATGCCATCTACTCCGTAACTAACATACCAATAGTTTTAG
Source organism: Helianthus tuberosus (assembly GCA_030545235.1). Classification (NCBI taxonomy): domain Eukaryota; kingdom Viridiplantae; phylum Streptophyta; class Magnoliopsida; order Asterales; family Asteraceae; genus Helianthus; species Helianthus tuberosus. The sequence goes on along the minus strand of CM060414.1, from coordinate 5,898,077 downwards.
CATGTATTTCCCCTCGATGTTTTTGAAAACAAAACATTGAAAACAGTGAAAGGAGGGACATGAACTCACAAGTTTGCGTCCCGTGTATTATGATATCGAAGTGAGCATCCGTACGTGTCAATAACCTACATGTGTACTAATCTCGTTAGACACTAGGTCTTTCGGACCTCGTACAAGTTGTTCATCTTGAATTCTTTATTATGTTCTTGTTTGTCATCTTTGGAACAACTTTGTATTTTAGAGCGTTGATAGTTTATTCGCTCGATTGTTATGTGTATACATATATTCTATACATATTGAATTCATAAGTGAACGACTTCGAACCTATGTCGTTGGGCTTAACCCACGTTTCATTGTTATTGGGCCTAGCCCTAGTTTTCTTGTTATTGGGCCTAGCCCTAGTTTTTAATGTCATTGGGCCTAGCCCTAGTTTTTAATGTCATTGGGCCTAGCTCTAGTTTTAGTAATTTGGGTCTAGCCCAAATCTAATCCTAGTGAGTCCATTAAATATACTCTTGCAATTTTTACCAAAAATTCACCAAGCATGTAACTTAATAAGTTCGTTTTTCACATGAAAATACTTGGTAATTTTTAAAGTTTTCGACTTTCCGGATTCTTGTTTTTGACCACTTAGTTATGCGTTCGCTTTAGTGTCTAAAAAAATATGTTATTTTTAGACTCAACATTGTAGTAACTTGTTTACGATGTCGATATGCCCAAATTGTCGTCATCAAGTGTTATGTATTTCCATTTCGGCCATTTTAATTAATTGTCCGATTTTACTAGCATTTCTTGGACCATGTAGGAACATGTACGTGTATTTATTTTGATCACCCTATAGGTGTCTAATACATACACATATATAGCACACATTGCAAGCACTTAGCAAGTTTCCAAAAATATATAATTTTTCTTACCAAAAATTATATTTACACATTGTTATATTTTTACCCATTTATTTTTGTAAAAATATAAGTTTAAGTTCATAAGAACTTTTTGAATATTTAAACTTTAAATATTCCCATAAAAGTTCCCTAATGACGTTTAAGACCACTAATCACGTTTAACCTTGTTAATCCCCTCTTTAATCGCGATTAGATTTTTAGAAAAATTCGCCATAGTTTCCCCTAAACTATGACGTTTCCCACGTTACAAAAACGCGTTTAAATCATAATCACAATCAATTTTCCAAATCAAGTTTCATTGTATCAACTTTTTATACATGTTTATATGTTAACATAATCTCCACATTTCATGAACTTTACACTTTTTATACTTAAAAAGTGAGACTTTTTAAGGTAATTTTTCATAATAAACAAGTTGTTTAATTTATCTTGTAAAAACAAGGTTCACTAACTTCCCAAGATTAAGTTTTAAACCTATTTAAACACTTGTTTCTTTACGTAATCCAAAAATCTTATGATTAGTTCATGAAATGAGTATGATGATCTTTCTTGATATAAACATAACCATGCTTAAATCACATATTTATGTTCATCATAATAAGATGAACACAAATATAAAATACTACATGAAACTAACAACATGATCATCATAAGTATAAGTATAAGCTTTAACTCACTAATATTCACAAAAATAACATAATCATCATGAACACATGAACATATTAACACTAAACAACATAAATCAACACATAATATATTCATATTTAGTGTTTATTAGCTTTGTGTTTAGGGTTTTTGATTATGTTAAACTTTAATTTCAAGATCAACAACTTGTACTTCTATGATTAACTAGTAAAATAAAGCTTAAATATTGTGTTTAGAAGACTCACAATCTTGCACAAGCCAAAATAAGAAAACAAAAAGACAATCGAGCTCCAAGAAGACTCCTAGTGATGCTCCATACTTAAACCATGTTGAGATGTCCTTAAAATGGCTAGATTATGTGAATTTTGAGGAGTTTATGGAAGGTTTAAAGGTGTTTTCTTGGGGAGTATATGGCTGCCGATTTTTGGGTCTCCAAATGGGGGTTTCTTTGTTTGAATTTTGTGAAAAAAAATGATAGGATAAGGAATGATTCAAGTATGGTGTTTAGGTAAATCTTTCAACAACTTCTATCACTCACCATACTTAAGTCTTCACAAATTCAACAAGTAAAGTGGATGGGGCCCCACTTTTTGAACGTAAATACATGGGGGAGGACTTTCAATGTATTTTTTTTTACTTTCTTTTTTTATAAAATATGTTAACTAGGTAGATATTTACTAATTTGCTAGATATTTTAGCCATTAGTTTAATTTAGGGTAATTTGGGGTTAATGATAAACTAAGGTTATAACAAAGTCTAATTTGTTTACTAGTTTAGTGGGTATTAATTTTGGATGGTAAAAATACCACTAGTTCGCTTACCGGTTCGATATCGGGTGGTATACGAAAGTTATAGTGTAGTACCGGGAGCTATGGTTTTAATTTACCATCGATGCTACGACATCTATTCAAGGCGTTTATGACGCCAAAATATCGCTAACTAGCTCGCTAGCATTTTCGTTTGCTTGTTTCGTGACAAAAAATGTCGCCTACTAGTTCGTCGAGTCGCTAACGGACTAGTTTAGCGCATAGCGACGTAACGCCGGAAACTTGTGATTATGAACATTCCGTTGAGATCATCTTATGGTTTTAGTGTGTTTTTCATCAATTGCCATTATTCCGAAGTCCCGGAAATGCTTTGTTATAGGTTCGGACGAGTTAAAAATACTATATTTTAAGCCAAAACGGACAATTTTGAGATTAGGGCGTTATACCGGAAAGTCTTGTTTCTTTGCAAGATGTGTTTTCATAATGATGTTTTCTTATATAAATGGACTCAGTTATGTTATCCGAGTGTCGTTTTTCAGTGTTTCGGTCTGATTTCAAGGTTTGCTGGCATGAATAGTGCAACCGTGAATAGTGCACGCAGCACTTTCTACCAACACTTTTAGGACATTGTTTGTTTGGTTTCGCCTTACGACTAAAACCAACATATGTTTTAGCTTTGTTTTCTTGTCCTAACACTGTTATTCAGTATACGACACAGTTACGTAATTAAATTACACTAAATGCATGAGATTAAGAAATATAAATAGTGATTAGATTGTACGGAATTACCAGTTATTTGCCAGTTGTCACAAACGCCCAGCCCCCAGTGTGGTTTCCACAATCTCCTTCATGGAAGTCTTTTAAAACTTCTTGGATTTCAGGATCCTCAATGCATCTTAAGTATGGTCCTGCAAGAGATCGTCTATACAACATATTATTTAAAATTGTGAATTGAGATACCTTAATTTTGAAAGCCCTAGGGTTTTCTCCTGTAGGAATCTCTCCATGTTGTAAGTATCTCATGATTGGGAGGATCCATGATCCTGAATGAGTTTGAGTATCCTCACTAGGGATAATTGCAGAATTCTCTCCTATCTCCATAGCCACATGATCCTCGATAGCCGGGGTCAGGATATGGATAATAGGGATCTTGATATCCTCCGGGATCTTCAAGGATGATCCTAAATTGGCTAGTGCATCTGCCTCTGCATTCTCTTCCCTTGGTACCTGTGTCAAACTAAAGGATACAAAAGAGAGTGCCAATTCTTTGACTAACTCCAGATATTTGATTAGCTTTTCACCTTTAACAGCATAGGATCCATTAAAGTGATTAGTGATTAACAAAGAATCTACATGTACCTCAAGATACCTGATCCTCATATGCTTAGCAATTTGCAAGCCAGCTATCAAGGCTTCGTATTCGGCCTCATTGTTAGTGGTTTGGAACTCACAAGCTATAGAGTGGGGTATTATGTCCCCCTGTGGAGATTTTAGTAGTATTCCAAGCCATGTTCCCTTGATGTTTGAGAATCCATCAGTGTAGAGTATCCAAGGATCCTTGGTCTCTTCTAGCTGCTGGACTTCTAATTCAGCTTCCTTTTGTAAATCACTACTGAAATCTGCCACAAAGTCAGCTAATGCTTGGGATTTAATGGATGTCCTGGGCTCGTATCTTATATCATATGCACTTAGCTTCACTGCCCACTTAGCCATCCTTCCTGACATTTCAGGTTTCCTGAGGACATTCTTGATTGGAAAATTAGTTTTAACGATAATAACATGAGTTTCAAAATAATGTCTTAATTTGGTAGATGCCATAATTAATGCAAGGATAAGTTTTTCTAAGTGTGAATACCTGGATTCAGCATCAAGTAAACTCTTACTTACATAATAGACAGGATGTTGTGTACCTTCGTGATCCTTAACAAGGATGACACTTACAGCTTTTGAGGATACCGCAAGATATAAGGATAACACATCTCCTTTTTCTGGTTTCATTAAAGCCGGGGCCGAGGATAGGTAATCCTTAAGAGCTCTTAAGGCACTTTCATGCTTCTCAGTCCACTCGAATTTCTTGTTCTTCCTTAGGATATCATAGAATTCCTTGCACTTTTCTGAGGATTTGGATATGAATCTGTTTAAAGCTGCAATCCTGCCTGTTAATCTTTGAACATCCTTAGCATTGGTAGGGGACTTGATGTTCACTATTGCTTTGATTTGTTCTGGACTGGCTTCAATGCCTCTCTTTGTCACCATATATCCTAAGAATTTACCTGCTTTAACACCAAAGTGACATTTTGAAGGATTAAGTTTCATATTATATTTATCAAGGATATTGAATGCTTCCTCCAAGTCTCTTAGGTGATCCTCAGCCTTTATTGATTTTACCACCATATCATCTATGTAAACCTCCATAGTTTGTCCAATCTGATCCTTGAACATCATATTCACTAGCCTTTGATAAGTTGCACCTGCATTTCTTAGTCCGAATGGCATAGCAATATAGCAGTATATACCAGTTGGAGTCATGAAGGCTGTATCCTCTTGATCGGATGGTTCCATTTGGATTTGTTGAAATCCAGATGAAGCATCCATAAAAGTTAACAGTTCATGACCCGCAGTTGCATCCACCATGGAGTCAATGTGGGGTAATGGGAAAGGATCCTTGGGACATGCCTTATTTAAATCGGTAAAATCGACACATACCCTCCACTTTCCGTTTTTCTTTTGAACAACAACCACATTGGCCAACCATCTTGGATACTTGACCTCTCTAATCATACCTGCTCGGAGTAATTTCTCTACCTCCTCCTGGATAATGGCATTTCTTTCTGGTGCAAATTTCCTTCTCCTTTGATGGATTGGTTTGAAGGACCTATCGATGCCAAGTTTATGAGTGATTACGTCTTTAGATATGCCTGTCATGTCTTCGTGTTTCCATGCAAAGGTAGTCTTTCTCCTTTTGAGGAAGGATATGAGGTCTTCCTTCATTTCGCCAAGGATCCCTGATCCTATATAAACTATAGATTCAGGATCATCAGGATCCATAAGGATTTCTACTATATCCTGTTCTCTTGCCTCCAAGACATCCTTTGGAGGATACTTTGATTGCTATTGCTCCCTAGACTTTGATGCTGGTTTCATTGATGAGGTGTAGCAGTTCTTAGCCTCTTGCTGATCACTATCAATCTTCACTATTCCCCAAGGACTAGGAAGCTTCACACATTGATGATAAGTGGATGGGACTGCCTTCATATCGTGTATCCAAGGCCTGCCAATGATCACATTACAACAAGATAAACAGTCAATAACACAAAACTTTTGGTAAGAATGTAGGCCTTCGATATAGATTGGGAGTTTAATGTCCCCCAGAGTATTCTTGGTCTCGCCACTGAATCCCACGAGCACAGAGGATCTTGGTATGATGTCGGATTCAGGGATGTTCATCTTCTTGGAACATCTAGCTGGATAATGTTCATAGAGCTTCCTCCATCTATAAGGATCCTGCGAACAAAATGGTTAGAAATAAAAAGAGTGATAACCAAACCATCATGATGAGGATCCTGGATGTCAACACGATCATCCTCATCAAAAGTTATAACTTTTCCTTTGGAGACACTGGATGTTCGAATGGGTCTATCTCCATTATCCATCTTGGTTTCCTTCGAATGTCTTTTAGCTGCGGAGAAGGATGTTCCACAAATGTCTGATCCTCCAGATATAAAGTTTATAATTTGTGCATCTGCTGGAGGGGCTGGAGCTTTCTCTGGGATCCGTTCAGGATCCTGAGTCCTTGACTTCTTTCTCCCCAATAATTCTTTCAAGTGCCCCTTGCTCAACAAGTATCCAATTTCTTTTCTTAATGCGATGCATTCTTCTGTGAGATGCCCAAAATCTTCATGGTATGCACACCACTTTGATTTATCTTTAGTTGCAGCTGGTCTATCATTTTTTTTGGGCCATCTAGCTTTATCACCTAAATTCTGCATCGCAAGAATTAGTTCATTGTTATCAACAGAAAAACAATATTCAGAGATTGGAGGATAATCCTCATCATCCTCTTCTTGTTCAACAGCATGCACATTCTGGTTGTCAGATCTATTAAAGGATCTGAACTTGTTGTTCTTGATTGAGGATCCTTGCTTCTCTTGCTTTGAGTTTCCTGATAACCTCTCCTGGATCCTTTTGTCATCCTCTAGCCAGATGAACCTAAGGGCCCGGGTTCTTACCTCATCTAGATTCCTGCATGGTGTCATAACAAGATCATCATAGAATAACGAATCCCTAAGCAATCCCATTTTAAAGGCTTCAACAGCCGTAGCTATATCCAGGTTAGGAATATCCAAGGATTCTTTACTAAATTTAGTGATATAATCCCTTAATGATTCGTTATGACCCTGGGTTATCCTATATAGATCACTAGTTAAACGCTCGAATTTTCTACTACAAGAAACCTGATTATTAAATAGATTAACTAGGTTAGCAAATGAGGTAATAGAGTAGGGGGAAGACTTAGCAGCCATTTAAGAGCCGATCCAGTAAGAGTGGATCCAAATCCCTTGCACAGACATGCTTCCTTTAACCTTTCTGGGATGGTATTGATCTCCATCCTTTCCCTGTATTGAGCTATGTGTTCCTCGGGATCCGTTGAACCATCATACAACTTCATGGTAGGTGTTATGGGCGGAATTTGGAGCCTATATCCTGGAAAGTATCTTGATTTATATCTTGGTTATATAGTGTCTGATTACATCCGGGATGCTGATTCAGGATATTGGTAACATCCTGAATGGTATCCTCAGGATTACTAACGGATAATGTGCAGGTACGTGGGTTAGAAGTTAGTAACGTTCACGAAGACTCGTTTCGCGGAAGACTTTGGTTCCAAACGGCTACTTATGGAATATTCGGGAGTATCCCATATTTATAGGAATTTTAGTTTCTAATTTGTAACTATAAATAGGTGGGTATACCAGATCGAATAGGACATCACATTCACACTCGCTACACTCTAACACTCGCTCTCAAGCAATTCTCACTTTCATACAAAGGCATTGTAACACTTAGCGATCTGGTCTATATCCTGCACTGTATCCTGACGTTTGAAGTAATAAGAAGAACAAGGCAGCTGCGATTGTCAGCTCCCGAGGTTTTATGCCGGCGATCTAGATTGATCAAGGGCTTTCCTCGTACATCTCGTGTCGTTTACTTTACTTTTGCTCATAGTTTGATCATAGATACAGCTCAATATCCTGAGCCGTATCCTGAATACTGATTTTCTAAATAACTTAACAAGCATATTTTCAATACACTTTCTAGCACACTACCTCACTTTACTAATTTGATCACTTAACTGCTTCGGTAATTTTTGACCAAAACAATTTGGCGCCCACCGTGGGGCAAGTGGTGCTCTCTTTACTAAAATTTTTTGTGAAATCGCTAATCGGCTTTCTATTTTCAAAACTTATTGCCACATTGTCCACAATGGCCTCAAGATCAAACATGAGCTCCTCCACTGTGTCTGCTATGACTTCTGCTACTACCGGTTCGGTGCTTCCACCACCTCCTCCAAGGATGCCAGCCTCTTCACGACCTCAGGATATTATCCCTACCCGCAGTGTTCAGGAATCTGCTCCTGTTTTAGCTTCTAACGATGAAATTTTAACCTTATTTGGAAGTGTGCAGGAACAAATGATGCAGCAACAGGAAACAAACCAAATGCTTTTAAGGGAAATACAACTCCTGAAGTCTGGCTCGAGCAGATCTGCTAAGGATATTGTCACTCCATTACATCCCAGAACTTTGAACTTCAGTTCAGCTGTGTATACTGAGGATAACAGGGGGAATATTGTGCCCAGCCTTCCTCAGAATCATACTCCTGAAATACCCTCCTCGGTCAGGATGTCAACCATGAGGAGCTCAGGATATGCTTCAGGATATGGGCAAAATCCTCCAACGGGTAACGTGTCAAATAATAATAATACTCATGCTACTAACAATAGTGGATCTTTGCAGGATACAGGTGTAACATCAGCACTTACTAGGGAACTTCAGAAGTTGAAGGACATGATATCCAGTGTACCTGGGGTGGTCCAGCCGATCCCGGAAGTGTCCCAAGACAGCCATAAGATATCTCGTTTTGCATATCCTATCTGTGATGCTGAGATCCCAAAGAGGTTTCAAACCCCCAACATGAAGCTTTACGACGGAACTACGGATCCTGAGGAGCATATTGCTCAGTATAGGGAAAGAATGGAGATTAACCCTATCCCTCCGGATCTCAAGGAAGCATGCTTGTGCAAGGGTTTTGGTTCAACCTTAACAGGATCAGCCTTGAAATGGCTCTTGAATGTTCCTCCGCATTCGATTACATCTTTTGCTCACTTAGTAAATTTATTTAATAGTCAGTTTTCTTGTAGTAGAAGCTTTGAAAAATTAACAAGTGATCTCTACAGGATAACACAGGGACCTCAAGAATCCCTTAGGGATTATGTGAACAAGTTCAGCCGGGAATCCCTGGACATTCCTCACCTTGATGTTGCAACAGCTGTGCAAGCTTTCAAGATGGGGCTGCAAAAAGATTCTCAATTTTATCAAGATCTTGTAATGAACCCATGCAGGAACTTGGATGAAGCTCGAAACAGGGCCCAAAGATATATTCGGTTGGAGGATGATAGGAAGATGCAAGAGAGAATGAACTCATCCAATACCTATGAGTCGACCAATAGGAAGTCTGAATCCTCATTCAAGCCATATCGGCCTAAGCCATATGGTGGAAATGAAAATAAGAGAGTGAATGCTGTCGAAGATGAGGATCCTGAAGAGTATCCTGAGTTGTCTGAATATTGCTTTTCTGTTAACATTCCTGAATTGATGTATGCCATGCAGGGTCTAGGAGACAAGGCTAGGTGGCCTCGAAAGAGTCAACAGAAAGCTGACTGGAAAGATAAGTCAAAATGGTGTGCTTTCCACGAAGATTTCGGACATATGACTGAGGATTGCATTGCTCTAAGGAAAGAAATAAGCTATCTTCTAAGCAAGGGATATCTGAAAGATCTCTTAGGAAGAAAGAAGAATAAGGGTCAGGATACTGAGAAGGATCCTGAGCGAGCAGCATCACCTCCCGCGGATGCCAAGATAATCAACTTCATTTCAGGAGGATCCGACATTTGTGGGACTTCGTATTCGGCGGCAAAGAGACACGCAAAGGAAGCTAAGGCCGAAAGGGGAGACAAACCTGTCAGGATGACTACCCTCACAACTGACAAAGTGATCACTTTTGATGCTGATGACAGGGATACTGTCCAGGATCCTCACCATGATGCTCTGGTAATAACGTTATATGTGGCTAACCATTTTGTACGCAGGATATTGGTTGATAATGGCAGCTCCGTTAACATAATCCAACTAGAGACTCTAAAGAGAATGAATGTATCTCCAATGGATATCACTTCAAAGTCTACCGTGCTTGTTGGGTTCAGTGGAGAGGCTAGAAACACAATGGGAGAGATAAAGTTACCACTATACCTTGAAGGAGTCAACTCGATACAGCGTTTCTGTGTGATGGATTCTCTATCCTGCTATAACATCATACTGGGAAGACCGTGGATTCACGATATGAAGGCTGTGCCATCAACATATCACCAATGCATCAAGATCCCTACCCCTTGGGGAGTTGTCAAAGTTGATAGTGATCAGCAGGAGGCGAAAGAATGCTACTCATCCTCGATGAAATCCTCAACCAAACCTAGTGCAGCATAGCAATTAAAGATGCGGGCCCAGGATATCGTGGAGGATCCGGAGCAGGATGTGAAGAAAATTATCCTGGACCAGGATAATCCCGATATTTCGGTGCTCGTAGGAACCAAGATCCCTCAGGATATTGAAGAACAATTAATTAACTTTTTGAAATGCAGGATATCAACGTTTGCATGGAAGCATGAGGATAACAACAACAACAGCCATACCCAGTAAATCCCACAAATAACAAAGCTATTTATAGGGTCTGGGGAGGGTGGTATGTAGACAGACCTTGCCTCTATCCCTAGGGATAGAGAGGCTGCTTCCAGAGAGACCCTCGGCTCAACGTTTGCATGGAAGCATGAGGATATGACAGGCATATCCAAAGACATTATCACTCACAAGCTTGGAATTGATAAATCATTCAAGCCTGTTCAACAAAAAAGAAGGAAGTTTGCTCCTGAGCGGAATACGATTATTCAAGAGGAAGTTGAGAGATTATTGAAGTCCAGGATGATCAGAGAGGTTAAGTTCCCAAGGTGGCTAGCAAACGTGGTTGTGGTACAGAAGAAAAATGGGAAATGGAGAGTTTGTGTAGACTACACAGACTTGAACAAAGCTTGTCCTAAAGACCCATTTCCTCTTCCCCACATTGATGCAATGGTAGATGCCACTGTCGGGCATGAAATGCTGACCTTCATGGACGCATCCTCAGGATTTCAACAGATCCAAATGGAGCCTTCTGACCAGGAGGATACTGCCTTCATGACACCAACAGGTATTTATTGTTATACAGCTATGCCTTTTGGTTTGAAAAATGCAGGTGCAACATACCAAAGATTGGTAAACATGATGTTCAAAGACAAACTGGGGGACACCATGGAGGTGTACATCGACGATATGGTGGTAAAATCAAAGAAAGCTCAGGATCACCTCCAGGATATTAAAGGAGCGTTTGATATCCTGGATCAATATAACATGAAGCTGAATCCTGCTAAGTGCCATTTTGGAGTGGGGGCAGGAAAATTTCTAGGATATATGGTGACCAAAAGAGGAATAGAAACGAGCCCAGAGCAGATTAAAGCCATCTTGGATATTAAATCGCCCTCAAATATGAAGGATGTTCAACGATTAACAGGGCGAGTGGCAGCATTAAACAGGTTTATCTCGAGATCCTCAGAGAAATGCAAAGATTTTTATGATATCCTGAAGAAGAACAAAAGATTCGAATGGGGTGAGAAGCATGAAGCAGCCCTACAGGATTTAAAGCAATATCTTTCAACCGCACCTCTACTGATGAAGCCCGAGAATGGTGAACCGTTATCCCTATACCTCGCAGTATCAGGAAATGCTGTAAGTGCCGTCCTTGTAAAGGACCATGAAGGTCAGCAATATCCTGTTTACTATGTTAGTAAAAGCTTGTTAAATGCTGAAACTAGATATTCTCATTTAGAAAAATTGATACTAGTATTAGTCATGGCATCAACGAAACTTAGACATTACTTTGAGACACATAGGATTCATGTTAAAACAAATTATCCTGTTAAAAATGTACTAAGGAAACCAGAAATGTCAGGCAGAATGGCTAAGTGGTCGGTAAAGCTGAGTTCTTATGATTTAGTATATGAACCTAGAAATGCCATAAAGTCTCAGGCTTTAGCTGACTTTGTGGCTGATTTTAGTAGTGACATTCAGGACGAGGTAGACCTAGAAGTTCAACAGTTAGGAGAATCCTCAGGATCCTGGACATTATATACTGATGGTGCATCTAATGTAAGAGGAGTAGGATTAGGAATACTACTAAAATCGCCACAGGGGGACATATTACCCCAGGCTATTAGGTGTGAATTTCCTGCTACTAATAATGAAGCAGAGTATGAGGCTTTAATTGCAAGATTAGAGTTGGCTAAGAGCATGAGTATCAAAAATTTACAAGTATATGTTGACTCTTTGTTAATTACTAACCATTTTAATGGATCTTATGCAGTTAAGGGTGAGAAATTAGTCGAATGATATTCTTAAAAAATTAGCAGGATATTTCGATGTTTTTACACTTGAACAGGTACCAAGGGAGGATAATGCTGAAGCAGATGCCTTAGCAAATTTGGGATCATCGATCAGGATACCTGAAGGGACTCAAATACCAATATTACATGTCTTATATCCTGCCACGAATCCTCAGGTGAAGTAGTAGCGAGTATTCGGGATCCTGGAGCGGAATATCCTGAACAGGATCCTAAATCCTGGACGGCTCCAATTGTGAGATATCTTAAAGAAGAACACATCCCCGGAAATGAAAATCCTAAGGCATTTAGGATGAAGGTATCACGATTCACTATCATAAATAATGTTTTATACAAGAAATCTCTTGCAGGACCATATTTGAGGTGCTTGGAGGATCCTGATGCCAAAGAAGTACTTCAGGATATACATGAAGGGGATTATGGTAATCACACTGGGGGCAGATCATTGTTCTCGAAAGTGTTAAGGACATGATATTATTGGCCAACGATGAGGAAAGATGCTGCAGAATATGCTCGAAGATGTGATGCATGTCAAAGACATAGTAACATACTACATCAACCAGCTGAACCGCTATATCCTGTGGTTTCCCCTTGGCCATCCATGAAATGGGGGATGGATATAGTAGGGAAGTTACCAATAGCTCCGGGAGGAAAAGTCTTTATGTTAGCAATGACGGATTATTTCTCCAAGTGGGTTGAGGCTGAAGCATTTGTTCAAGTTAGAGACCAAGAAGTAGTATCCTTCATAAAGAGGAATATCCTGACTAGGTTTGGGGTACCAGCTGAGATCATTTGTGATAATGGGTCCCAGTTTATAAGCAAAAGGACTACTGACTTTTGCAAGAGTTGGGGAATCAAAATGATCACGTCTACTCCGGTACATCCTCAAGCGAATGGGCAAGCTGAATCCTCAAACAAGATAATAGTCAATAACTTAAAGAAGAGGCTTGGAGCCAAAAAAGGAAGATGGGCGGAAGAGTTACCCTTTGTTTTGTGGGCGGATAGGACAACGGTAAAGAATGCAACTGGCCAAACCCCGTTTTCCTTGGTATTTGGAGCAGAAGCAGTGATTCCAACGGAAATGACGATACCTACTGCAAGATCTATCCTACAGGATCCTGAACAGAATCCTGAAGTCTTATGTCAAGATTTGGATACTATAGATGAAAAAAGAGACGCAGCAAGACTAAGAGTAGCAGCATATCAACAAAGAATGTCCAGAGCATATAATAAGAACATAAGGACTAGAAGATTTCGAGTTGGTGATTGGGTGCTAAGAAAGGCTTTTCAAAATACCACTAATCATGCCGATGGCAAGCTAGCTCCGAAACGGGAAGGACCTTATGAAGTCGAGTCAGAAGCAGGGAAAGGAGCATATCGACTCAAGAATATGGAAGGGGATATGCTACCAAGATCCTGGAATGCAATACATTTAAAGCTCTATTTCAAGTAAGAGTAGAATTTGTTTTCTATCTCGGAATGGTATGTATCCTATTTTAATATATTTGTTTATTATCTTGAACCCAATACTGACTTAAGCATCAGAGGGGTGTTAGCCAAGCTAACACCCACCTTAGTTTACAATTGTTTTGCAGGATATGTTTCAGGATATAGCTCCAGGATATGTACTCAGGATAACTCGAAAGATTAGAGGATTGGCCCCCTCTCTCACGTTTAACGGATCCTGGTCCCTTCAAAGGTTTAAAGGTATTCACCTTTCTTACGAATTGGGTTTGAACACCTCGCCTGGAGCGCAAGTTATCTAGGTATAGTTCAAGGTAGCGGGACCAGTTCATGTAAAAGTGGCTGACAATTTCGTTACTGTTGGCTATATCCTGGATCCTGAAGGTATATGAGGATTGATCACCCTCTCTCACGAAAGAGTATTTTCATACTCTCTAAGGTTTAAAGGTTTTCACCTTTCTAAGAATTGGAGTTTATACACTCTCGCCTGTAGCGCATGAAATTTAGGGTTTATCCCCAGTTATCAGGGTTTATCCCCAGGATATTAAGGGTTTATCCCAAGTATGCTAAGGATTCATTTCAGGATATCATGGGTTTTGCCCCGGTATTCGGAATTTATTTGAGTCAAAAAATAAATGCATTTGCATTTCTGTGTCAAACACAGGGGACATACATTATACTGATTCAAAGGATGGATCCAAGTTTATAAGTATGCACTGGGGACAAACTTATAATGGAGGATTGAAATTGATTCTCTAAGAATCTCTGGTATGATCTCTCCTTTTTATTTGGACAATTTGTAGGTTGTATTTCAATATCCTGATCAATATATCTTTCAGGATATCTCCCAGGATACGTTTATAATATATTCCTAAAAATGTACAAACCAAACAGTTTTCACAAGTAAAATTTTCATATCAATGACAACAATAATAAAGTCAAAAGAGAGGTTATATTATTAACATACCAAAAGGTGTGCTCTTAGTTTCACCTCAAAACAAGGCCCATCCACTAAGAGCACTAATAGTACCTTACCATATTTACCCAACAGTTGAAGGTTTCATCTCAAACCGAGACCCATCCACCTTCAACTGTTGTATTGTTCAAAAAGCATGCAGGAAATGTAAATTGTTCAGGTGCAGGAAAGTAAAGTGCAGAAAAGTAAATTGTTTAAGGGACTACAGACCAACATTCAAATTTAAAAAGGTGGGCTCTGGCCTTGGCACGTATATCCGTCATCGCCCACCTAAATGCCCTCACACAGTGGCATCTCCTCCAGCCTTCTCAGACTTCTCAGCACCAGCATCCTGACCAGCATCCTGAGCAGCATCCTCGCCAATGTCCATCCCAGCCTCGGCTCCAGCATCCTTCTTGTCTCCAGCCTGGATCACCACCTCTGCTGACTTAGAAGACTCACCAGCTTCAACAGGAAGTGGCACAGCTTTGCCTCCGAGCTCCTTTAGTTTGGCCACCCAGGATTCAACTGGCCAAGATGGACAAACAAGGCCCGTCTCCTTGGCCTCGTAGGCCATCTTGATGCGTGCTTGTAACAGGGAGACGATAGCAGAAGCCTTGATTCCCTCCCGGAAGTTGACCAAGGCTTGATCATGATCCATTTGAACGGTGGCGAGTTTGACCTCAGCGTCTTGGGTGACCTTCTTCAGAAGGCTTTCATAGTGCCGGGTCTTCGCTTCGGCAATGGCACCTTGGTCAGCAACGGTGCTTTCAAGCTATTTGATCCTGGCTTCATGAAGTGCAACAGTACCACAGGCATCATTATACAAGTGGAGCAAATGCTGGAGGCCCTGCACATCAATTTCAGGTATGAGTTAGAATATATTGACCAGGATATCCTGTCAGGATATCCTATCAGGATATATGTGCAGAATATATGTGCAGGATATGTGTCAGGATATTACCTTGTTAAGGAAGGATGTCATTGGCTCTAAGGAATCAGAGAAACTAAGTTCATCATAGGAGAACCCTTCTGAACCTGGAGCACTGACTTCGAGACCTTTCCTCTTTTTTGCTGTGGAAGCACGAGTCCTTGGATTGGCCTGGGGAGCCGGGAGTGGCTTGGAGCTAGTTGCAGCAGGAGTTTCTTTCTTGACTGTGGCTGGGGTTGGGTAGCTGTCGAGTTCATCAAGGTCTAGATAGACTGGAACTTTGCTGGAATCTGCACACAGGGAGTAAAATTCTAAATCTCTCCTAAGGATATCAAATAAAAACATGTGTGTACAGGATATTTTGCAGGATCCTTACCAGACATGTTTGCGCTTGAAAGAGGACTTGGAGTTGGTGGAGATGGGTTGAAGCTTCTCTCTGCCTCTGAAAGGAGTCTGATGGCGTCTATTCTTTTTTGAGAATCAGCGAGGGGAGGTGCAATCTTCCTGAAATCAGCTGCATACACAACAGAGAAAATGAAATTGGTCAGTTCAGGATATAAAGCAGGATAAGAGGCAGGATCATCTTTAAACCCTAAATCCTACCCTTCTTCAACCATCTCATCGGATAATCCGTTCCACCAGGGATTGAGTCCCTTTTTACAAAGAAAAACTTGGATTGCCAACCATCCTCGTTCCTGGTGGCATGAAGTATCAGTGGATCACCGGAAGTAGAATAAAACAGAAATCTACATGATCCATGGCATCTAAGTTTGTAGGATAGGGGCAGATCATGGACGGAAAGATCAGGAATGTGGTTTCTCTTGATTTGGTCAAGAACAGACAAAACACGCCAGAGCATTGGCATGGTTTGGCTGAAAGAGATTTTGGTGATATTAAAGAATTCGGTGATGAAGTCCGGAAAGGGGAATTGTAGCCCTAGGGTAAAAGGGAAAGCACTAAAGCATATCCACTCGCTGGAGACCATATCCGACCGGATTTCCCGGTCAAATGGTCTAAACACGGTTCCTTCCGGGAAGATGCCGGAGGATTTCAAGGCTGACAGGTGGGCACTATCGAAGGTACATGCTTCCTTCTCCGGTTCTTGAAGAAGGTTCTGTTGGATGAATGTGGGAGCCGAGTCACCTGAACTGGACCTTGTTTGCCTGGGCATTTGGTCGCCTGAATTTTTTGCCGGAGAAAGATGAAAAAGATGAATATGAAGATGAGGGAGAGAATATTACCTTTTTCCTTGTCGATTATGATTAAAAAAGAGATGAGGATGAGAAGATATAGGGCATGATGAGTAAATGTAGGCTGGGTAGTTGAAAACGGTCACATCATTGGTCTTATCTAATTAATTACCTCGGTCTTCGTAAAAATGTAACCGTTAGTGCAGGATAACAAACGGTAACATTTTTTGGGACAATTGTTATGGGCGGAATTTTGAGCCTATATCCTGGAAAGTATCTTGATTTATATCTTGGTTATATAGTGTCTGATTACATCCGGGATGCTGATTCAGGATATTGGTAACATCCTGAATGGTATCCTCAGGATTACTAACGGATAATGTGCAGGTACGTGGGTTAGAAGTTAGTAACGTTCACGAAGACTCATTCCGCGGAAGACTCAGTCCAAGTTGTTCAAGGAAAGACGTTGAGCCCGCTTTCTTTGGTTCCAAACGGCTACTTATGGAATATTCGGGAGTATCCCATATTTATAGGAATTTTAGTTTCTAATTTGTAACTATAAATAGGTGGGTATACCAGATCGAATAGGACATCACATTCACACTCGCTACACTCTAACACTCGCTCTCAAGCAATTCTCACTTTCATACAAAGGCATTGTAACACTTAGCGATCTGGTCTATATCCTGCACTGTATCCTGATGTTTGAAGTAATAAGAAGAACAAGGCAGCTGCGATTGTCAGCTCCCGAGGTTTTATGCCGGCGATCTAGATTGATCAAGGGCTTTCCTCGTACATCTCGTGTCGTTTACTTTACTTTTGCTCATAGTTTGATCATAGATACAGCTCAATATCCTGAGCCGTATCCTGAATACTGATTTTCTAAATAACTTAACAAGCATATTTTCAATACACTTTCTAGCACACTACCTCACTTTACTAATTTGATCACTTAATTGCTTCGGTAATTTTTGACCAAAACAGTAGGTACATGGAACCTCTTGGGTATCTCAGCATCACAGATTGGTGGTGCAAAACGAGATATCTTGTGGCTCCCATCCGCAATCTCTGGGATAGGCTTGACCACTCCTGGGACACTTGATATCATATCCTTTAACTTTTGCAATTCTCTGGCCATGGCATGATTGATACCTGGATCCTGCATAAGGCCATGGTTAGTAGTATAAGAATTATTAAAAGTGTTACCTCCCATTGGATTCAAATTAGGAAGAGTGGATGTTAATCCATATTATTGGGGCTCTGGAATGGCCGATGGACCCATAGAAGCAATGGTTTGCATTGGAATGAAATCTCCCTAATGGATGTCGGAACTTCCTGATTGCAAACTCCTTAAGGATCCTGGAATCTGGAAGGATCCTTGAAATTGTGAGTATCCTTGGACCTGGGAGGATCCTGGATCATAGGAGGATCCTTGAACTTGGGAGGATCCTTGAACATAGGAGGATCCTTGAACCTGGGAGGATCCTTGAACCTGGGAGGATTCTTGAACCTGGGAGGATCCTTGAAATGGCCAGTACCCTTGAATCTGCTACGCTCCCGAGTATCCTCCTGAGCTTGCAAAGGATCCTATATGCTGAGGATGGGATCCTGATGGTTGAAAGTGTAACCCTGAAGCCTGAGTCATTGCTGATGACCCGTAATGCACTCCTTTTGGTCCTCCAACATATTGAACGTCTGGAACCAGCGAAGGCTGAGAAGTTATAACCGGAGTATCAAAATTCAAAGATCTGGGCATTAGTGGGGAATGATCCTCTGCCGATCTCTTTTGTTTCTTGATGTCTCCAATTTCTCTAAGGATTCTTTCATTGGTCTTGTTCTGCTGCTGGATATGCTCCTTCATCTGCAAAATCAGAGTAAACAAGTCACTAGTAGTAGGAGTATAAGAAGCAGAAGAAGTTGGAGGTTTTGAGAAAATGGGAGTTGGTTTCTTCTCGGCATTTTTCTGAGGTCCAGAAGGTGGTGGAGGCAAAGGTGGAATACCCTGGGATGAATTGACTGCAGACATCGCACTGGAGGTATTCTTTGATGATGAAGCCATCTGCTCGTATGCAATGAACCAGAATGATCACAAAGATGAGAATTTCTTAGAAATGAAGCACCAATTGCCCCACGGTGGGCGCCAAACTGTTTTGGTCAAAAAATCTGATGAGGATAATGCAACCAAACTCTCTGTTAAGGGGTATGATGCTTGAATTGATTTATAGCAATAAGGATCACTATGAAAGATAAATAACAAGTGACACAAGGTTTATACGGGGAAAAAGCCCTTGATCAAGAGTTGATCTCCGGCACAAAAAACCCCGTGTGATGGAAACTACCGATCACCAACTCAAATTAAACAAGTAATGTGTTACAACTTCGGATGATAGCGAGCTAAATACAAGGATCACTATAGTGTAATGTGTAAAAAGTGTATGAAATCGCTAAGTGAATGAACGAGAGCTGGTGTGAGCGGTTTTCAGAGTGTGTGTAGCCAAAAATAGCATAAGTTTTGTCTAATTAGCTCGCTACCCCATTTAAATCTAATAAAAATCTAAGTAACAAACTATCCGCAAATGGTGCAAGTCCTCCACGACTCCACAACGTCCATTTCTGACCAAGCACGTGCGGAATAGAGTTAGTATATTCTCCAGAAATATCGCCAAGACCAAGTCCCAATTGATATTCCTGCAAAACAGTTACGAATTCAAAGTGAACAATCATTAGTATAAGGATCCTTAGGATGATCCATGATCCTGATCCTGAAGCACTTCTGAGGATCACTAACTGACACAGAAGTAAGGATCACCAAACAGGATAATATTTGAGGATCACGGGTCATTTAGAAATCCACCCCTAACAATGATTACCACATTTTTAGAGTTAATTGCCAAAATCGTCCTTGAGGTTTGGGCACATTTGCCATTTTTGTCCAAAATGACACTTTTGTACCAAATTGCCCCCAATGTTTGTAACTTTTTGCCATTTTCATCCAAACCACTAACTTAGTTTATTTTTTCTGTTAAATTGAGGATATTTGGATGAAACTAGCAAATATAAAACCACAGGGACGATTTTGGAAATTTACTCAAACCCTTTTTAATTTCTTTTATTTAATTATTTTTGTTATATATAATTAAAAATAATATACATGGAGTTTTTAGAAGAAAAAAATTAATAGTTTTGTCACATAATTTTTATATATTTTCATCCAAATTACTAACTCAGTTTATTTTTTCTTTTAAGGTGAAGGATGTTTTAAATTTTATAAATTAAGACAGAAATTAATTTACAGCTTCTTTATATAAATCAACTTTGTAAAGAGAAAACGTCATTCGTGTGCAATACATAACAATCGATTACAACTTTTAGTATTTATCAGTTGTAGAGATAGAAAAAATTGTAGGGTAAATTACCCTTTTCGTCCTTTATGTTTGTATCAGATTGCAATGGATGACCTTTAACTTTAATAATTACAGTCACAGTCCTTTTTTTCTAAAACTCATTACACCCTACGTCCTTTAGCACTAACCATGTTAAATTTTTAGGTTAAGTTTATTCCTATGAGGTTAGTATTGTAATTTTTCCTATTGGAAAAAAAAAAAGAAAAACAAGAAAATATATTTATACACTAACACATTCACACACAACTCTCTCCCCCAAAAAAAACCCTGTAACCTAATCACCTCATCACCACCACTACCGCCGCCGCCACCACCACTCATGCCGCCGGCCACGACCACCATCACCAACTTCGCCACAACCACCACTATCTTTGCAACAGACACCGTCGGAATCGAAGCCGTGCGGTTCACACCGTCGGAATTGAGTGACGAGTTGTAGGGTCGGATGCTGAGTGAAATAAACCCTAAATTGAAGTTGGTTTTATTTCTTCGATTACATTACATTTATCACTCACTTTGTTTGTTGTTTAATCTGGCTTTTTGCAATTTGGAATATTGACAAGTTATACGAAGGAATGTTTGTAAAAGTTTTACAATTTTTCGGGTCAATATGCATTTAAACTATAAATAGGAGGTAAAGAACATAGAGTCTTTGTATTCAGGTCAGAAGTGTGGCGCAATTTTCGGAATTTAAATACCGAATGATGTTTGCATTTTAAGGTTTAATCTGACTTTAGGCAGTAGATCGTATAGACTTTATATTGAATTTTAATTAAGGACACACTGCATTATTTGAGTTTCATTTCCTGAAAAGCTTTCAAAGATTGTTTGTGATAGGATTTTTGATTATGTAACGGAGAAACAAAGAGGCAGAGGATAGGTGGTCGCAAGTGGCGGGAATGGTGGTGACCGGCGGCAGGAGTGGTGGTGGTGAGGAGATTAGAGGGGTTTTAGAGAGAGAGAGTTTAGAGAGAGAGAGAGAGTTAGAGTGTGAATGTGTGAGTGGTTGATTTATAAATGTAAATATATGTTCTTGATTTTTTCTTTTTCTAAATATTTTTTTAAGTAAATATGTAAAATTATAAAATTACCCTTAAGTGGATAGAATTAACAAAAAAAATTTAACCTAGTTAGTGCTAAAGGACGTATGGTGTAATGAGTTCTAGAAAAAAGGACCGTGACTGTAATTATTGAAGTTAAAGGTCATCTATTGAAATCCGATACAAACATAAAGGACGAAAAGTGTAATTTACCCAAAATTGTAAAACATTACATATTTTTTAAATGTGTTGAGCACCTAGAAAATATGTTGGTAGAAATAAAATATTTATTTAATTAAGATTATGAAGGTAACTAACTAATACTTATTCTGAGTGGCTTGAGTAAAGAAACTTTTGGTTCATAGCATTATAATTACAATTTGGTGGGTAATTTTAAGGTTTGGTAACGATACGTTGTTTGATAGGGGGCACTGGCTTATGTTTTTCCTTAGAAGTGAATTTAAAAGAGTAGAAGATGAATTACAAACTTGGTACATATGATAAGATTTTTTTATTTGACCTTTTTCAATAAGGTCACCAGCATTTTAGTTTTATAAAATTTAGAAGTTTAAGTAGATTTTATTTTTATAAAGCTGATCTATATAAAAAATTAGAAATTAATTTCTGTCTTAGTTTATAAACATCTTTCGCCTTAATAGAAAAATTAAATTAGTTAGTGGTTGGATGAAAATTTATAAAAATTATGTGACAAAGCTATTTTTTTTCATATAAAAATTGCATGTATATTCTTTTTTATTATATATGTAACAAAATTAATTAAATAAAAGAAATTTAAAAGAGTTTGAGTAAATTGCCAAAATCGTCTTTGTGGTTTTATATTTGTCAGTTTCATCCAAATATCCTCAACTTAACAGAAAAAATAAACTAAGTTAGTGGTTTGGATGAAAATGGAAAAAAGTTATAAACGTTGGGGGCAATTTGGTACAAAAGTGTTATTTTGAATGAAAATGGCAAACCTGCCCAAACCTCAGGGACGATTTTGGCAATTAACTCACATTTTTATAATTAATACATGGGAAAAACCCAAGTTTTTATTACAATCTGTTTATAGGGATAAACCTTATTTTATTCAAATAAAACATCTTCTTTATTTAGGTAACTTTTATAGCCACTTTTCCCAAGCCTTCAGTGCTCTCCAGCTGGCTTCTAATTGGCTTTCATATTTTGTTACCTGAAACGCGTTTTAAAAACATTTGTCAGTTGGAAATACTGGTGAGTGAATCCTAATTTAATCAAGAGAGGTTTTATCATCTTATAGTATTGAGAGCGATCACAATGTTTATATCTACACAATTAATCATTCAGTACTGTCAATCTTGACTGGTGAGTCATATTACTTATTGGCTATCTCATTGTCCAATGGTAACGTGTTCCACATTTTGTATACAAAACCCCAACATACTGGCAGTAATTGAAGAATTACAAAGACTCAATCACTGCTAATTACATTTTAAAATATTAAAGGTTTTGCAAACACAGTTTACAAAAAGAGGATAAACTCACATTGCTATTTTAGGGTTTTCCTTTGTGACTTCCTGATTATAATCTAAAAATTAAACAATGCATACACGTTGGTATAATAACCCATTTTTACATTAGTTATACCCTCCCCGAGACAGAAATTCCAACGACTACGTCGGGCAGAGCCACAACAGCCGTTACGGAGCACTAGATCAATCGGGCAGCGTATCTAATACGTAACCGGGGGTTAAAATACTCACAACGAGGCAGAGCTTCGCTAATTAGGGGGTATTATGCCCGAATATTATGTCTACTCTTCAGAAATTTGAGAGAGAATTGTGTGAATGAGCGACGGAAACTGAAGACCGATGCTCTCAATTTATAGGATCTAATTTGAGCTTTCTCGCGGCCTGCGTAAACCGAAAGTAAGTCCTTCGCGGCCCGCAACGTAGGGTACGTACGGCCTAGCTTGGCCTGGTCACCACTATAGGCTCGACACGCGTACGACACGTGGCACCTCCGGGTGCGGCCTGATCCCCCAGCTGTCACGCCCCGCGTAGCCTGAAAACAAGGTCTTCGCGGCCCGCGAGCGCCCTAATTTCTTGTTTTTATTTTATTTTTATAAAAATAAAGGTATTTTGGGCCACTTCTCGCATACGGGGTGTATTTTAGGACATATAGGGATGTTATGAATATATTAGGGGTGTCGGAAATATTTTAGGAGGGTTGTTATACTCTTAATCACTCCCATCCCCCACAACGACTGAAAATCCATCCGCGTCGGCATGACGGGCGCCTGTACGAGGCCTAATGAACGGGCAATGACGGTCATGTACGCGCTGCCATACAAAAATCCGCGCTCCTGCCGGTGATGGGCGGAGGCAAAGTACTGGGATAGACCGTGTGCTAGTGCGCACGGCCTCCTGTATAACAAACAATAAAAGAAAAAAAAGATATGTGGTCGTACACCACTCACGGCTGTAGCCGCGGCCTGTAATAGAAGTAGCAAGCATATGGTGCATATACCTACAGATAGTGTTAGCGAAATACAGGAACAAAAATTAATAAACAATACACATAATCACTATAATTACTGTAATAAATGTACGTACCTGTACAATGGGTCACGAATAAATGAAACCCTCCCCTTCGACTTGTCGTGCTCCCAAGTATCTGCCCCCGCAACCACCTGCCAAAACCGTAAAAGAGTGGGTCTATCAACCACCACTAGCCCCTGTGTATAAACGTCAGTCTCGATCTCCTCCTGCATGTATAAACCGCAATGAACCGCAAACTGTGCTAGCGTCATCGAACGCCAAACGCTAGCAAGCTTGAAAGAAACCTCAGGCGGTGGGGGTGGAGCATCTGGCTGTGCAGGCGACTGGTCGGCCCGAGGAGGGTGAAATGTGAATGTCGATAGGAACTCGATCAGCAGCTCCCTGAATGTCAAACCCTCAAATTCCACGTGCGGAGTATGACCGCGAGGCGTGTGACTAACCAGGATCTAGCCACCAATCATATCGAACATTAAAAACATACAACAATTTACCAAAATACGATTTGTGGCATAACAAAGTCCACATCCCAGTCTTAAGTTTAAAACATCATAAAAGGGAAAAATAGCGGAAGCATGGTTCAACAGTTAATTCAAAAGTCCAAAGTTTAAATTTATTTAAAACCCGACACGGGTAAATGCAACCACTACACTCCTCAAGCCACAAGCTCCTGCCGTCATGGATTACCTGCAAAGCATGCAGTAGAGTGTCAACATAAAGTTGGCGAGTTCATGAGTTTATCCAGTGTTTATTTCCAAAAACTTGTTTAAGTAGTTAAGTTACTCATTTATATCATGCCATGGGGAGCTACCCCACATATAAGCTACTAAACTACATTATACCGAATCCTTGCGGCTGTACGTTTCCGTAGTGTGCCCCGTTTGTCAATGTCTATCATCATTGACGGTTTGCCAGAGTCTATTAGTTAACGACCGATCCTATCCAGGAATGGTGTGAGGCTTGTGAGACCTAAATAGCGCTATCAACTAATAACATATTCGTCATGCCCCGGCGACTAATCGGTATATGTAAGTGGGGACTTCCGTGATAGAGTTTCGTTTAGTACACTCGTTGCATCTAATATAAATAGTAATTAACTGTATGTCACGCACAAGAGGGAGAAAAATATGTTTGTACCCCACACAAGGAGGTAGCATTGTTCGTTCCGTTTCCCAACCACCGGGAACGCATGCTTTTTAGAAAAGTTGTGAACTCACCTCGGTTTGCTCGGCAGAAAGTTTATTTGTTAAAACACTTTAGTTAATCACGTCCTATTAAAATTTACCACAACTAATTAGGTTTGCAATCACATATTGTCATGAAATCAGATAGTCATCACATAGCACACATCTTATTCGATATCAATAATTTAACACATCGATCATCACATCTAGACATAACACATTACATTTCCAATGTGCGGTTTTAAATAGAGTGTGCGGCTAGTTTCGAAAAAAAGATGTTGCCCAACGTAAGTAAAAACCAAATCAGTTTGTGCGATCATTCAATAAGTGTG
This sequence comes from Helianthus tuberosus, assembly GCA_030545235.1. Taxonomy (NCBI): domain Eukaryota; kingdom Viridiplantae; phylum Streptophyta; class Magnoliopsida; order Asterales; family Asteraceae; genus Helianthus; species Helianthus tuberosus. Next base: position 5,872,959 of record CM060414.1, on the reverse strand, counting down.
CAACTATGAGGGGACAACGAGCGTACACTTATTAATCAAACTAGGTTTATTACTATGGCCGCGTTGCGGCGAACTTCTTTTGTCATTTAGTATGTGTTTATATGTGTTTTGAAATCACTACAAGCGCGTTACACACAGAACCACTGACATGAATAAAAAGAAAATGTAGAAAAAAAAACAGTATCAGATAACCGAAAGAAAATCAACAAAGAAAGTTTTATGGTAATGATGTTGTTCGTATGACACCCATGGTCAGAGATGAGCAAATGGTATTGGGTTCCGGTACCGAATTTCCCAAACCGAAAGATTTTAAGTCAATTCGGTAGCAACTTTTGGCGTTCCTGGTACCGGTTTGCTACCATTTTTTACCTTCATATACCTGTACCGTAACCGGTATTTTCGGTAACAGTACCAATTTAGTATCGGTTGGCACCGAGCTCATCCCTAGCACTTAAACTAAAAAAAAGAAAACACTAAAAGTTGAAGAAAATCAATAAAAAAAAGTTGTACGATACCATTGGTGTTTGTACGGTACCCATGATCAGGGATGAGCAAATGGTATTGGTTAGGAGTACCGAACTTCCCGAACTAAAATTTTCAATATCAATTCGGTACCAACGTTTGATGTTTTCTGTACCAGGCTGGTGCCGGTTTTCACCTTCATGTACCGAGACCGAACAGGACCGTACCGGTATTTTGATAAAAGATGGATAAATGGAAAAAAAAATACCGAATTTCCTAAACCGAAAGATTTTAAGTCAATTCGGTAGCAACTTTTAGTGTTCCTTGTACCGGTTTGCTACCAGTTTTTACCTTCATATACCGTACCGTAACTGATATTTTCAGTACCAGTACCGATTTAATATCGGTTGGCACCGAGCTCATCCCTAGCGCTGAAACTAAAAAAAGGGAAACACTAAAAGTTGAAGAAAATCAATAAAAAAAGTTGTACGATACCGTTGATGTTTGTACGATACCCGTGATCAGGGATGAGCAAATGGTATTGGTTAGGAGTACCGAATTTCCCGAACTAAAAATTTTCAATATCAATTCGGTACTTGAAGGGGTATGGTCCCAAATATCGCGTCAGCACGACCGCGAATGACCATTACCCTCATTAAAAACCCCCAACAGCAATTAACTCTCCAGTGTCCGCGTAGACACACGCGAACACTGCGGTCCAATCTGTCCATTGATGAGAAGACTTACCTTAGGGACGGAAACTAATGTTACGCATAGCGATGCGGCCTCGCACCGCATCCTATGAACATTTTCGTCACGACAAGGGATCTGGACAACAGTAACAGTCACTCGACAGGCGATGCGGCACAACACGCATCCCGCGCAAATCATGGATGGAACAACCAATGCGGGAACAACATCAATGACCGCAAGCAGCGATGCGGCTTGGCACCGCATCCTGCCTACAAGGCAAGTGGGTCTGACACCACGGTGCAAGTGGCACTGGGAACAGTCGCCTACCAGCCCACGTATGAACAACAGTCTGACAGGTCTGACACACCTGCAAATAGCTGTGCGATGTCAGACTAGCTACTCAACTACCCTCCTTCACTCCTCGGCTATAAGTACTCACCCCAAACCAGGTTTGAGGTATCACTTCCCAACTCTCTCAATACTATTACTATCATACCTTGCTTCCCAAGCAAATTACTGATTCTCACGCCGGAGAGTGGTAACAAGGAGCACCCCCCACCCCATCCTCCTTGTTACGAGTCACGGTTTGTTTCCTTGTGCAGGAAACCCACCACCAGACGATCCAGCCAGCGATCCTCGGAAAGAAGGGATTAACCCTCTTGACGAGACCAGTGAGTTAACCCTACCCGGTTAACCATTGTTTCATCATTGGCGCCCACCGCTACTCTTAGCACTTTTTTCCAATCATCCTTTTCTTTCAAAAGATGTCTGATCGTCAAAACAACACTACCGGGGATAACCTAAACCCCACAAACCAAGGGCCTGCGGGAACCATTCCCCTAGCCCCAAATGCCCAACACATTGGCACGTCAACGCAAGGGGGCGCATCCCTTACGTTCGGACACGATCTGTCACAATACGCTGCCGTCATACCTCCAGGCATGAGCCCTCATACCTGGTATGACCAACAAGCAGCCCTTCTGGCCACAACGTACAACAGAGCTTGCGCCGACGAACAAGGAGGTATCGGACCTACCCCGATACCGCGTACACCTGCCGGTCGTATTTTACGATACGACGACAGGGCCCCCACACATCTAGCCTCCAGAAGCAGGCAAGAGGACCGCGGCTCCTCCTATTGTGATGTCCGCACAATCAATGAGGACGATTTCTCGTACGGGTCCCGCCGCAGGGACTCTGTACATAGCCGTTTAGGCTCTCAAGAAGAAAGAAGGCGGCAGTCTACAATGCGCCGCAACACAAACATTCATAGTCGTTTGGGACCACAGTCCCACCATGAAGGGTATGGCCATACTGATCCAGATGACAGTACATACCGCGGGGAGTCCCATTCCACCAACAGTAGACCGGGCGGACGCAACTATGTTCCTCCCAGTCAACCCCGCAACACATACCTCCGCGCTGCAAAGCGCAACCAGGGCAAACCTTATAGGCCGAAATCTGCGGCCGAAAACTCTAAGTTTGTCCCGGAGATCGCCAACGCCGATGTCACAACCACAAAATTCCCATTAAACATTGGGAAATACAACGGCTCGACCGACCCAGATGATCACAACAACATCTTCGTTGGTGCTGGGTGCAACGGTAAGTGGGACGAACCTACCTGGTGCCATTTTTTCCCACAGACCCTAACAGGTCTGGCCAGGGCATGGTTCGATTCTCTGCCACCAGGGTCACTGACCTCATTCGAGGACTTACAAGAAAAGTTCCTCGCGCACTTTAGCCAGCAACGACGCTATGAACGTGATTCAATGGACGTCATGAACATCTGGCGCAGAGACAACGAATCGCTTGACGCATTCGTTGTCCGTTACAATAAAGAGATCCTAGAGATAGGCGACGTTGACAACCAGATGGCACGTAACCATTTCATTGTTGCAGTCAAAGACGAACAAATGGTTATGAATATTTCCGGCGGCAACGGCTTGCCTAAGAAGTGGGAAGATGTCATGGCTAAGGTTAAAACATATGCCCAAACTCAGCGGTCTCTCAGACCGTACATGGCAAAGGCACAACCCCTAGCGGAAGGCCAGTCTTCCCACCAAGAGCCCAAGCGCGGCAATAAGCGCAACAGGGACACATGGAATCGCGGCAGCGATCCCAAGCCATATGTCCCCCGGAACAACCAGCCCGACGCAAGGGCTACAATCAACGCCCAACGAGAAAACCGGGCGTCAAAGAAAGAGTCTCGGGACCGCAACTGGACCGAGATCAACCAGTCGCCAAGCGACGTTCTCCTCACGGATGCACAATTCCTGAGACCGGCCCAACCAATGAAGTCCAAAAAGAATCAAGATCCCGCACTCTGGTGCGAGTATCACAAGGACTCGGGCCACACCACGAACAACTGCATCAGTCTCCGACTGGAGATTGAGCGAGCCCTAAAGGAGGGGAAACTGCAACACCTGTTGACAGGCGCACAAAAAGCTACCAAGCGCATCACTCCCCACAACGAGGGCACCTCCACGGGTAAAAGGGCCATGTACGTGGCCTCTACCCACATGATCAATGGAGGAAAAGGAAGACCGCGTAAGGAGGCGAGAAGACCGGACAATGACTGGAAGGACGAGCAAGTCGTCTTTCCAAAAGTCCGAGGCGGACCGCGCGATAGGCGCGCCGTGGTTATCACTGGGCACCTAGCTCACTACTGCACCGAGCGATTGTTCATCGACCCGGGCAGTACGTCCGATATTATATACGAGCAATGCTTCAACCAGTTCGATCAAGAAGACAAAGATCGACTGCAGCCAGCGGACTACCCGTTGGCCGGATTTTCAGGGGAAACCGTATTCCCCCTGGGACAAATTACCTTCCCTGTGCGCCTCACCAACGGAAGGCACACAAGGACGGAGGAGGTGAACTTCATGGTTTTACCTCACACCTCAAAGTATGACGTAATTCTCGGGAGGGAGTCCCAAGGCGACTTCAACATGATAACATCCGTCCCCCACTCTGCCATCGGTTTTCCAACCGAAACGGGGATCGCGATAATATACGCCCAAAGAGAAGTCATGTCTATGGACGAACTGCGTCCGACAAAGGTAGCAAGGCCTACCCCCAACACTCAACCAGAAAAATGGGTTCTTAATGCAAGACACCCAGAGCAAACAGTCACGTTGGGCCATGCCTTGACACCTACCATCAGAGCGCGCCTGAAGCAACTCCTCTTCAGAAACCAAGATATTTTCGCGTGGACACCCGCAGATATGACAGGGGTACCACGCGAAATTGCGCAACACTTCTTGAATACCATGCCAGGTATCAAGCCCGTGATCCAAGGCCAACGCCACCTCGGATCAGCAAAGAACGCAGCGATGGAAGAGCAGGTACAAGAACTGCTCTCCGCAGGCATCCTGCGAGAAGTGAAATACCAGACTTGCTGTCCAACCCAGTCATGGTAGAAAAACCAAGCGGGGGCTGGCGCATGTGTGTCGATTACAAAGACCTTAATAAGGCCTGCCCCAAGGATTGTTACGCACTTCCAGAGATCGACGAGAAGGTCGACAACCTCGCACCATTTCGATGGAAGTGCTTCCTCGATTGTTACAAAGGCTATCACCAAGTACAGATGGCAATCGACGATGAAGACAAAACGGCATTCCGCACTCCTACCGGGAATTACTGCTACACCAAAATGCCGTTCGGGCTGCGCAACGCGGGCTCAACCTATCAAAAGTTGATGAACGACACCTTTCGCGGTCAAATCAGCAAAAGTGTCGAAATCTATATGGACGACCTGGTCGTCATGAGCATGGAGGAAAACACCATGCTCGACGACATCGAAAGAACATTCCAAACTCTGCGAAGCGTTAACATGAAGCTCAACCCAGGGAAATGCTCGTTTGGAATGGAAGAAGGCAAATTCCTTGGATTCATCGTAACCAAAGATGGATTCAAGGTGAACCCGGAAAAAGTTCAGGCGATCGAGCGCATGCCATCGCCTTCTACGATGAAGGAAATGCAACGACTAGCCGGTAGGCTAGCCGCACTCAATAGATTCTTAGCCAACCATGCAGCTAAGTCTTACCCTTTCATCAAGACCCTGCGGAGCTGTCTAAAAAAGGAACAATTCCAATGGACCGCAGAGGCCGAAAAAGCTTTCCGGGAAATGAAAGATTGTTTGATCCAACTCCCAACTTTAACCGCACCACGAAAAGATGAGCCACTTATCTTATACCTGTCTGCCGCGGACAACGCGGTAGGCGCGGTACTTATAGTGGAGCGGGAAGGAGTCCAAACACCCATCTACTACATCAGCAAAATGCTCAACGACCCAGAGACAAGGTACTCCATCATGGAAAAATTGGTACTGGCACTAGTGCACGCATCGAGACGTTTAAGACGTTACTTTGCAAACCACGTCATCACAGTGTTAACCAACTATAGGATCGGCCCGATCCTATCAAAACCCGACATCTCTGGGAGGTTAGCAAAATGGGCAATCGAGCTGGGCGCGCTTTCACTGAACTATAAGCCGCGCCCCGCAATCAAAGGCCAGGTCTTGGCTGACTTCGTCGCTGAAATACCAGCAAACCGCATCCAAGAATGCGAAGAAGAACAAAACCCTGTATCACAACCATCCTCCACAGAAACCTGGGCACTATTTACAAATGTTGCATCCAACGAAGATGGTTCTGGCGCAGGTTTGCGACTTGTCAGCCCCGATGGCCAAGAGCTAACCTACGCAATACGCCTCGATTTCGAAAGTACGAATAACGAAGCGGAGTATGAGGCTCTACTGGCAGGGTTGCGTTTAGCAATTAAACTCGACGTCAAACATTTGGAAGCACACGTCGATTCACTACTAGTTGCAGGGCAGATACGCGGTGACTATGCCGCGGAGTGAAAATAAACCCGAACAAGCCCTGCAACTGAAGTCAAAGTTTACCTCCTTCAATATTCGCCACATCAACAGGAGTGAAAATAAACCCGCGGACGCACTGTCAAAACTTGCGTCCACCAGCTTCCAACACCTGGCAAAAGAGGTACGCATCGAAGTCCTGCAAAATCCTTCGCTACCCCTGCGCCAAGTCAATGTCATCCAATACGGTACAACATCCTGGATGACACCGCTCATTGCATACTTACAATCAGGGGTTACTCCCGAAAGCAAAGCAGAGGCACGCAAGTTGCAATACAAAGCGTGTCATTACCAAATGGTAGACGGTATCTTATACCGTAAATCATACCTGGGGCCACTCCTACGATGCGTCAACCCCCAAGATGCCACATACCTTATCAAAGAAATTCACGAGGGGATATGTGGCATACACGCAGGACCACGCATGGTGGTGGCCAAAATCATGAACGCCGGGTACTATTGGCCGGGCATGCACCTGGATGCAGTCAACGTCTTACGCAAGTGTTTCAATTGTCAGCGACATGCTCCCAAGACCCTGCGTCCCAAGAACAACTTGATCCCCGTCACCACCGCATGGCCATTCCAAAAATGGGCAATCGATGTGGTGGGACCATTTCCAGACGCACCAGGAGCAGTGAAATTTATCATAGTAGCTGTTGATTACTTTACAAAATGGGTAGAAGCAAAGCCACTTGCATCAACCACCGCTATGATAACAAGGAAATTCGTGTGGGAACATATCATCTGCCGTTTCGGTCTACCAATGTGCATCGTCACCGACAACGGTACCAACTTCGCTGCCGACGACTTTCAAAAATGGCTAAAAGAGCTAAACAGTGAACACATATTCTCCTCAGCGGCGCATCCGCAAGGGAACGGCCAAGTCGAGAGTATCAATAAAAGCTTAGTCGAAGGTATCAAAGCACGGTTGGGAACAGCCAGACGCGGCTGGGTTGATGAACTCCCAAGTATTTTATGGGCTCACAGGACAAGCCCAAAAACAAGCAACGGCGAGACCCCCTTCAGCCTGGTCTACGGTACTGAAGCGGTGATCCCCGCGGAAGTAGGCCTCCCCTCACCAAGAATGTTGGCCATCAACAAGATGGACAACAATGAGGAACGCAGGGTTGACTTAGACCTCTTGGAAGAAAGGCGCGAAAACGCTGCCATCAACGAGGCCAAGTACAAAACTAAGTTGGAAAAGTACTACAATGCACGCGTTCGCATTTGTACTTTCAACCCTGGAGACTACGTCCTTCGCGACAACGAAGCATCCAACGCAGAACGCCCAGGGAAACTTGCCCCCAAGTGGGAAGGACCGTACCTCATCCAAGAGGTCCTGGGCAAAGGCGCGTATAAACTACAAACATTAGAAGGCGAAACAATCGCACGCACATGGAACGCACAGCAACTTCGACGCTGTTATATGTAAGCCATGTTTTCTGCATGTAATCTATTGGGCCGCAGGCCATTTGCAAATAAATAAATAGACGATTCAATGCAATATTGTTTATTTATTTCTATTACAAATGCGTGTTCCACTCTGAGGTATACACAAAAACAGATTAGCAAAATCTTCATTCGTGATACCCACACAGAATGGTAACCACACGCAACTATTGTAATAGGCCAGCAATGGCAATACTGTTTGTCTAACCAGAGACAAATCTTCATACTTGCATATCACCTAGATATGCAAAAGGCAATTACAGATTTAGTATTACTCACAGTAACACTAAACGCGTACAAATTCAAACATGCAAGTACTAAAAACACTTGTAAAAATTGAAACAACAATTCTTTATATTCAAAAAATTCCTACACCTGCGCGGTGCACAAGGAATTTACATAAAGTTTTGTAACAGTTGCATATAAAAAAAATAAAAAAAAAATAGGCACGCAGGCCAATCTAATCTTCCTTTGTGCCACTGGGGCCCGCACCATCCTTGCCCTCAACAAATGGTTTTTCTTCGTCGTCTTCATCAGCGTATAAGACTCGCAAGCGGTCCACATAATCCTCCGCCTCAAGACACTTTTCAAGTTCTTCAAGGCCTGTGAGGGTTGTATCATTAAACTCCTGAACCGCAGCAGCAAGAAGCGCTTCAGTGTCCACGCCATGAAACCCGGACCGCTCATCAGTAAGCTCGCCACGCGCTGCAACGTTCAAATGACTAATACAGCGGTTATAGCCAGCTTTGAAACCAGCATCCCGGGCACGCTCCCTGATCTCGTTAACACCCGCTACGGTCTCGGGCACGTCAAGAATGGCAGTAACAATCTGCGAAATATAAATACAATTGTTATCAAAGGCAAACCTACAACAAAAGTAACAAG